>JAFEMH010004171.1:0-223395 GCA_022495995.1 Adenophora triphylla var. japonica
CCCATTTTAGACATGACAACAACAAAGCAAACCCAAGAACGAAAAACACGCACAATACACTGTGCATACCCGTAGATCAAGAGGTTGAAGAAAGCCAAAGCTCTCACCTCCACTCACTCACTTGAAGCATCTAAAGTTGGTCCTTCCACCAAGCAAGGCTCAAAGAAGAAGAAGGTCACCACCATTGGTAACCTCTAACTCCCTCACCTTGCATTATACTTGCTCTATGTGATTTAGGCTCCGTTTGTTTCACCGTAAAACATTTTCCGGAAAAATGTTTTCCGGAAAATAACCTGTTTTACGGTGTTTGGTTAGCCCCCGGAAAATGTTTTCCGGAAAATAACTCGTTTTCCGCTGTTTGGTTGCCTAAGTAAAACGTTTTCCGGAAAACATTTTACGCCCTTCCTAAGTAAAACGACCTACTGACCTTGTCCTAAGTAAAACATTTTCCGGAAAATGGAGGCCTTAATGTACAACTCATATTACGCCCGTACAACCACCCCATCGCCTATCCCACCCCCCACCCCACCCCCCAAAAAAATTTTTTTTTTTAATTTTTTTGTAATCGCCCCCACCCCTTACCCCACCCCCACCCACCCCCCCAAATTTTTTATTTTTTTTTTGTAATCGCCCCCTACCACCCCCTCACCCCCCAAAAATTTTTTTTTTTTTTTTTTTTTTGTAATCGCCCTTCCCCCTACCTCTCCCCACTTCCCACCCCACCCACTCCCCAAAAATTTTTTTTTTTTTTTTTGTGAATCGCCCCCTACCCCCTTCTTCCCCACCCACCCCCCAACCACCATCCCCCCCACCCTCCCCACTCCCCCCCACCCCCCAAAAATTTTTTTTTTTTTTTTTTTTTTGTAATCGCCCTACCCCCCTACTTCCCCTTCACCCCCCCCACCCACCCCAAAAAATTTTTTTTTTTTTTTTTTTTGTAATCGCCCCCTGCCCACGCTCTACCCCCACCCCCCAAAAAAAATTTTTTTTTGTAATCGCCCCCATACCCTCGCTACCCCCACCCACCCCAAAAAAATTTTTTTTTTTTTGGAATAACTTCAAGTCTAGCCATAGTACCAATTTGATCTAGCAATTAGTGAGATACCCCATCATCAAGAAAAACTATTATTTTGTTTCATCAAAAATAACATTACGACAAGTGATGATTTTACGGGAAGAAATATCGTAACATTTATATTAAGGATAGGGGGGGCGATTACAAAAAAAAAAAAAAAAAATTTTTGGGGGGTGGGGGGTGGGGGGGTAGGGGGCGACATAAAAAAAAAAAAAAAAAAATTGGGGGTGGGGGGGGGTAGGCAGGGGGTGGGGGCAAAAAAAAAAAGGGGGTAGGGGGCGATTACAAAAAAAAAAAAATTTTTTGGGGGGTGGGGGGTGGGGGTAGGCAGGGGGTGGGGGCGATTACAAAAAAAAAAAAAAAAAAATTTTGGGGGGGGTGGGGGGGGTAGGAGGGGGTAGGGGGCGATTACAAAAAAAAAAAAAAAAAAATTTTGGGGGTGGTGGGTGGTGGGGGGTAAGGGGGCGACAAAAAAAAAAAAATTTTTTTTTTTGGGGGCGGGGGGTGGGGTAGGCAGGGGGTAGGGGGCGATTACAAAAAAAAAAAAAAAAAAAATTTGGGGGGTGGGGCGGGGGTAGGTCACCTTGTGAAATATGAATCGTTTTACCAAACACTCGAAAACATTTTACACCCTTCCTCCGTAAAATATTTTACGCTCTACCTCCGTAAAACATTTTACAGGAAAACATTTTACAGGAAAACATTTTCCAGAAAACGTTTTCCGGAAAACGTTTTCCGGAAAACATTTTACGTCGAAACAAACGGAGCCTTAATTGCTCATTGCATTCATATATTGTCATTATCTTGCTTGGGACTTGGCATTTATCATTAAAGATCCTATCTTTATCATATCCCCTTTCCCCTTTTGCATCCCTTGCATGAATTAGGCATCACTTACTATTAAAAATGTAATCTTTATATCCAAAGGTGCATCCTTTGCACCTAAAAATCCCTTTTTTCATAAAAATGTCATCTTTATGCATCCTTTACTCATAAAAATGCAATCTTTCCATTCAAAATGCATCCTTTGCACATAAAAATCATGTCTTTACCATAAAGATGCATCCTTTACATCTAAAACCCATCTTTATGCATCCTTTGCATCAAAGATCATCTTTTTATCATCAAATTAGCATCCCTTGCTTTCAAAATGTAATCTTTGTGCATCCTTTGCATATTAAACATTATTTTCCACCATAAAAATGCATCCTTTGCATAAAAATCATGTCTTTAATTAAAATGCATCCTTTGCAAATCAAATGCATCCTTTGCAACCCAAAATGTCATCTTTTCACTAAAAATGTCATTTTTACATGCATTCCCCCATGTCCCCATTAGCAACCTTCGGAACGAACCGGTGTAAAGATCCTATCTTTACATCGTTTCTTCCATTAAAGGTGCTACAATCTCTTTAGAAAGGGATAAATCTTTAAACCTATATCTTCGATTATCACTTAAGACGAGCATGAAGCATCCATATAAGCTCAATCATCTTAAAGTGTAGGATTGATGGGCTAAGGTCACTCCTTTCCTAAAGAACCTCATTTTGGACTATAAAAGAGAGTCTTTCTCTCGATCACGCAAGTCCCGAGGTTAAAAAGCGATGATCACAAGTCCAAGATGAGGACGGGATCAAAATCCCGAATACATAAATTCCAAGAAATCCCGAGCGACAACCAATAAATGGTTTGTACGTCCGGAAGACAACTTGGGACATTCCCCCCCCCTCTTTTCAAACACATGCACACAAGAAAGCACGCAAGCAAGCAAGATAAACGGAATCTAGGGAGACTTGCTACGGCAAGGCACCTTGGGTGAACGACGATCCGTTCTTCCCAAGGGGAAACTTAACCTCCGAACCCATAAAAACCTTTTTTTTCAAAGTTTTGAGGAAATCAAAATGGCGTGGCGACTCTGTTTTTCAAATTAAACCGGATGTTTTCAAACTCGCGTGAATCCAACAAAAAACTAAAATTTGGGCACACATTCACAGCCGTGTATGTTATGCGTTGTATCTGAGTGCTTCACGTAAAGTGTGGATCCTCAGTATCCATACTCATGTGAAATGATTTTGTCGATCTCTGTTAATCTCATGGCTGGGCAGTTGGTTATTGTTAGTTGCTGATCGATATTTTGATATCCATGTTCAATTTGTGATTCCTCTAGTCATGATGCACACTATTGTTCAATATTGATATGCTGGGTGTTTGGATGCTAAGGTGAGTGTGGATCGTTTCATATCCACACTCATCCGAGTCTCCGATCTTGATCATTTTGTTGAGTTAGGAAGTGAGGGTTCTTTAATTGTGACCCAAGAAATGTGGTCATTCACATTGGGTCACCGAAACCCCATGACCTTCCCATAATACTCTTTATCTCAGTCTCTTCATTGTTCTAGTTAGCTTCTTAGCTTTAGAATGGTATTGGTGGCATGTCCACCCCCCTTTGTAGAGATAGTCTGACCAGGACATCCTGTGACGTATGACACCCAAGGCCCTGAGCAGTCCTGTGTCGTATGACACCCGTGGCCCTGGACAGACTGCCTCAGCCCATTTCCTCGTAATTCATTTTCATTAATTGTAAGTGGGATGTGGCCTCCCACAGTAAAAGGTTCACAAGTTGTAATCTCTCATTTTGATTAATGAAACAAAGCATTAAAATGCATTTATACATATATTATGTCTCACATATTTGCACACACGTTTGAATGATTTGGATGTTGAATATTAGAAAGACTCGTATACGAGGCGTGTTGGGTGAATGCCAAACGTTCTTCCCAACACGTAATCTAACCCCCGAACCCATTTTCTCTTTTCAAAAAAGGTTTTCAATGTTTCCTTAAAAACGGCGTGGCGACTCCTAATTTTTTCTAAAAATTTCGGCGAGCGTACAAACACGAGGTCCGTTCGTTTCATCAGGCTGGAAGAAGATGAGATGATTCATGGCAAAGCGTCAAAGAAGACGTCAACATATGAAAATCCCGACAGAAAGGCGGACTCGTCCCATCATCGATCTAATAGGGGAAAACCTTATTCTAAAATCGACCCTTCTAAAATTAATGTTGTGGAAGAAGATGATGATGAAGATGATACAACTTATCCTAAGATTAGTGACTATTGTTTTTCTATCGACGTTTCAGGACTCCTACATGCAATGGACAATTTAGGTGGCAAAGCGAGATGGCCAAAAGTAGCTGATAGATCATCATCTTGGAAGGACAAATCAAAATGGTGTACATACCATGAAGATTTTGTCCATACCACTGACAATTGCATCGCCTTGAGGAAGGAAATCAGCTACTTACTTTCGAAAGGCCTCCTCAAAGATTTGCTTGGGAAAAGAACTACTTACTTTCGAAAGGCCTCCTCAAAGATTTGCTTGGGAAAAGAAAAGGACGAACTGAAACAAAGGAAGTTATAGCTGACGCTCCATCTTCACCTCCTCCTGCAACTAGGGTGATCAATTTTATCACTGGTGGTTCAGATATTTATGGCATCACGTATTATGCGGCAAAAACATCATGCTAAGGATTCCAAAGAGGATAAGATGGAACTGCCAACTAGGCATCCAGATCACTCCAAGAGAGCAAATTATTTTCGATGATGATGATAAAGAAGACATCTTGGATCCGCATCATGATGGTCTAGTCATCACCCTACATATTGCCAATTGCAAGGTGAAGTGCATCTTACTCGACAATGGTAGTTCATTCAATCTCATCATAAAGAGCACCTTAGAATAAATGATGATCCCCCTATCAAAGGTCGTGAGGAACTCCTCCGTTTTAGTAGGTTTCAGTGGCAAAACCAAACAAACAATTGGAGAAATCAAGTTGCCGATCTACGTAGAAGGAATGAATTCTATGGAAAGAGTTTGCGTGTGTTAGTACCCGGTCCTAAAAAAGGTATTTTAAATATTTTGGGCTGATTTGGTTAGGGTTGACCAAAAACCCTAATTAAAATCTTTTAATTCTTAATTCCTCCGCCGTCAGCAGTACGCGTGGAAAGTATGCCAGGAAGAAGTGCCGATCGGCCCTTCTCTATTAGTGCCGATCGCCCCTTTTTATTAATGCCGATCGAACTTTATTTAAAGCGCTGATCGACCCTTCCTTGATTGTGCCGATCGACCCTTATTATTAGGGCCGATCGACCATTTCCTTGGTCCAGCCCATTCCCCAAGCACTATAAATACGTGCACTCGGTACCCACTCAGTACACAGTTTTTTCCCCACATCTCCCCACACACGTTCTCTTAATACACGAATCAAGACTAAACTTGGTTTATTTCCACAACACACGGAGAAATCAAGACTACACTTGATTTGTTCCATCACACACAATTTTTAAAGGGAAAGTCAAGACTATACTTGAATTTCCTTTTCACACATCATCACACACGCTTTTCCACGGAGAAGTCTAGACTATACTTGATTCTCCCTTCCGTACATCTCTCAACATTCTTCGAATCTTGCTAGATTCGAATCCCAAAAGCCTTGCTACAATTGGTAAGTCTTTTATTCCGTCCTTTATTATTATTATTGTCATATTATAATAGTACTTGCATGCTTAATATATATATTTAATAGTGTCTTTATGCTAGATTTAGGACTTTTTCAATATATTTAAATATGCCTAGCCGAGGATGATCTAAGGTTTCGCCCAAAGAAACCTAATGGATCTAGGAACTATTTCTTACCTTCCACCTTAGTAATAATTATCCCATGATCAAACGATTCCCCAAGAATGAACATTGATTAGTTCACCTTCCGAGGGCCTAACTCAAAGGTTCTAGGGTGTGATCATCAATTAATTCTTTCTCTCCCCTCCTCCTTATGCATGATCCCGTTTCTTCTATCTATTCCTGTAAACACCGCACACAACCAACACCCCATATGCTAGAAAGACCGATCCGTCGGGCAATAGGAGTGATAGCGTTTCTTCTTCTGTTGTAACTTGACCCCCGAACCCAATCAAATGCTTAGCCTTTTTTCAAAGCTTTGGGCTATATCAAAGTGGTGTGGCGACTCTCAAAAGTAAACTAATATTTTAATATGGTTTAAAGCGAGTGTCACTAAATGAATATCCCATTTCGGTCCGACATTATATGATTATTTATTTCAAACTTCCGAATGCGCGTTGCATCGGGACGGGGTATTCACAGTGGCGACTCTGCTGGGGACTGTTTTGAAACTTTTTCAAACTTAGTGGGTCAGACTTTCGTTTTCCTTTGTGGTGTTGTATTTTGCTTTCTTTTTATTTTCTTTATTCTTAACTGTCGCATTGCATGCATGCATCTCCTAAAATAAAATCTTTCTCTTTTTTCTCTTAAAAAAAGAATTAGACTTTTTTGCCTCACACTACCACTAAAGTCCGTGTCACACTGCACAGACACCCTTAACCCATCGGAGAAGCCAAAGTGCGGGAAGTGTGGTGATCATGTCGCCTCCCTTCCAAGTCTCACTTGGTCATCCACTCATTAGTGCGCTTCGGCTGCACGGTGGGAGCCTGAAACCTAACCCTTGTGTCGCCCACTTTGTTAGGAGTACACTCCCTGTGACCGGTTGGTTTGACTAGCTTTTTTATATAGACAATTAATAAGGTCTTTATGATAAGTCACTACGAATCAGTGATAAGTCAAGATCTATAGAGAGAAAAGAGCATTAAAAATTGATTTCCTTTTAAAGGACGTGCCATGAAAGGTTGAGTGCTTGTTAAAAGATCTTGTCTTATCATAGGTCTGTAGTACTTCCCATAAATATCATATTAAGTGTCTATATGAGACGGTTAGTCGTTAGGATCCACCACTTTAGGACCTTTAGTTAGTTGCGAAAAAGGGGTATCCCTTCCAACCAAGAGTAGGTTCTATAAAAATAGAGGGCTTTTTTGTAAATAAAATGCTTAACTATCCTTCAATCTAGGACCCTTCAAAGTTCTACCTCTCATCTCTTGAACCTTCCATAGTCTGCTCCCTTAGACTTAAAACCATCCATAGTTTAGATCCTTTATCTCTAGCACCCTTCAGCCAAAGACCCACCTAGATCAAACCTCTCTCGACCCATCTAGATCAAACCACCATCTAGGGCCTACCTAAGCCAACTTACCAATCAAGACCAATTCTCATCCAAGTCCGATTAGCTCATCTAGATCACCCTCACTTATATTTGACCAAGGATCGAGTCATCTTCCTCTCCCTTTTTCACCAAACGGACTCTTTTACATTCATCCTCTCTCTTTCTCTAAACTTAACCCTGGTTGTATCATCAATCAGGGCCCCCTCGAACTACGGTGACCTGAGACTCGTACCTTAAATGGTAAGGGTTACGTAGGCAACTTCAGCCCGGTCAAACTCTCAAATTGTGGAGATCAACTATTTTCTCAGAGGTGCCTTAAGATTAATTATGAATCTAATTCAACTCATTGGTTTGACTCTGCCGTATGTTCTTACAGAATTCTACATCATGTCTATGGAGAAAAGCATTGAAGCCCTTAAATAAATCTCAGACATGAAGTTGGGAGTGATCAACCTCCTCAAAGACATGCATGAAATTGAGCAGCGCCATTTGTCTTACATTCAAGAATACTTGAGAAGAGTTCCTCCTCCTGTTCAATTCCAGGGTCCCTACCATCCACATGCTTGTGGTCCCACTTATGGTTCAACGCATCAAAATTTCTCCTTCAGGATGCCTGCTATGGCCACCAACCAACGAAGGGCACCAATACCCGAGTCACCCCCAAATTCAATCCAAGAGAAGAAAATCGGCAAGGAACATTTTGATGACTTAGGAATGCCTGTGGGTGAGTTCTTCGACATTTTGGTGGGAAAGAGTTTGATCAAGCCGCTCGAGAATTACAAGCCTGTTAACAAGAGAGCTAACTTGGATACATCCAAGTTTTGCAAGTACGCTGGGCATACCACTGACAAATGTGTGCAACTGAAGCATCTAATTCAAAGATTGATCAACCAAGGGAAAATCCAAGGCCTCATTGATGAAGGAACCCTCGCCCTTCAAGGGAAGATTTAGATTCATTCAGTCTTGTAGGTTCTAGTGTGTCTTTCTTACGTCCACTTTGGACATCGGTATGTAATGTCCACTTTAGATTAGTTACTTCAATAATAAAAGGGTCTTTCTTTCTTTTCTCTCTAGACTTGAGACATAATCTTGCATTACTTTCAATAAGATTGTTTTATTTATAATTATCATTTGATTTATAATCTCACTGATAAACTCACCGGCTAATAAAGTAAAAATGAAATGCTTTGATTGGAGTAAACAACTCGCTGTCCTTTCCTCATATACACCATCCCTATACACCCTTCTCTCAAACATACTCCACCATATACTCTTCATACACTCCTTGTACATAGACTTCCCCAAATACACTCTCCCCCACTTGACCTCCTTTCCATATGGTCAAGGCAAGCACAAAGACCGTTGTTGCTCATCATCAGAGAATAGATGCTCAGACCACTACCATTCAAAGAAAGCGCAAGGGGCTGTTCTTATCCTTCACAAGTGCTACATGAATATCAACTTGGGGCTCACCAACCCCCCAATCTCGCGTCTCCTCTGATTTTCCATTTGATCGATAAGCTTCCATTGAATATGCTCACGTGTCTTTCTTATGGTCCAAATATATTTTAATGAGTCGGTTAAATGAGTTTGCATTTATTTTAAATACTCTTTTGAGAATGCTGTCCAGTAGCAATTGAAGCTTGAATCTCTCACCATAGGAAGCCATAACCTTATCCTCACTAAATAATACCCTTTCATTTCAAGATCGACAAGTTTTGAAACCCTAAGGAAGAATCCCATACTAGGGGCTCCCCTGACTCACAAAGCTCAAGAAAGGCGGAATGCAAAAGAAACTCATAAAAGGGGCTCCCTCGAAGGGACCACCTCCAAGCCCAAGAGGGAAAAGGTAAACGCATCCTAAGGCATACACTAGGGGCTATCGCGAGCAAACAAATCCGAAGGCTTTTCTCGAGAAGAGGGTGTCAAAAAAAAAAAACCACCCCGAAGTGAACCTCCCATCCCAAAGGTTGTGAAAATGAGACATCGAGTGAAGGTCCTATCATGATCAAACTACCGGCTGAAATCACAACAAACTCGCGAGAAGAAGCAACAAAGATTCCCTCTTGGACAAATCCCATAAGCCAATTCCAAAGTCCATCCTCTCACTTTTAGAGGATTCCATCACCACCCTTGACCGCGTCAAAATCAAAGTTAACCTCGATCTTAGAAGTTCTGAAGAAGAGACAACAAGAAAATCCCTTCACCTTAGAGATCCCAAACACATCCCTCAAACCAACCTCTCAGCAAAGGCCCAGCCGACCTCTCACTTTAAGAGGCCATATTAAGCATCACCTAATGATCGATCGCAACCCAAAGCCCAAATTTACAACCGGCTACCCGGACGCGGTATTCTCATCTTGAGTCACTTGTTATCCCACGTGAGCATATTACACACTCTCCCCAAGTTTGGGAACTCGTCCTATTCTTGAAATTCATTCATTCGACTCCTCAAAACACTGTCTGCCAAAGTCTCACTGGGGCTTCGCATCCGTGCCTCTCAGCGGCACTCCGATAAGAGCAAGGAGACGCGCGCCAGGGACTACTCCCCTCGACTTGCGAGAACAAAGGAACAGCAAATCTTAACTTGAAAGAATGAAAAATAGAAGGGGCTATAATCAGTCAAATTCCCACCTTTTCTTCCACTCCAATCTTTTTTCTATTTTTCACTCTTTCTCATGAAGAAGATCAATGCAACGGCAGCCCGCACGACAATTATCACAGAACAGTCCAAGAGCAACAAGCAACAACGGAACATCCTACTCCTTCCAAAGTCAAGCCCGATTTCACCATCAATCAATTTTCTCTCTCCTATTCCACCTTCAAATCAAAGCAGTCATTATTTGTTTAAATTGGAATTTGATAAACCAATCAGTGAGGTCCATTCTCGAGCAACCAAAGTATAATTCTGAATAAAACAATTCTTCAAATGTCTCGACAAGTCTTCTTTTCTACAATCTAGGAAGAGCCAAACACTTACTTTCTGTCGAGCAGGGGCTTCCATACACTTTTCCCCACCTTGTGATGCCTATACTCTCCCAAAAGAGTCAAACCCAAAAGCGAGAGTGTCATACACGAGTTCGGGATCCATTCCCACCTTCGAAAAATGTGCCCCTGCACATATACATTTCCAAGTCTTGTCCAAGTGACTGATTGACTGTGGTTCGAAACGATGGGTCGCCTCCATGGCTACAAGATGACTCTGTCTACAATAGGGATACATCGAATCTCTCCAAGCTGGGGCTTCGCCATTCCCTTTAGGTTTGCTTTGCATCATCGGCGGGGCTTCACCATTCCCTTCGGGTTTGCCTTGCATCATCAACTGGGGCTTCGCCATTCCCTTCAAGTTTGCCTTGCATCATCGACTGGGGCTTCGCCATGGTCACCTCATCAAACATCGGGACTCCCTCAACGGAAACGGGATAACGATGTGGTTCTTCAGAAAAGGCCAAAGGCTCTAACAAGAATTAGGGCTCCAACGAAGTCATATCTAGCAAGAAGGACATCCCTTGTCATCAAGATCACCATGTGGCAAACTCTTTGAGTTAGTTAGAAATGTAATTAATCATAAGGCCTCCTTATCAAATAAACATGCTTTCAAAATGCTATCCTCTTTGGCACCTTGTTTACAAAATCACTCTTTGGTCTCCACAAATTTTCAAAATCTTCAAGTTTATCAAGATGACTCGGTCCTGCCCCTTACCTCTGGACATCAAGCTTACCCAATCCCATCTTCTACCATAGACACCCACTCAGCCTCGCCTTGCTTAAACCATAACCTTTCAGCTCAAATTACCTTGTTCAAGTACCTTTCTAAACCCTAGCCTCAAGCCTAGGTGACAAATGCCTCCCAAAACCCTAGCATCGAGCCTAAAAGACAAAACTCCTCTCTAAACCATAGGGTGACGTCCTGACACGTCGATTTCTAGGATAACTTCTCATTGCAGTGTACAAAAATAGAAAATGTCCATAAATAGAAAATACTAACATTCAAATTAACTCATTAAACTTGTACATAAAGCATTTGCATTACATCAGTGAGTCAGCATCAAAATAGAGTCTGCATGTTTCTTTCCTACTTTTTCCCTACAGGAATTACAAAATAAAAAGCCCTAATGACCCCGACGGGAGGTCGAAGCGCGACCACGGGAAAATCTAGAGGTCGAACTACCTTCATCATGGGATCGCTGTCTCCGCTGCACTGGATCTACGTCCACCGACCTCCGAGATTGGCAAGAAAGTGTCTGCACTGCACTCCTCAGCAGACGGCTCAGTATATTAGTCTGCCTCACAGCCCGCACGTAAGAATCCCGGGTAACCTGCAAAATCAGGCGCGAGAGTCACACCATGGCTAAGACATAATAATCGATGCATAAAAGGGAAAAGTAAGAGGTATACCCCGCCGGCACTATCTGGAGGAAGCTGAGCAGCCTCGACCTCGTCAGCCTCTGTGGGCGTCAAATCTACCCTCACCTGCCCGTCGCCCATCTGCACAAAGAAATGGTCGGGAAACGGAGGCATGTCTACAATCTCGGGATGTCCAGCACCCATCAGCTCGGGGATAACTAAGGCTTGCTCCCCTATACCGGCAGCCTCAGCAGCCCGCCTCACCACCTGCGGTGACCTTAGAAAATGCTCCACAAAAGTCATATAATCCATATCAAGCCGGAACTCAGAAGCAGGGATCCCCTGCAGATACTCCGCCCTCCTCGCCAAGCGGTTGGGATACCACATATTCCTGGGAGGATGCTGGGGCGCATAAAGCGGAGCCCACGCATAATGCTGTCTCGCCACCCGCTCACCCAAGTACATCTCATCAGCAAGCAAACCAACCAACAATCTACGGGAAGCAGTCACATCCCGGACATCTCCAACTGTCTCTGAGGCCTCAGGAGTCCAAGGGTAAAGCAAGAACTCGATCCTACAGGGACCATCGAGAACAGCCCTCAGCTCAGACTCGCGGACCGTCTTCTGGGCCCCCTCAATCCGGTTCTCCTTCCTCCAATAGCGCAAGACAGGCACATCCCGAGTCTGGTCACGCAAAGTAAACGGCGCGACGCTAAAAATCTCATAGACCCATGCCTGCAAAAGACACGGAAAGCAGATATTCATAAGGACAGAAAGACAAGTAATAAGTAAGAAGACAATAAAAATGACAAAAGTTGGCATACCTCCAGAACAAACTGAAAAGCGTCAAAGGAAGAGGTATTAGACCTCGAGACAGTATCAAGGGCCCGATACAGTTCGGCCAAGCCGGCCCCTCCCCACGAGATATCTCGCACTGACTCAAATCGGCTTAAGGCACCCAGCCAAAGAAAACCGACATACTTTTGGGCTGAGTTGGGGAAGAGGGCCACTGAGAAGCCATACCAGAGGAATCCTTGAACAAGCGCATCAAGCCCGTACTGGCCAACTCTATACTGATCAATAGCAGTCATAACAAGCCTATACAGCTTCCCCGCATCAACACCGAAATTCCTACTCGAGCCCCGAAGCTAGCACCAAACAAGCTGGACTGACGAGCTGAATCGGCATGAAGAGTATCATCGTAAGGAAGAACTATGTCAAAAAGTGAACCTCAAGCCGGTAAGAACGGCAAAGTCGTAGGAGTAATCGTGGCCTCCCAACTCGAATGGAAGGTATGTGTCGTGTCCCACCGGAGAACTCCCGACACGCCTTCACCGCGGCGGTGCACTTCCTAGTCGGCCCATACAGGACCATGTCAAAAGGGAGCCGGCCCCAAGCTGCAGCTCTGCCCTCTCACGAGGACCACCTTCACCGGCCGGCAAGGACGCCCACAACTCTCCTACCGCCTTAAGGGAGCTAGGTCCCTTCATCTTCTTCCCCTGCAGGTAAACACAACACAGGTATGTGTCATTACTCGCATTTAAAATGATAAACACTTTGTACATGCATGAATTATTTTGTTGTTAAATAAAAAATTCTTGTACCTTCATCCCAACACGGGAGCGAAGCCCTGTGGACCCGTGAAAATCGAGCCCGCGTAAAAATCGGGCGGTTGTACAACGGAAAATGCAGCCTCGAAGGTCTGTAGTTGCGCGAAGCCCGTCGCCTCCTAGCCTTAAGGTCCCCGCCAGCGTCACTCCTATCGCTCTCCCCGGCGCCGTGGTCACCTTCCTCTTCATCATCACTACCGCCATTGCCGCCGCCACTACCACCGTTGCCGCCGCCATTACCGCCGTGACCGGCGTGACCACCACCGCCGCCACCATGGCTGCGCCAAGTGGCCGCCACCATAACTGCCGCCGTGACCGCCGTGACTGCCGCCATGGCTGCCATCAAAGCCACCACCATAACCACCATAACCACCATCAAAACCACCACTGATATTTCCATAACTGCTCCCAAAATCGCCAGAACTGTGGCTGCCCCCGGCACCATGTCCACTAGCACATACACCACTGCCATAGCCAAAGAGACCATCCATATCACCGGTGTATGAGCCCAATGATTGATAATCTGGGCGATTCATCAAGGCAATCGCATCATCAACCCAATCCGGATTATCCATGGCAAAATCCCTTGCAAATTCGACACAAAAACAACGAAGGCACTCGAAAATTTTCCGGCAAAAGGAGCTCCCAGAATCCGTATACTCGACGGAGAAGAAGAAGGCGTAAAAAGAAGAAGAAGCCAGGCAGATATAAAGGCCGATCGGCCAAAGATCTGACCAATGAAAGAAAGTGCCGATCGGCACTTTATTTTGTGCTTCTTCTGGATCAAACGAACGGTCCAGATCTCACCTCAGCAACGCGGATCCTCGTCAACTGTCCTTGGCCAATCAGAACATAGGGCCGATCGACCCTTTCTTTCCCCGCCTCGGTAACGTAATCCTTGGTCCAAGTGTTTGACCAGGCTTTTGATAAAATCCGTTTTTTCAAAGATATACTCTTTTATTATTTACAACTCAAATCCTTATTTTTTCCGGATGACTCCCACACAGTCAAAATTCTTATTTTTCGGGTGACTCCCACACAGTCAAAATTCTTATTTTTTGGGTGACTCCCACACAGTCAAAATTCTTATTTTTCGGGTGACTCCCACACAGTCAAAATTCTTATTTTTTCCGGGTAACTCCCACATAGTCATACTCTCACAAATCTTTGGGTGACTCCCCGTACAGTCAAATCTTTGGGTGACTCTCTGTATAGTCAAATCTTTGGGTGACTCCCCGTACAGTCAAATCTTTGGGTGACTCCCCGTACAGTCAAATCTTTGGGTGACTCCCCGTACAGTCAAATCTTTGGGTGACTCCCCGTACAGTCAAATCTTTGGGTGACTCCCCGTACAGTCAAATCTTTGGGTGACTCCCCGTACAGTCAAATCTTTGGGTGACTCCCCGTACAGTCAAATCTTTGGGTGACTCCCCGTACAGTCAAATCTTTGGGTGACTCCCGTACAGTCAAATCTTTGGGTGACTCCCCGTACAGTCGAATCTTTGGGTGACTCCCCGTACAGTCGAATCTTTGGGTGACTCCCGTGCAGTCACGTATCCTTGACACCACGCGTCTTCCATTCTTCAGAGTACTAATGCCCATTCATTTCTATCCCCGGCAGTTTTCCGAACTACGAATTGGCTTGATTCCTCTCAGGATACGTAGGTAGCCCAACGTGGGTTCAGCCGCTCGACCTACCTGGTCATCTTTCATTTGCGACTCAGCTCGAGTCCAGACCTCACATCCGCAAGCTCATCATTCCACCTCCTGAAATCCCTTTTTTCAGGACGGATCCTATTTTTATCGTCGACCCCACTTGTCTTACAAGAAGCGTCGCCGAGGGGCTACTGTTAGTACCCGGTCCTAAAAAAGGTATTTTAAATATTTTGGACTGATTTGGTTAGGGTTGACCAAAAACCCTAATTAAAATCTTTTAATTCTTAATTTCTCCGCCGTCAGCAGTACGCGTGGAAAGTACGCCAGGAAGAAGTGCCGATCGGCCCTTCTCTATTAGTGCCGATCGCCCCTTTTTATTAATGCCGATCGACCTTTATTTAAAGCGCCGATCGACCCTTCCTTGATTGTGCCGATCGACCCTTATTATTAGGGCCGATCGACCATTTCCTTGGTCCAGCCCATTCCCCAAGCACTATAAATACGTGCACTCGGTACCCACTCAGTACACAGTTTTTTCCCCATATCTCCCCACACACGTTCTCTTAATACACGAATCAAGACTAAACTTGGTTTATTTCCACAACACACGGAGAAATCAAGACTACACTTGATTTGTTCCATCACACACAATTTTTAAAGGGAAAGTCAAGACTATACTTGAATTTCCTTTTCACACATCATCACACACGCTTTTCCACGGAGAAGTCAAGACTATACTTGATTCTCCCTTCCGTACATCTCTCAACATTCTTCGAATCTTGCTAGATTCGAATCCCAAAAGCCTTGCTACAATTGGTAAGTCTTTTATTCCGTCCTTTATTATTATTATTGCCATATTATAATAGTACTTGCATGCTTAATATATATATTTAATAGTGTCTTTATGCTAGATTTAGGACTTTTTCAATATATTTAAATATGCCTAGCCTAGGATGATCTAAGGTTTCGCCCAAAGAAACCTAATGGATCTAGGAACTATTTATTACCTTCCACCTTAGTAATAATTATCCCATGATCAAACGATTCCCCAAGAATGAACATTGATTAGTGCACCTTCCGAGGGCCTAACTCAAAGGTTCTAGGGTGTGATCATCAATTAATTCTTTCTCTCCCCTCCTCCTTATGCATGATCCCGTTTCTTCTATCTATTCCTGTAAACACCGCACACAACCAACACCCCATATGCTAGAAAGACCGATCCGTCGGGCAATAGGAGTGATAGCGTTTCTTCTTCTGTTGTAACTTGACCCCCGAACCCAATCAAATGCTTAGCCTTTTTTCAAAGCTTTGGGCTATATCAAAGTGGCGTGGCGACTCTCAAAATTAAACTAATATTTTAATATGGTTTAAAGCGAGTGTCACTAAATGAATATCCCATTTCGGTCCGACATTATATGATTATTTATTTCAATCTTCCGAATGCGCGTTGCATTGGGACGGGGTATTCACAGCGTGATCGACTGCCCATCTTCTTATAACGTCATCTTGGGAAGACCTTGGATCCATAACATGAAAGCCGTTCCATCCATGTATCATCAATGTGTTAAGATGCCGATGCCTTGGGGAGTAATCAAGGTGAAGGGAGACCAGCAAGCTACCAAGGAGTGTTACAAAATAGATATGAAAGCGTGTTCTACTCATTAAGCATGACCTAGATAGAAGAGAGTTCAAGACGTCCTAGAATTGTAAGGGTGAAGATGTCAAGATTTATCTGTTAATCAACTGGTTGGAACTGGGGCAAGTTATCATCCTTCCAGGGTTCTCAAGGTGGCATCATTTTCTGTCCTATAGGGTATCATGGGATACGTCTTAAACGTTACTCCACGTAAGTCAAGATTTATTGCAATTTCAACGCCAAGGTACGAACCTCTTCTTAAAATTAATTTCTATTTCCTTTGAATTTATTATTTCTTTTATTTAAATCAAAACCTCTACTGAATTAAGCATCGAAGGGGTGTTAGCCAAGCAAACACCCAACCCTAACGTATTGCTGTTTTGCAAGATGTCATTATAAACTGTGATAGTCCAAGATGCATGACTGTATGGTCAACATGAGCAACTGTGCAAACTGTCAACATCTCCAAGTCGTAAGGTAAACATCTTCTACGGCCTAAATGATTATACATTTTTCATAAAGTTCATTGATCATCGTAAACCTGCCTCATGCGCATGTAAAGGTATTTTACCTCCTACGGTTTAAAAGATTCTACATCTTTTCTAAGTCTATTGGCTATCATAACCCCGCCCGTGCGCACGCTTTCTCACCATGTGAAAACTAAGATTCTAATGGTTACAACATTATTACATGTTGTCTTTTCAACTTGGTTACAACATTGTTACATGTTGTCTTTTCAACTTGGTTATAACATTGACATGTTATCCCCGTCAAGTGGTTGTGACATTCACATGTTACCAATGAACAACAAAAAGTCCATAATCAAAGAAGCAATCCCAAGATTAAAAATATCAAAGAAAAGAGGCAAAATGCCCACCGAAACTAAGATGTTGAACATACCCAACATCTCCAAAAAAAAGCTAATGTGCCGACTCTTATGAGTCCTTACAAATCAAAAAATCTCTTTATGAGGATAAGCCCTCACTAAATTGTTTCTGAGAGAAAAAGAAAAAACATCCTATTGTCATTCAGTATTACTGTCTTGAGCATCGTCAACCTGCTCAATCTTCTTGGAGGTAACTTCACCTGCTTTTTCATCAATGATCCTTTGCAAGGCTGAATTCTCCTCCTCTAAATCCCAGGTCACGTGTTCTCTCGCATGGTATTGTTTGATCATTTGGATTCTTGCTTCAAAAACTGACTTTGCAGTCTCGTTCACCATGTCATCACGGAGTATCTCCATCTCCCTCGCATGCCTACTGTCAACACTGGCAAGTCTGGATCTCCATTTTGAAATTTCTTCATCCTTAGCCTTGGCTTCTAACCTCTTCTCTCTCAGTATTTTGAAAGCATCCTTTAGATCCTTCTCATACTCAGCTCTATCCATGTCTAAAGTGTCGCATTTTACTTTCCACATTCTGATTTCTTTGGACATCATCTTGGCAATCGATACGGCCTGTTATCAACAAGTGATATTGACCAATACGCAAAAGGATATCCAAGTAAAAAATCAAATGAACCATTACCTGATTCTCTAACACCTCCTCACTCCGAGTTTCCTTCTCCACGTTTGTATCTTGATCCTCCATGTTCCTCTTCAATGTGACCTTATCTTCCGCTCCGGGTAGACTCCCTTCCACTTTCTTCTTGCCCTTATATTTAGCCACGATATCGTTCGTTGTAAAGCCGGATCGAGTCACTGCAAATAAAGGCATATGTCAGTATGGGATATGAATGAACTCTTCAAGAAAACTGATCTGATGATGTGATGGAGCGAACTCACTTTTTGAAAAGATGCTGAAGAATTTGCACTTTGAATTTGGTGAATACGGAAGAAGATTGCGCCTTTTAGGATGATCTTGCCATAATATAGGGAAAGACATCGGTATAGTAGGGATTTGAAGAGATTTATTTCTATTAAGGCCATCCAAAAATGACGGTTATTGATCTCTATCATGACTCTGCAACTTCCTTTCAACCGTCACACGAAAATATTCTTGTCAAAATACTGAAACTTTCTGTATTCAGCATGGAAAGCCTCAATATTTTGGGGGCAATTGTTTCACCTTAAAATTTTCACTCATCATGTTCTACATCTTGGTCATCCACCTTGAGGTAACATCTTGACTTACATCTTGGACTAACGCCTGAAATTGTTTGTTGTATATTTCCTATTTTTCAGGAATGAAATTATGAAAATAATAACTCACTCATATGACCGTTTGGACTTGGTCAAACGATGACATAATGACCCCATTTACCAACCAAAGAAATAACGGCTGATCTTCATCAACAGATAGCGAGATTCTAGGCAGAATATCAGCATGGTAGTCAAGTTGATATTTTCGGTTACAATCATGTATATATAACCCCTTAGAATGCACATGTATTCACGTTACACACTCTCACTCACTCTTGTACTGCACTTTGTACTCAGAAACTACTAAGATCAATAAGACTTTTTTGGTTTAGGTAAGCTTTCCAAAAGCCTCCCGAGGTTTTTCCCAGCAAACATTTGTTCAAAGGTTTTCCTCGTGTTCATCTTGCTTTGTGAATTATATTCCATTTGTGCCCAAGCATCCTTGATAAGATAAATTTAATTGTTGAAATTTGTCCAAAATAATTAAAAACTTCCGTTTTACTTTAAAAATTCAGGGGCAATTGTTTGGGATAAGAAAATCAACATCCTGACGAGACATCTTGAACTTGCAACCTGACAGTACAACTTGATTAAAAGCACGTAATTGCAGGGTCGTTACAAGACCTATTTTTCAGGAGATAATATCGGTCGTTATGGACCAAGTCAAGAATCAGTTTCCCAGCATGCTTCAACGACAACAAGAAATCAAAGCTATCTCTTCAACAAAATGCATCCGAGATTTGGGGAGGCATTGAAGTCATTATCTCTTCGTATTTTTCATATTTATAGAAGAAAAGACAACACATGTAGACACACTCACGGTTAGCAACACTCATTGTACTCACACTCTCATTTCAATCAACATACTAATAATATTTCACCATTTTCAAGTTTTGTGCAGGCGAACAAGTTATTTAAGGACTTTCCTCGTTAAATCCTTTATCTTTACATCTTGAATTTCGATCATTATATTCCATTGTGCCCAATTCTCATCTTTGAAATTGAATTGCATAAATTTGACCAAAACAATATATATATATATATATATATATATATATATATATATATATATATATATATATATATATATTGTTTTGGACAAATTTCAACAAGTAAATTTATCTAATCGAGGATGTTTGGGCACAAATGGAATATGATTCTCAAAGCAAGATGAATGTAAGGATATAACGAAGAAACCCTTAGAATAATCGTTCAAGGGAAAAACCTCGGGAGGTCTTTGGAAAGCCTGCCTAAACCAAAGAAATATTATTGAGTATTTTAGCATTTTTGAGTACAAGTGCAGAGTGAAAGTAAACAAAATTGTGTAACGTGTATGCAGGTGCATTCTAGGAATAATGTATAGGCGTGAATGTAACTAAAAAAACAACATCTTGAATGTCATGCTAAAATCTCACCTAGAATCTTGCCATTTGTTGATGGAGATCAGCCGTTATCCATTGGTTGAAGGATGGGATCGTTGTGTTGTTGCTTGACCAAGTCTATGCAGTCATTGAAATGATTTATTTTTATTTATCTCCGTGTTCCTGAAAAATAGGAAAATACAACAAACATTTTCAAGGCGTTAGTCCAGGACGTAAGTTAAGATGTTACCTCAAGATGTAGAACGTGTTAAGTGGAACTTTTGAGGGTGAAACAATTGTCCCCAAAATATTAAGGCTTTCCAAGCTAAATACGGAAGGTCTTAATGTTTTGATAGGTGTATCCTCATATGACGGTTGAAAGGAAGTTATAGAGTCATGAAAGGAATCAGCAACCGTCATTCTCGGATGGATCAAATCTTTTCAAATCCCTTCCATACCGGTGTCTCTCCCTATATCATGGAAAAGTCACCCTAACCGGTGCAATCTTCATTCATATCCGCTAAGTTCAAAGCTGCAATATTTCTTCAAAAAGTAGGTTCGATTCATCGCACTATCAGATCGGTTTTCTTGATAGATCTAAACTAACATCTATTGTTATTTGCAGTGACTCGATCCGGTTTTGCGACGAATGACATTGTGGCCAAGTATAAAGGCAAGAAGAAAAAAGAAGAGAATATGCCTACGGTGGAAGATAAGGCTATTTTGAAGAGAAAAGGGGAGGATCAAGATACCAATGCGGAGAAGCAGACTCGGAGTGAGCAGGTGTTAGAGAGTACGGTAAGTTGGTTATCCGAATTTTGGTATAGATGATCATTCCTTTTGATCAATATCACTTGTTTTGTTGATAGCAGGCTGTTTCGATTGCTATGTTGATGTCTAAATAAATCAGAATGTGAAAGGTAAAATGCGACACCTTAGACATGGATAGGGCCGAATATGAGAAGGATCTGAAGGATGCTGCCAAGATAATAAATGAGAAGAATTTAGAAGTCAGGGCTAAGGGTAAAGATATTTTAAAATGGAGGTCTAGGCTTGCTAGTGTGGGCGTGAGACATGAGAGGGAGATGAGAATACTACGTGATGACATGGTGAATGAAACTGCGAAGGTAGTTTTTGAAACAAGAATCCAAATGATTAAGGAATTTCAAGAAGGAGAGCATGTGAACTGGGACTTGGATGAGGAGAATGCGGCTTTGCAGAGGATTATTGATGAGAAAGTGGGTGAGGTTACCTCCAGGAAGGTTGAGCAAGCTGATGATGCTCAAGATAGCAACACTGAATGATTATAGGACGTTTATCTCTTTTTCCTAAAAACAATTTGATGAGGGTTTGTCCTCAGGAACAAGTTTTTAATTTGTAAGGACTCATAAGAGTCAAGACTTTTAACCTTTTTGGAGATGTTAGATTGGTTCAGCATCTTAACTTGGTGGGGCGTTTTGCCCTTTTTCTTGGATTTTTACATTGAAACTGCTTTGTTGGCTATAGAATCTTTGTTGTTCTTTGGTAACATGTAAATGTTACAACCACTTGACGGGAATAACATGTCAATATTATTACCAAGTTGAAAAGACAACATGTAACAATGTTGTAACCAAGTTGAAAAGACAACATGTAACAATGTTGTAACTATTGGTTCCCAAGTGAGGAAACGTGCGCTCAGGCGAGGTTATGATAAACAATAGACTTAGAAAAGATGTAAAATCTTTAAAACTGTAGAAGGTAAATACCTTAACATGCGTTGAGGCGAAGTTTCTTGCGACCAATAGACTTTAGAAAAATGTACAATCTTTTAAACCGTAGAGGGTGTTACCTTACAACTTAGAAATGTTGAGGGGATGCATCGTTGCACACGTTGACCGTTCAGGTGGATGCTTTAGACTGTCTTACTATTAATGGCATCTTGCAAAACAACAATACGTTAGAGTTGGGTATAGCTTTAGCTAACACCCCTCTGATGCTTAATTCAGTAGAGGTTTGATTTAAGTAAAAAGGAAAGAAAATTGAAAGAGACTAGTTTGAGGGGAAGCTCATACCTGGATGTGGAAATCGCAATAACTTTCAACTTACATGTAATAATGCTTCAGGTGTAGGGCATTCCAGCTTCTAGGTATTCAGATTCCGTCTGGGGTAGACAACCAGTATGCACCCTTTCCTGCTTCAACATCAACAAGGTACGGACCTTTCCCCTTCGGAGCTAATTTTCCTGCATGCAATTCCCGGGTATTTTGGAATACTTTCCTTAGCACCATGTCTCCAACCTGAAAGCACCTTATTCTTACGTTCTTGTTATATGACCTGGCAATTCTTTGTTGGTAGGTGGCCATCCTAATCTTGGATATGTCCCTGAGTTCATCCACAATATCCAGATCCTGAGCCAGAAGGTAGTTATTGTCTTCAGGAGTTAGCAATCCATAACTTGCGGTTGGAATCGTTGCTTCTATGGGAGTACAGCTTCAACGCCAAATACTAAAGAATACGGTGTCTGTCCTGTAGCATTTTTAGACGTTGTCCTGTCAGCCCATAGTACAAGTGGTAATTCATTGGCCCATCTTCCCCTTTTTCGGTCCAAACGTTTTTTCAGATTGCTGATGATCAACTAGTTGCTTGACTCAGCTTGTCCATTGGCTTGAGGATGTACAGGGATGTACAGGGGTTAACGTTATCAATTCGATTCCCCACCCTGAACAGAAATCCCTTATCTTTTTGCTGATAAACTGAGAACCATTGTCACTAATGATTTCTGAAGGAATGCCAAATCTGCTCAAGATGTTCTTTTTTAAAAAGGATATGACCTCTCTGTCTCGTATTTGAACATATGCTTCTGCTTCAATCCATTTGGAGAAGTAATCTGTCATGGCTAACATGAACACCCTACCCCTTGGAGCTTTTGGTAACTTGCCGACTATGTCCATGCCCCCATTGCATGAAAGGCCAAGATGAAAGTATGGGGTGAAGAGGTTCAGCGGTTTGATGCAAGATGTTGCTATGCCATTGACAAGCGTCGCATTTTAAAGCAAAATCCATTACGTCTTGTCTCATAGTGGGCCAGTAGTATCCCGTATTAAGGGCTTTGGAAGATAACGTCTTTCCCCCTAAGTGATTTCCACATTCTCCCACATGTAGATCATTTAGGACCTCCTCAACTTCTCCAGGCTCTAAACACCTCATGTAAAAGACCTGTCGCAGACCTTCGGAATAATTTGTTGTTAATTAAGGTGAACCGGGACACCTTCATCCTAAAAGACCTTTAATTCTTAACGTCTAGTAGAATGGTCCCGTCTTGCAAATACCGCACAATAGGTTGGGTCCATGTCGACACTGCGCCCTAGCCTGGAGAAGATGCTTCTGAATGATCAAGGGTTACGCATTCGTCAGTTTGATCAATAGCTGGATATTGGACGTATATAATTGGGATGTTTGTATTTATCATCGCTCCACATGTTGACCCTAAGTTGGCCAAGGCGTCGGCTTCAGCATTTTCTTCGCGTGGTACCTGTTCCAAGGAAAAACTAACAAAACGTGCGGCTAGCGTTTTAACATGCTGGAGGTAAAGTGTCATCTTGGTGCTCTTAGCTGCATAAGATCCATTAAAATGATTAACTAGTAACAAGGAATCAATAAATACGTTAAGATGAGTAACTTCTAAACTAAGAGCATTAGATAAACCCATGATCAAAGCTTCATATTCGGCTTCGTTATTGGTTGCCTGGAATTCACAAGAAACCGCCTGGGGGATTAATTCTCCTTGTGGCAACTTTAATAAGATGCCCAGTCCTGCGCCTCTTGAGTTGGATGCTCCATCTGTGAACAATGTCCAATACCTGGGAGTATTATTACCTTCGAGGTGTTGGACTTCTAGCTCCACCTCAGGTTGCAAGGTAGCACTGAAATCGGCTACAAAATCCGCAAGGGCTTGGGACTAAATGGCACTTCTGGGTTCGTAAAATATTTCGTACGTGCTAAGCTTGACTGACCACTTGGCCATTCTTCCTGACATTTCAGGAGTTCTCATAACAGTCCTGATAGGATAGTTAGTTTTCACAATAATAGGATGCTTTTCAAAGTAATGACGTAATTTAGTAGATTCGGTGATTAATGCGAGGATGAGTTTTTCGAGATGGGAGTACCTGGTTTCCGTATCTAGGAGAGATTTACTTGCATTGTAAATGGGCCGTTGACTGCCTTGATATTCCTTTACCAGGACAGCACTTACGGCGCTCTCGAATACGGCTAAATATATATAGAGGGGTTCACCTGGTTCTGGCTTAGCAAGGAGAGGTGAAGACGTAAGATACTTTTTGAGGTTCAAGAAGGCTTCTTCGTGTTGTTCGGACCACTGAAATAGATTGTTCTTCCTCAAGACATCATAGAACAACTTGCACTTTTTGAAAGATTTGGAAATGAACTGATTTAAGGCCGCTACTCGCCCTGTCAATCTTTGTACATCTTTGATATTTCTGGGGCACTACAGGTTGAGGATAGCTTTGATCTGTTTTGGGCTGGCCTCGATTCCCTTTTTAGTCACCATGTACCCCAAAAACTTCTCAGCTCTAACCCCAAAGTTGCATTTGGAAGGGTTCGGCTTCATATTGAAGGCTTCTAAGTTGTCAAAGGCCTCTGCCAATTGTTGCACGTGATCTTCCATGTTCTTGCATTTTACTACCATGTCATCTATGTATACTTCCATTGTTTTGCCGAGATGGTCCTTGAACATCTTATTTACCAGTCTTTGATAGGTTGCCCCTGCATTTTTTAACCCAAATGGCATGGCAATATAACAATATATACATCTTGTTTTCTTATCATCTTGATCAAAGATGATCTGCTGGCCTATAGGAATATCAGGACGTCGTGCTGGTAACTCCATCTTGTCTTCCTTAGAATCTTTAGCATGATGTTTTGCTGTAGAGTACGTGGTGCCACAAATGTCTGACCCTCCTGTAATAAAGTTGATCACCTTAGTTCGAGGAGATGAAGACGAGCATCGGGGCGGCTTCCTTCTTCCTTGTCGTCCTTTCCTTTTTTCAAATAAATCTTTGAGGAGGCCTTTAGAGAGTAGGTTGTTGATTTCCTTCCTCAAGGCAATGCAATTTTCTGTAGTATGGCCAAAATCTTCATGGTAAGCACACCACTTAGATTTGTCCTTCCAAGGTGTTGCTCTGTCAGCTGCCTTTGGCCATCTCGCCTTGCTCCCTAAGTTGTCCATCGCAAGTAGGAGCCCTGTCAGGATTTTCGTATGTTGATGCCTTCTTGGTCGTCTTGCCATGGATCATTTCGTCTTCTTCTAGCCTGATGAAACGAACGGACCTCGTCCTGATCTCTTCTAGGCTTCTAGATGGGAACATGACAAGATCTTGGTAGAAGGGTGATTCCCTTTTCAGGCCCATCCTGAAAGCTTGTGTAGCAGTTGACACGTCAATGTGAGGAATTCTTACGGCCTCCTTATTGAATCTGAACACGTAATCTTTTAAAGTCTCGTCATGTTGTTGCACAATCCTGTAAAGGTCACTTGTTAATTTTTCAAAGACACAATTGCAAGAAAATTGGTTAAGAAACATGTTAATTAGTTGAGAGTAAGATGAGATGGAATTCATAGATTGATTGGTCAGCCACATCAAGGCGGGACCAGATAAGGTGGACCCAAAACTCCTGCATAAACAAACTTCTTTAAGATGGGGAGGAATGCTGATGATATCCATTTTTTCTTGGTACAGGGCTATATGCTCTGCAGGATCTGTCGTGCCATCATATTGCTTCATGGGAGGTACTTGGAATCTCTTAGGGATCTCCACTCCAGCTATAGCAGGAACAAAGCGTGAATCATGATGGCTGGTTGGAGACGCCTGGTTGAAGGGCAAGGTGACTCTGAAAACCTTCATGAGGATTTCCTTGAGTTGCTGTACTTCTCTTGCAAGGGCAGTATCTGCAACAGGGTTAGTGGCAACTATAGGATTGATAGGAGTATTGAATAGGTTAAAACTCCCTGTTTGCCCCACAGGAGGTGGAGTCGCAAAAGTGAAACATGATGACAGCGGCATCGGGATGGATGTGACGGTAGTGCTTTCGGTCTGAACGGTACTGAACATGGACGTGCTACATCGTTCACCTTACGCACTTATCCCGGCACCTGGAAAAAGAGTCCTGGGCTACAAAGGAGAAATCTCAGGCATGCTAACAACGGGAATGCTGGGCCCTGAAGCCGAAAAATCACGTCGCAATTTGTCGAGGTGAGTAAAGATCGTCTGATTGGTCTGATGCTGTCCATCGAGCTGATCTTTTAGTTGTTGCATCATACTCGTCATAGCAGTTATAATTTCTAATGATATTCCAGGTAACGTCATGGATGGAGATCCACCCAGGCTGAGCCCTTGGCTCTGGGATGTGCTGGCGCCAGAACCCATAGGTGGATGCAAACTGGATGTTACAGGCAAGCTTGACGCGCTGGTTCCTGCCCCAGTTGTGATGAGGGGGGTTGACATGCCCGAAATCGGATTGCTCATCTTGATTGGAATCTAAAAAACCAAAGTTCTCACGGACGGCGCCAAATTATTTTGGACAAATTTCAACAAGTAAATTTATCTAATCGAAGATGTTTGGGCACAAATGGAATATGATTCTCAAAGCAAGATGAACGCAAGGATGTAACGAGGAAATCCTTAGAACAATCGTTCAAGGAAAAAATCTCGGGAGGCCTTTGAAAAGCCTGCCTAAATTAAAGAAATATTATTGAGTATTTAGCATTTTTTGAGTACAAGTGTAGAGTGAAAGTAAACAAAATTGTGCAACGTGTATACAGGTGCGTTCTAGGAATAATATATTTGCGTGAATGTAACTGAAAAAATAACATCTTGAATGTCATGCTGAAATCTCGCCTAGAATCTCGCCATTTGTTGATGGAGATCAGCCGTTATCCCTTGATTGAAGGATGGGACCGTTGTGTTGTTGCTTGACCAAGTCCATGCAGTCATTGAAATGATTTATTTTTATTTATCTCCGTGTTCCTGAAAAATAAGAAAATACAACAAACATTTTCAAGGCGTTAGTCCAGAAAGTAAGTTAAGATGTTACCTCAAGATGGATGTCCAAGATGTAGAACGTGTTAAGTGGATTTTTTGAGGGTTAAACATATACTCCCTCCGTCCGCTTAGAAGAGTCACACTTACTGTTTACACGTTAATTAAGGAGGGAGTATTATATTGAAAGTGTTGTGAGTGTGAAATAAAATAGGAGAGAGAATGAGTGGAGGGAATAGTAAATTATAATGGTGTTGTGAGTATTAAAATAATGTAGGAGAGAGAATGAGTGGAGAGAATAGTGATTTAAGGTTTCCTTTTTAGGAAAGAAACAAAGTGTGAACCATGTAAGCGGACGCCCAAAATAGAAAGTGTGAACCATGTAAGCGGACGGAGGAAATATATATATATATATATATATATATATATGTATACATATATATATATACATATATATATATATATATATATATATATATATATATATATATATATATATATATATATATATATACTCCCTCCGTCCGCTTACAAAGTTCACACTTTCTATTTTGGGCGTCCGTTTACAAAGTTCACACTTTGTTTCTTTCCTAAAAAGGAAACCTTAAATCACTATTTTCTCCACTCATTCTCTCTCCTACATTATTTTAATACTCACAAACCATTATAATTTACTATTCCCTCCACTCATTCTCTCTCCTATTTTATTTTCACACTCACAACACTTTCAATATAATACTCTCTCCTTAATTCCCGCGCAAACAAGTAGTGTGAACCATGTCTGGACGGAGGGAGTATATACATATATATATATATATATATAGGTAGCTATTCAAATGAGAACCAAATTTATATGAGAATCATGAGAACTAAACTCAATCATTGGATTAAAAACACATCAATGCTCCAGATTAAAAAAAAAAAGATAGAGGGGGTGACATTTTCGTAATTATTGTGAACTAAATCCCCCTCAAATTTCAAAATAAAATATCTCAATATCTATAAGTCGAATTTTTTTTTCGAAAACACTGATTTTTTTGTCTTGACGAGACGATTCAAACTAGATCCCTGAAGATAGGATTTTGAAAAAATAATATTGAACAACGTCTAATTTTTAAAATACTAGCTAATTAACTAGTGTACACTAGCTAGTTAAGTAATCTACAATAGTAATCTATATAGTGTACAGTAGCTAGTTAACTCGTGCACACTAGCTATATGGCTTCACTACAACAAATATGCCTTTTCCCGGCACTTTAAAAGTGCCGGAAATGTTAAAAAAAGTGCCGGAAAAGCTTTTCTCGGCACTTTTTCCGGCACTTCTTAAAGTGCCGGAAAAAGTGGTGTCGGCAATACTTTCCGGCACTTTTAAAGTGCCGGAAAATTCCCGGCACTTTTAAAAGTGCCGGAAAATTCCCGGCACTTTTAAAAGTGCCGCTAATTTCCGGCACTTATAAAAGTGCCGCTAATTTATGGCACTTATAAAAGTGCCGCTAATTTTCCGACACGTCTAAAATGCCAGAAAATTAGCGGCACTTTTTTTAAAGTGCCGGAAATTAGTGGCACTTTTTTTAAAGTGCCGAAAATTAGTGGCACTTTTAATATTCTCCAATATTAGCGGTGCATTTAAAATTGCTGAAAATTTTTTCCTTTTTAAAAAATATATATATTTCTGGCCTTGAAAAATTTTGGTTTCTCTAATTTATTATACTATTGAAATCACTGACATACACAAATTTCAACAATTAGTGATGAATACGAATAACTTATAAAATATAAATCTTGGTCTATTAACATAAATTGAACATTTAGTATGTATTACATAATCCAAAAAATACTAGTTCAAAAGGAAGGTACGCAACAAGCATTAACATCTACAAACTGAATTCAAGTAGCAAACAAAAACACAAATGAATGCAATCTTCTCCCGTATAGATTGGGTTATAAGGTCCTCATTTAAATCATCACCTGAAAAAATAAGCATTATTTAGTTTTAAAAGATATTAAATAAGAGAATAAGAACATAAGAGATATAATTTAGAACATCATAAGAGATATAATATTATACACTTATCCTTTATCCCTGTGCACGACCATTTTGTCTAATATCAAATGGGACAGAGGGATGTACGTATTAATGTATGTATAATGTATGTATAAGTTGGAGCTCCAAAACTACTTTTAACACATTTTATTTCCTGGAACAAAAAGAAGAAAATTGAAACGGATGCATTAGGTTTATAAACCAGTTAATAGCTTTTATAATGAATGTGCATATTGTTGTATTATAACTTGCAATGCAACCAAATGAAGTTCAAGCATCTTTCTTATATTTAGAGACATTTACTAAAGCTAAAATAAACACTTCACCTTATCCATAAGATTCGGATTACAGATCAGAGGACAAATTATTAAGCTGGACCTTAACAGGCTACATAATTATGAGAAAAAGGGAACTATATGGTGAAATAGTTATACAACTGGCATTGGCTACAATACTGAACACCAGCTTAACTCCAGTTTTAGCATCTACAGTGAAAATGCTGATCTGTATAGTATAAGAGCGGATAAAAAGTATGAACGCAAAGCCAAAAAAGAATTAGATACCTAAAGAAGCACCGAATAGCTTCACAAACTTTTCCCTCTGTCACATTCTTGGGTGATCCACGGTGTGCCCGTGCGAGAAGACAACAGCCAAGAAGATGGAGGATCATGCACCATTCATTGTTCATTCCCTGAATACTTTCAGATGTTTTCTCCTTGCGTAAATGTGCGTCCACCAACGTGAGAAGATACTTTAAAGAAAAACAAGGGCATCATTTAGTATTTATTCTGAAACTGGAAGATATGAAGAGAAACCCATATTATTAGAGTTGTTGATATTATAGCAACAAACCTCAACAGCATCACATTGCCCATTCCTTAGCAAGATTAAAGCAAAGCTCAGTTGAATGTCTGAAGAAAGAAAAAGATTCTTCTCCACTTAATCCCCAAATTAGCCAGCTAGTGAAGTTCCGTACTGAACTAATAAAACTGCTTTACCCTCCTCAACCTTGTATGGGAAGCTTCCAGATGGATTCAGATGGCTATCTCCTGTGGCCCTTCTAAATCATACAAATTTGTCCAGTCCGTATCATCAGCATTAGCCACACTCTCCTGTATAAACATAGAATGAAAAGTCACAAGAGAGAATATAATAGGAGTCTAGCCATTAGCCAAGAAAAAGAGGTTGTTTGTCCCCGCCGCTCCCACTTTCACACACACACAGAACAACAGCATCAACAAAGAAAAAGGAGACTCAACAACAAGCACATACGTACCACTTCACAAAGGAAAATTGTGAGAACACTAGGCGTAAAACCAAAATGAGTGTCAAACATGGAATGAAGGGAGTAGTATGTAAACCAAAATAAGCTTCAGACTCTCGGTGCAAAGTAACTGCGATAAGCAGCTTATATATACCATGCTTTTCTAATAATACATAAAACAACCAAGGAATAATGCACTATCATGGCAGCTGAAAAGATGTCCAAGCATTACCGTTACCTCCAAATAGCCCCGCACGGGGCACGGCGTTTAGAAAAGTCTCAATCTGCTCCCAACACATAACTGGAAGAAAGAATCTTGTCAATGCAGAATTTATTTGAACTTTAAAGATATAGGACACGGACAACGACTGAACAACAATAACTAGCCACATTTGCATCTCGTCATACTACACTGCCAACAGAACAGAAATATAAACTCACAGAGATCCAGCAACTGCATTTCCAAGGAAGAAACAAAGCCCTATGCTGACTCCAACTTCTGGGCCCAAGGCACGACCAATAAGATAGTAAGGTCCCCCACCCTAAATGAATAACATACAAAATAAGTATCTACTTTTCTTATTATTTTCTAAAGGTTACAGATACAATAATATATGGCATTCGACCCCACCAATATATATGTGAAATTTTACTCATATCTAGTACATAGGTTGTATGCAGAAAATTAGGTGCAGGGAATACGAAGCTCTTGAAACCTTTAGAAATTATCAATAAGCATGTCTTTGTTTACAAAATAAAAACTGTAAATACTGAATACACAGGTTTAAAGTAGTATTCATATAAAAGAGTTCTCGTACACAAATATAGAAATTCTATTTGACTGTAAACCTTAGTTACAACACACTAATGATCAGTATATTGGAAATATTAAATTAAGAAACATATCTACATATTCTGCCCAATCATACGGAAATATATTAATATCTGATCAAGTTAAAATTCACATTTATCATCGTTTTACATTCCCAAACAAATAAAGATATGCTAAATAATGACTTGAAAATTGGTCAAACTGAAAAAGACAAAGTGTACATCTTCAATTGGGATGGAGGGAGTAGCATTTTTTGGGTTTGCAATCCTTTACGGTAAATAAAACTGCCAGTAGCAGGACAAGCCCATTGAAAACAAAGCCTGCTCCACCTCCAGATTCAGGTATCAGTACTCTAGCGTCAAATTCAATCCCATCGTTTTTCTTCAATTCCTTCATACTGATAACTGAATCCAGTAGGCCTGTTTGTGCTGTCAAATTAAGTATCTTTGCAACTTGACAAACTTATTTGGCAGATCCAAACAGAAATAGTTGTAAAACTGAGAACCTAATTCAAACTAATCTATTTTAAGGAAATTAAATTTTAACAAGGTAAATTTTAGCTCTTGCTTAAAGGAAATTCTTTAGCATAAGAGAATTAGCACTAATCAGGAACATTACCTAAGAGATTTGAAAAGCAGACCAACTTCTGCTTATCAGAAAGCTACTCAACACCAAACCCACGTCTTTCCTCGCCGGAAAAACCAAGAACAACAGCCAAATTCTGCCGGAACCGTGTCTCTGTCTCACGTACCTAGAATTGACCTGGGAAAAAGCTATATGCGCTGAGAATATGATTATAATTGAACATGAGGGAGGAGTATCGATTACCTTCAAGAATATTTCCGCGTATGAAGATTTCAAGGGTTTGCGGTGAAGTTGAACTGCGCCAGCGCCAAAAGCTGCCGATATCCTAATTGATTTAGACTTCTAGGATGAATCGGAAAGATGTGGATTTGGATTTGATTGAAGATTTGGATTTGGATTGAGAGGGAATTTGTGGAGGGAATTTTCAATTTTGGGAGGGGAATTTGGGGAAGGTAAAGAAATAGTGAAATACGCCCTGGAGTAATACGCCCTGGAGTAATACGTCTGTTTGATATAAGACCAATATGTAAATGTGCTCATTTGAATTTTTAATAAAACTCTTCTATTATCATCTTATCATGAAAGGAAAAGTATATATAAATAATTAGAGTGTCCATATTAAATTTTTTGATAACACGTCTGGTTTATTTATGTGGAGATTGTAAAAATAAAAATTAGAAGAATAGTTTAATTACTAATTTTTTTGTACTATATTTTCTCTGTCTCATAATAAATATTTTTAAAATTGAATATTCACAAAAATTATGAAAAATATTACTCCCTTCAATCTAAAATATTATATATCAAATTTACAATTTGGAATATATAGTACATAATATTAAGAGTAACTATTGTGAAAAACTAGTTCTTTTCAAAATGTTATAAAAAAAAAAACTAGTTTTTAGAACCGTTCATCACTCTTATTAGTTAAACTTAGTGCTTTAAAACTAGTTTTTTTCTTATTTTACAAAAAAACTAGTTTTTTACAAGATTTTGGCTAATATTAATTATGGGACGCCCATAATATTATAAAAACAAGGACAAAATGATGAAAAAAATTAGGATAATTACAAAAAAGTGCCGGATATTTTGCGACAATTTCACAAAAGTGTCATGACACTTTTCAAAAAGTGCAGGAAAATATGCGGCAATTACAGAGAAGTGTCAGATATAAATTAGCGGCACTTTTCAATAAATGTCGGAATTTAGCCACACTTTTCAGTAATTGCCGAAAATTTCCCGGCACTTTTAATGAAGTGCCGATAATTTGCGGCATTTTCCAAAAAGTGCCGGAAATTTTGCGGCACTTTAATTGAAATGCCGGAAATTAGCGGCACTTTCAATAAAGTGCCGGGAATTTGTGGCATTTTCAAAAAAATGCCGGAATTTAGCGGCAATTTTCGTTGAAATGCCGGAAATTAGCGGCACAAAGTAAAGTGCCGGTTTAAAAGTGCCGGGAAAAGACATATTTGTTGTAGTGCTTATACTGAACAATACCTTGACTTGGTCTTGACCAAGTCCTTGTGTACACTAGCTAATAACTAGTGTACACTAGTCAAGTAAATGCTCATAGATTGCATATCATTTATCAGAAAATTGTTCTTGTTTTTTTTGCGGAGGTGAGGAGGTCTGTGTAAGGGCCTTTATTTGATTCCGCTGGAATGGAAGTAAGACTTGTAACAGTAAGATCCTTGCTGGGACCAGTCACTGTGGAAACAAGTGGTGATTTACTCGTAAGGCCATAGCTAAAGAACATTCTCAATGTTGCTATAAAACCTGTCACCTCCACCTGTAAATATGAACATGTTTTAAAGGTTCAGATAGATAGTCAAACCATTGCTTTGTTGGAGAAGTAAAACCAATAAAAGCTAAAAGGCATCTTTTCACGTCTAGTATACACTAGCTAGTTAAGTAATGTACACTAGCTAGTTAAGTAATGTACACTAGGACTTGTGTACACTAGCTAGTGTACACTAGTTAACTAGCTATCTACTTTCTAAATATTTAGTGAATAATAGTGTTAATCACATTGTATTTCCTCTGTTTTTTTTCTGCTCTTAGCCCTACTAGATGAATCTGTTGTACACTAGCTAGTGTACTCAAACAAATAATCTTGATCACCGAGGTGGGAGTCATTGAGCTTTGTTCTAATCAACTCAAACAAATAATTCATCTTTGGATCTATTTTACACGGGCGGCCGCGGCAGAGAGAAATAAAGAGAGGTGCATGTCTTTGGCGTTGATAGCAGCTAATAACCATCTATAATTCAGCTAATATCATGTTTCATAGAGAGAAAAAAAATAACCATTTGTATCTTTATTTAGAATTCCTATCTTCTTTATTAGGATAAGTACCATATTATGGTATACTGATGATAAGTACGAAATTTCATGTTCTTATTACAACTGTCTTATGCTATTAACTTGTTAGATTTAATATATTTCCACTTTTGATTTCTTAATACTCCCTCCGTCCCAATAAAAGCTTCACTAATTACCCAAAAGGGCGTCCCGTTAGAAGCTTCACCTTTCCTTTTTTGGCAAAAAATCTTTACTATTTCCTCCACTCATTCTCTCTCCTACATTATTTTAATACTCACAACACCATTATAATTTACTATTCCCTCCACTAATTCTCTCTCCTATTTTCAAATTACACTCACAACATTTTTTTTTCCCTCCCATTTCCATAATTTGCGTGCCCACCCAAAAGGGTGAAGCACTTATTGGGACGGAGGGAGTATTCTAAATTCAGCATATTTAGATCTAGTTAATATGATTTTCTTTATTAGCATTTAAAAGCTTGTCTTATTTAGAGTACCTATAGTTGTACACGAGTTAACTAGCTAGTGTACACGAGTTAACTAGCTAGTGTACACTAGTTAATTAGCTAGTGTACACGAGTTAACTAGCTAGTGTACACTATATACTTAGCCATGGCTGATGAACATTGAAATTAAACTTGGGTACACTAGCTAAGTTGCTAGTGTACATTACTTAACTAGCTAGTGTACACTGGTTAATTAGCTAGTGTTTTAAAAATTAGACGTTGTTCAATATTATTTTTTCAAAATCCTATCTTCAGGGATCTAGTTTGAATCGACTCATCAAGACAAAAAAATTAGTGTTTTTGAATTTTTTTTTTTCGACTTATAGATATTGAGATATTTTATTTTGAAATTTGAGGGGAATTTAGTTCACAATAATTACGAAAATGCCACCCCCTCTATTTTTTTTTAATCTGGAGCATTGATGTGTTTTTTAATCCAATGACGGTTATTGGTTCTTATGATTCTCATATAAATTTGGTTCTCATTATAATAGGACCCTATATATATATATATACATATATATATATATATATATATATATATATATACTCCTCCGTCCGCTTAGAAGATTCACGATTCTTGTTTGCGGTTATTAAGGAGGGAGTATTATATTGAAAGTGTTGTGAGTGTGAAATAAAATAGGAGAGAGAATGAGTGGAGGGAATAGTAAATTATAATGGTGTTGTGAGTATTAAAATAATGTAGGAGAGAGAATGAGTGGAAAGAATAGTGATTTAAGGTTTCCTTTTTAGGAAAGAAACAAAGTGTGAACTATGTAATGCGGGCCTGGGGAAAATGTAAAGTGTGAACCATGTAAGCGGACGGAGGGAGTATATATATATATATATATATATATATATATATATATATATATATATATATATATATATATATATATATATGTATAGGTGCTCAAATGAGAACCATAACAAAATGAAAATTGTGAGAACCACTTGTATACACTTGTTTACAGTAGATACTTAGCTACTGTATACATATACAGTCTACTGTATATGTATACAGTAGTTAAATATTTACTGTATACAAGTGTATAACCACACGTATACACTTGTATACAGTAGTTAAGTATCTACTGTATATGTATACAGTCTATTGTACATGTATACAAGTGTATACAAGTGGTTCTCACGGTTCTCATTTTAAACGGTTCTCATTGGAGCGTGACTGTTGGGGACGGATTTTTCACTATATGTATATGGTTGGCATCTTAAGCAGGTCAACATGTCAAGACGCCTCAGCATCCTGATCTCAACAACTTGACCTCTACAACTTGATCTCCACAACTTGGTCCACAACTTGGTCCACAACTTGGTCCACAAGTTGACTTTTTACAAGTTGACTTTACATGTTGAGTTCACATCTTGGACCGACATCTTGGCTCAACGTCTTCATCAACATCTTGAAGCCGGGCCAACTTGGGAGCAGTTTTGCGGTTCCTATTTTTTAGGAGATACTTGTGCACTCATAGAAGACCAATTCAACCACGACTCTTCACCAACCACCATCAACAGTCATGCCCGAAATCTTCTCCTCAGTAACTCCATCATGCCTAGTTTTTAGGGATTTGATTATTATCTTTTTATTTTACCCTTATTATAAATAGGGGTATGGAGATTATGAAAAACACATGTATTTTCACACACTCACACTCTTGTAATCTCTCTCCATACTTCCGAGCTTGTAACTCACTGATCATAGTAAAACTTTGGTCAAGGTAGGTCCCAAATCCTCTCGAGGTTTTATGCCGGCGAACAATTTATTCAAGGGCTTTTCTCGTCAAAATTCCTTTGTTCGTTGATTATCTCATACACAAATCTATATTCCATTGCACCCAATTCTTTCCTTGAAATATTTGGTTATTTACAATCACTTGTCGAAATTTGACCAAAACAATTTGGCGCCGTCCGTGGGAATTTTGGTTTTTTAGATTTGTTTAGAACATCAAAATGGTCAATCCAACTTCCGGTCAGGTAACCTCAGTAACCTCCGCGGCTGGGGGTAGGGCGACTGGGGGGCAGCAAGATGCACCTCGAGAGATGACCGCGTCTGAAATCAATCTTGGTTTCGTGACTAATATGGCAACCATGTTGAATGGGCTGAATAAGCGAATGGATGCTCGGCGGGATACCAATACTAGGATTTTCAATGCGGTGAGAGTACGCGAAAAGGGAATCAAGTTGAGCCTCGAGTTGTAACTCCATTATCGCCATTATTTCCTAGAACTCTTTTTAGTGCAGTGCAGGGGGCAATCTTGGAGACATCCCCATGACGAGTGCGGTACGGGACCGATAGTACAAGCGCAACAACTAGTCAAGTTGCCCAACATGGTCACACCTTCCCATTCGGCCAACTTTGTGCCAACATCTTGCTACACTTATGCCACTCCGTCTTTAGGAAAAACAGGAGTTTTTATAATGCATTTGATCACTCTGCTTCTCAATTTTACACTAACACTTTTGTAGAAAGCCAAGTTGCTAGAGAGTTACACGGATCAAAGAGATGCTTATGAACTTTGCCCTCGGAGTTGCTTTGCCATTTCATCAAGCTTCTCCAACTTGTTACAATGAGTCTCGCTTTGTTCCAGAATAGCCAATATGGAGATCCCGAAAAGATTTGCAAAAGTGCTCCCACATGAAGAAGTACGATGGGAGCACGAGATCCGATAGAGCATGTGTTGCTATACCAAGAATTAATGGACATTATCGGCATTCCTTCAATCTTCAAAGAAGCTTTGTCTTTGTAGGGGCTTTGGTTCCACCTTGGCTGGACCGGCTTTGAAATGGCTAACCGGCCTATCTCTAAACTCTATATCATCTTATTCTCAATTGGTCAAAATGTTTGTGAATCAATTTTCATGTAATAGAGCTTTTGAGAAACTAACTAGTGACCTCTACGGGGTGGTGCAACAACTTTGGACGAAAGCTTGAAGGACTATTTGAACGGGTTCAACAAAGAGGCGATGACTATCCCCAACTTGAACATGTCCACGGCCACCGAGGCATTCGAGATTGGGCTTGAAAAAGGGATCACCTTATTATGACGAATTGGTCATGACTCCATGCAAGAGACTTGAAGATGTCAGGACGAGAAATTTGTTAAATTCATCGGTTGGAAGAAGATAAGCTCATAGTCCTAAAATAACCACAATGAGGTTGACAAAATAAGAAAAGATGACCGCCTATCTTCAACATGTCAAAATATTAGCAAAAAAGTACCTCAAGTTGTATTTCACGTAAGTTGTCATTTTTTCATAAAAGCAAACTCCAAAAACGAGGTATGATTTAAATTTTGTCAAGTCATTTATTTATGTTTGTCAATTCTTATGTTATGCTAAAAACTCTTCTTGACTTAAGCATCGGAGAATCCTAACATGAATTTGTTTTGCAAGGTATACAACTTGAACAAACGGAGTAGGCTCAATATGTTGACACGCCGGTGCAGTGATACTTGTTGGGACCTAAGGCTGTAGCGGAGTCAAACATGTTGACACGCCGGGACGGGCGATACATGTTTGAACCTGAGGAAGAAAAGTTCAACATGTTGATACGCCGATACGGGCGATACATGTTGAAACTCTACATTTGGAGAGGGATAGAACTTGTTGACACGCCGGGACGGGCGATACTTGTTCTATCTCTTCAAACGATTTACCTACGATCAAAGGTACTTATGGTTAAAAGATTTACATCTTTTCAAAGCGAATTAAGGTTTTGACACCTTCGCACAGGCGCACGATTTCACACTTATTCAAGTTGTGACTATTGGTTGTAACATTATCATGTTACCTATATGAACACCCGAAAGAGATGAAATCATCTTCCAATAAACTAAGGAGTGAAGATTAACATCTTCACCGAAAATCAAGTTCAACACACAAAAGTAAGTCATGTCAACACAAACATGACTCACACGATCCAAAGACATGCCAAATCAAATATAAAAATTTTGAGGACCAACCCTCATCTAACATACCAAATTTCAAACACCTTAACTGATGTTACTTAAAGCTTTATCTTGGTTTCTATCAAGCTTCGTTTATAAGTTCTCAATGCGTTGGACAACTCTTTGGCGTAATCAACCGCTTCCTTAATGTCGATGAGGGGAGTAGCAGTTTAAAAATTCCTTGAATCTCCAAGTTTTCTCCGATTCAATAAATTTTGGGGGCAATTGTTGGGGACGGATTTTTCACTATATGTATATGGTTGGCATCTTAAGCAGGTCAACATGTCAAGACGCCTCGGCATCACGATCTCCACAACTTGACCTCTACAACTTGATCTCCACAACTTGGTCCACTGACTTGGTCCACAACTTGGTCCACAAGTTGACTTTTTACAAGTTGACTTTACATGTTGAGTTCACATCTTGGACCGACATCTTGGCTCAACGTCTTCATCAACATCTTGAAGCCGGGCCAACTTGGGAGCAGTTTTGCGGTTCCTATTTTTTAGGAGATACTTGTGCACTCATAGAAGACAAATTCAACCACGACTCTTCACCAACCACCATCAACAGTCATGCCCGAAATCTTCTCCTCAGTAACTCCATCATGCCTAATTTTTAGGGATTTGATTATTATCTTTTTATTTTACCCTTATTATAAATAGGGGTATGGAGATTATGAAAAACACATGTATTTTCACACACTCACACTCTTGTAATCTCTCTCCATACTTCCGAGCTTGTAACTCACTGATCATAGTAAAACTTTGGTCAAGGTAGGTCCCAAATCCTCCCGAGGTTTTATGCTGGCGAACAATTTATTCAAGGGCTTTCCTCGTCAAAATTCCTTTGTTCGTTGATTATCTCATACACAAATCTATATTCCATTGCATCCAATTCTTTCCTTGAAATATTTGGTTATTTACAATCACTTGTCGAAATTTGACCAAAACAGTGACCATATATATATGTATATATATATATATATATAGTATTTCATAAGAAGTTTAAAATTGTGTAAAGCGTTGAAGAACTTGGTTCGAGTTTGAAAAGAGTCAATTGACGTTGATGATTGACTCTAGATGAAATATGTGTTAGAGATCATCTAGAGTCTAAAGACATTGCTGTCCTAAAAAAAAAAAAAAAGACAAAAAAAGACAAAAAAAGAGACATGACTGAATCAAAATATACACCATATTAAATCTCATTTATTATATACTTCATCCGTCCTTAAAAAATTGTCCCGTTGTACATTTTGCAATTATTAAGGAAGAGCTCCACCTTTTTGTACCTTAGTAGATTTGCACTAACATTCATGCCTAAGTTTAGAAATGGGACATACTTTTTGGAACAAGTCAAAATGACAAATGGGACAATCTTTCAGGAACGGAGGGAGTAGTTATTCTAAAAATAAAAAAAAAAATCCCTTTCTAAATCAAAGTATAAGGAAAAGCCTTAGTAATTTAACTAAACCTTGGGACTTAGAAATAAAGGGAGCAAGAAGATTGTACCGAAAAGGAGAAAAATCAAGAAGAAAAAACTGATAAAGCGAAAACAGATTGGGATAATGTATCTCGGTACATATTTCTCATTCGGTAAGCTGCCTTTGCCTTTTATAGGCAAGTTTCCACAAATGTTGTTTTCACAAATAGTATTTACTATTTGTGATTAATAATGATGCTTAGTAGTGCATAATACATTATACATTATATTATAATATGATACAATATATAAATACAGTTGCTACAATCCACCCATCAATTATTCGCAACACTTTCGACTTCACTAATTCCATAGTCCATACTACTGGCGACAGCAAACATTTTGAATGCATTCTTCTACATGTAGTGCAAAATACAAGTGGGAGATCGTGGGCTGAGCGGAAGTCCTGTCAAAATTCTAACGGGCCAGCAAAGAAACAAGGGATTGCTCAGCCCAATTAAAACGTTTTGCAATGCCTCACAAGATAAAACTTATATTATGAAAATATGCGGTGACATTTTTGTAAAGAAGGACTTTTTAGAAAATATGTGATGATATTTTTGTAAATAATCGAAACTTATAAAAGCTCACTAGCAATTTCTACACTATATTGACACTTTTCAATATTATAACTAACATTTTTTAATACTAGGACTAATACTATTTTCAGCATTATCAATAGTACTATTTAACACTACAACTGACAATCCTTAACATTAGTCTTCTTTTAACAAATGTTAAAAGTGCATGTTGGAATGTTTATGAGTGCTAGTTTGAATATCTAGCGTTTTATAATATTAGAACTGACACTTAGAGGAAACCCGTCTTTCTATACCTTAGAATATCTAAAAACATAGGAATAATTTCATGAGGCACCCTCACCCCATATCATTATGCATATAAACTCAGACAAGATTCAAAAGCCCATACACAAATAGAGGCTCAGATCAAAATTCCACAAAAACCCAAAACCCCTTCATTAACTGCTTCCCTTTCCAGCGACGATGACGACTTTGAGTTGGGTTCTCCGCACGACTTTGAGTTGCTTTCTCCGCTTATTCTCCATCTTCATCATCGTCTGCTACTACTCCTTTTCTGCAACACAGATCCGTTAAATGTTATATTTATCTTTGAAAGTTTAGTGTAGCTAGGAATCAAGTTTCAACAGAACATAATCAAATATTAACAAGTTAAATAACAAGGATAAAAATAGTAAAACAAGTCATAACCAACTTCTAAACACCGAACAATCTTCCTTTTTCAAGATAAGCATATTCTAACAGAAGAAAGAACAAAGGACTTGTAAGAAATCTAGATGTGTGTTCAGATGTAAAACACAACTGGACACACAACCTGAACAACAATCTTGAATCTGAAATATGCAAGGACTTTTCTCTCCAAAGAATTCTTGAATGCTTGAAATTCATTTTGCTGAATGATCTTTGAACATACCAAAAGTGTCGAGTTGGGCCAAGTAAGCAAAGTCCAATCCTCAAAGCAACTATTGCCCCAACCTATCAAGGGGGCCAGGCCCAATCAATGCAAGGCCCACGACCCGTCTCACATATCAGTCGACTAAGCCCAACGTCCGACCCATCAGGTCCCGACCTAACTTAGTCAGGCCTCGCCTATCCAAGCTCACAATACGGGTGCGATCCATGCTCTACCCGTCGGTCGGGTCGACCATTCCTCGAATGGCGACCTCGACCTAAACAACAAGTGACGACTGGACACTTAGGCGTATTTGGTTGAACAATTCTCATAATCACATCCCTCTGAATCGGGGGCCGTTATAGACACGTTCCCATGACCAATAACCGCCGCTACAATCTCGGAGCACATGTCGCCTCCCCAAAAATACACCACTATTGCCTATAAATACTTCATCACTACCAAACGGTGAAAGGTAACTGCCATTTTGCTATTTGAATTCATTATTCAATACATTTTGAGCTATATACAATCGTTATCTTACTCTCACGCCGCGTCTTCGCCGGAGACACATCCGGCTAGTCGTGGGTTCGATTTCGGAGTCAAGGAGCCGAGGTGATTAGTCTGCCACGTGGAGGATTGCGATAAGCACAATTCTGCGGCATCGGTTTGGTTCCATTGCTTAGGGAAGCTGTGCTTTAGTTTGACCTCGAAATTTTTCTCAACCTCTGACAATGGTGACTTCGAGATGGACATGTATACGAAGCCTCGCTTGGGCACGAGGCATGAACAACAACACTAATGCAAGCGGCTTGGAAATCTCAACGTCAATGCGATAACACCAATGCGCCTCCTCCCCCACCAAATCGCCCTCAAGGTAGAGCAACGCGCTCTACCAGTGTTGTTGATGGCAGAGGGTTGCCGGACACAAGAAGAGGAAAGCGCCATATGGAGGGATAAGGAGTTCCACCTCCTCCAAAACGTCCCGGTTGGACGGGTTAACATTGGAAACGGGGCGGGTCCCTCGGCCAATCCCATGAGCAAGAAGGAAATGATGTTGGAACGAGCCCGGATTACGGGCGATTTAATAGCTATGGAGGAAGCGAACGGGTGACGTACGTTCGAAAGAGTGGCTCCCTCTCAGAGTCTCCAACGGGCGAGCGAGGCCGGGAGTGCTAGGCCTAATGAGGGTGTGGGTGAAAATGCTGATCAAATGATGGTAGTCAGGCCTCGGTCACCTATCCATGTGTCGAGTAATGACTTAAGGGCTAGCCTCACCGAGAAATAGGGAAGCGGGGAGGCTCAATCAGATTTGAGGACGCATTTAGAGGCCAATAGAAGCCGACGTGGTTCCCCTGCCGGACACAAATGTCGGGGATCCCATAGGGACAGGAATGAGCGCAGTCGCCTATAAGAAACGAGAGGCGCGGGTCGCCGCTCGGGGTAATAGGCGCGGGTCGCCTACCGGAGATGATAGGCGCGGTTCGCCGCAAAGGAATGACGAGCAAAGATCTCCGGTTCGATCGGAAAGAGCTCCTTCCCACGAGAGACAGGAGAAAGCGGACAAATGACTCCACCCGAAGCGAGGACGAAAGGTCGAATGCCGTTCCCCCTGTTGGAGAGGACGGACGATGCTAGGGAGTGGCTCCGAGTGGAAGAGAAAGTTCGAGCGGTGGGAGAATGAAAGGAATAAGGATACTTGGAAAGGTTGAACGAGTTGATTTTGCTCTTCGACCTCTATCGAGGAGATGAGAGATAGTCGACCTCCTCCTAGTTTCGATTGCCCCTATTAGAAAAGTACTCGGGAAACCAATGCCAAGAGTCACATAGCGCACTGGAAGCCACGATGTGCTTTGTCGCCAATGAAGACGACAATATGTGCAAAGCCCTCATAAGTACCCTCGCGGGAGCGGCTTTGACGTGGTTGACGGTTTGGCGGTGGTAGCATAACCACCTGGACATGTTTAAGGACAAAATTCCTAGATCGCTTCTCGGCCATTTGGAGCTCGGAAAGTGGCTGTCACCGATCCGAACAACTTGGTACAAGCGAAAAATGAGAGCTCCATGAGCTACTTCACCAAGTTTAAAGAAATGGTTGACAAGATTGAAGAGGATCTCACTGACAGAGAGGTGATAAATTGCTTCCGAAGTGGTATTTCCTCGGCAGACATGGATTATGAACTCACAGTTCGTACAGTCACAACTCAACAAGAGTTGTTCGAAAAGGTTTACAATGTCGCACTGGCCGAGGAAAGGAAGGAAAAGATGAATGGGAAAAGCCCCAAGGTGGAGGTTGCTGATGATAAGAAGGACTCCAACAAGAATGGAGGAAACAATAAAAATGGAAAGAACAGGACAAGGGCGACAGAGAAGGTGCCCGAGACTTTCACTCCCTAACGGTGAGTCGGCGAAATCCACGAATGCGGTCGAGTTGGCTCCACCTGCCCCAATGAACCCAGGCAACAAGTTCAGAAGGGACAACAGCAAATACTGTGATTACCACAAGGACACGGGTCATCTCACGGAGGATTGTTTAGGCTTGAAGCGCATAATCCAAAGAATTGTCGAACAGGGAAGACTCGACGCATATGTGAAAAGGCCTCAAGCTGGGGGAGGCGAGCAGCCAGCAGGTGGACAACAAGGACCGAGGCAACCCAGATTGAACTTGGGGGTCATTACAGAGCAAGCAAGTAACACTGCCATCAAGCACAAGATCTTTCAACTCAGTAAAGCCCCACATATGCCTCCCAGAAGAGATGTCAGAGATGAAGCCATCAGCTTCTACCCCCATGAACTGGCAACTAATATGGCGGCTAGGGAACAAGTTCTCATCATCCCAGGTCTCATAGACGGATGTACGACGAGCAGACTCCTAGTTGACACGGGGGCCTGCAAGGATATTTTGTTCTACAAGACTTTCAAAGAGATGGGACTTAATGATGAGCAGCTTGAAAGGTATGATGGTAGGTTGGAGGGCTTCACCAACCATCGAGTTGGCGCGAAGGACGAGATTGAGCTCGAAGTCGACCTTGGCCAGCACCCCACGGGGTAGTTTCGAAGGTACGATTTATTGTAATAGATGTGAGCAGTGATTCTGTTGCTATACTTGGTATTCCGGGGACGGAGTCGCGCTTGAAATGGTAGCATCAATTCCTCACCAGCGAGTCAAGTTCCCCACACCTGCTGGAGTAGGACGTGTACAAGGCACAGCTCGAGCCTACCTGGATCATGTTCTCAGAGAAGGAAAGAAAAGGGAGTTAGAAATTGAGACTGCAGGTGGTTACTTGAAGCTGTCCCAGTCAGTCACCAAAACTACTCGATTGTCAACAATCACCGATGTGGAGGAGTCGACCTATCGCTCAAATGACGAGGTCATAATTGAGTCGACACGTCACTCTGAAACCACAGAGGTCGATCCAGATGTAGTTATGGTCGACCAAGTCCTCATAGGCAACCTATGCCTCCAGATCGACAATAATTCGGGGGCCACCACCACCAGCGAGGTTGCAGATAAGCTGGATGATATGATAGCAGAAGAAGCTCCACACCTGGGGGCCGAGGAGAGACAAAGGGTCGGAAGAAATCATCATTGAAACCTGCGGTTCGAGAGATGGTCCGAGTTAGAGGCTGTGGATGAGCTAGAGTCAGTAATCACTAACCCTTCCTACCCCGACCAAAAAATTCAAATTGGAAAGCAGCTATCTGTTGAGGAGCGAGCAGAAATCATTGAGCTACTCAAGGAGAGTAATGACGTCTTCACATGGAGAGTGGAAGACATGAGGGGAATCAAGGAAGAGGTCGCCATTCACCGACTTGAAGTCAACCCGACCATAAAGCCTAGACCCCAAAAATTGAGAAGTTTTGCTCGTGATAAGTAGGAAGCCATAAAAACTGAGGTACAAAAACTTTTAAGTGCAGGGATAATCAAGGAGGCCACTCACACAACGTGGTTGGCCAATGTGGTCATGGTGAAGAAATCAAATGGCAAATGGCGGATGTGTGTCGACTTCACCACTCTAAATCTCGCCTGCCCGAAGGACAGCTATCCTCTTCCAAGAATCGACAAGCTAGTTGATTCTATTCGATCCTCCACCCTCGGTTTCCTCGACGCTTACTCGGGGTACCACCGAGATTAAGATGCGTGAGGACGACATAGTAAAGACGGCATTTCGGGCGAGTGGAGGCATCTCTTGCTACAACATGATGCCGTTTGGATTGAAAAATGCCGGGGCGACTTATCAAAGAATGGTGAACAAAGTCTTTGCCTCCCAAATTGGCCGAAATATGGAGGCTTACGTCGAAGATATGGTCATCAAAACTAAGACTGGACGTCACGTAGTCGACTTAAAAGAAACATTCGCCAATCTGCGAGCAAACGACATGAAACTCGGCCCGGCAAGTGTGTTTTTGGAGTAGCGGTGGAAAATTCCTTGGATTCATGGTGTCCCGAGAGAGGTATAGAGGCTAACCCGGAAAAGATCAAGGCTCTAGTCGAGATGAAGGAGCCTACAAGTATAAAGAGATGCGGCGACTCAATGGCGGGGTGGCGGCCCTAGGTCGCTTTATATCAGTCGGTGAAAGGTCTCTCCCCTTCTTCAAATCATTGAGGGGGACGAAAAACTTTGAGTGGACAGCCGAATGTCATTCGTCGTTCCAACAACTCAAAGAATACCTTGCTACTCCTCCTCCACTAGCAGCCCGACCACTGGCGAGACCTTGTTTGTGTATCTGTCTGTGGGAGACAAGTCAGTTGCAGCGGTCTTGATTAGAGAAGAGGAAGGGCTTCAGAAGCCAGTATACTACATCAGCAAAGCCTTATCAGATGTGGAGAGCAGGTATTACAATGCTGAGAAGGTCGCATATGCTCTAGTAGTAGCTTCAAGGAAGCTGGGAGCTTATTTCTTGGCTCACCCAATCGTAGTACTGACTAATGCACCCTTGAGAAAAATATTACACAAGCCGGAGAGTTCAGGTCGACTGCTCAATTGGTCAATTGCCCTTACTGAATTTGACATTGAGTATAGACCTCGAAAGGCGTTGAAGGCTCAAGCTCTAGCAGATTTCTTGGTCGAGCTTACGTTCACCAAGGAAGACAGCGAACAGCGAGCTCCGAAAGAGAAAACTAAAGGGAAAGAGCTGGAGTCTCAGGTCGCCACCAGTCTACCAGTTGATTATTGGAAGGTCTATTCAGATGGATCAGCGACCAAGAATAGCAGTGGAGCTGGGATAGTGCTAATTGAACCGAGAATGCAGGACCGGTGTACGAGGAGTCACTAAGGTTCAAATTTGATGCTTCCAACAACCAGGCTAAATACGAAGCCTTGATAGCAGCCATAGAGTACGCCAAATGTTTTGGAGCAACGAAAATCATGGCTTATTGTGATTCCCAACTGATAGTTAACCAGGTCAGAGGTGAGTACGAGGTGCTTAGTTCCACTCTGATCAAATACTGTGACCTGGTGAAGGAGCTAATAAGGATTTGGAATTCTGGGAGATTCAGAGGATTGGAAGGGAGGACAACGAGCTAGCCGACCTCCTCTCGAAATTAGCCACTTCAGATGAGCCACATGAAGAGCCCATCTCTTTCCTCGAAAATCCGGCTTATGAGAGAATTAAAATTCAATGTGTAGAGGACACTTCAAGAAATTGGGCTTATGAGAAATGTTGGATCGAAGAAATGAAGGCGTACATAGAAAGTGGCGAGCTGCCTGATGACGAGAAGAGAGCTCGAGCAGTCAAAAAGAAAGCTCCGAGATACGTCATTCAAGGAGGCAATCTGTTCAGAAGATCCTACACTCGACCATTGCTAAAATGCATCCACCCTCAAGAGGTCCCCCTATTGATACATGAAGTACACAGTGGGATTTGTGGCGGACACCCGAGGGCCAGGACTCTTGCTGACAAGCTAATCACTTTGGGGTACTACTGGCCACACATGAGAGCTGATACTCATAACTTTGTTCAACAATGTGATCAATGCCAAAGGTTTGCCAACTTACCTCATATGCCTACCACTTAGAAAGCTGAGACTCCAGTGATTGCAACTTGGCCATTTGACATATGGGGTGTCGACTTGATTGGACCCTTCCCACCCACCCGGGGAAATTGCAAGTATGTGATCGTTGCCATAGATTACTTCACTAAATGGGTTGAGGCCAAGCCATTAGCTCGCATCACAGAGGAGAATGCTATCAACTTCATTCACGATTTCATTTGGTGTCGGTTTGGTTTTCCTCGAGCCATAGTATCAGACAACGGACTGCAGTTCTCCGTGAGCCTTCGAAGCGAGAGATGAATCGGGTAGGAATCGAAGCATTGGAAATCTTCGTCGCCTATCCTCAAGGAAATGGGCAAGGCGCGGCGAATAAGCGGTTACATGCACTCAAAACAGGTCTCGTAGGTCGACGCAACAACTGGTTGGACGAACTCCCCCTTGCTCTTTGGGCAGTTCGCACAACCACTCGGGGGCCTACGGGGGAAACCCCATTCGCTCTCACATATGGATCAGAGGCCATGGCACTTGCTGAGCTCAGATTTCCTACTGCTAGAGTAACATTCTTCGACCAGGAGCAGAATAACATCAATAGATTGATCGACCTTGATTTAGTCGACGAGAAGCGAGATACTGCTTACCTGCGAATGGCCAACTGCAAGAAAAGAACCAAGAGTTACCACGACAAGAAAGTGAAAGCAAGGTCGTTCCAAGTGGGTGACTACGTACTAAGGAAGATCGAGGCAACAGGAAGGAGAACCCAACAGAATAAGCTATCTCCTAACTGGGAAGGCCCATATGTGGTTACTCGAGTAGTCAAGGAAGGAACTTACATGATAGCCCATCCAGATGGTGAAGAGCTGAAGCACCCATGGCATGCTACTCACCTCATCAAATACTACTTCTAGTTTTCAGCTTCCAAGTTCAAGCTTGTTTTAGTTCTAGTTTCAAATTGATGTAAGCATGTTTCCTACTTCAATAAAAAAGAGCAGTTTATTCAACCAAACATAGTGTTACACCAACCCCAACAAGCTCGACTCTTAGTCAGCTTCAACAAGCTCGATTCTTAATCAGCTTGTCTATTTAACAAGTCCGACTCTTAGTCGACTTCGTTCTAGCAAACTCGACTTTTAGTCAGTCTGTTCTAATTAGCTCGATTCTTAATCAGCTTGTCTATTTAACAAGTCCGACTCTTAGTCGACTTCGTCCTAACAGAGTTGACTTTTAGTCAGTCCGTTCTAATTAGCTCGATTCTTAATCAGCTTTGTTCTTTTAACAAATCCGACTCAACGTCGACTTCGTTTTATGAGCTCGATTCTTAATCAGCTTTGTTCTTTTAACTCGCTCGACTCTTAGTCAGCTTCGCCTTAACAAGCTCAATTCCTAATCAGCTTCGTTCATTTAAACAAGTCTGACCTAAGGACAACTTCGTTCTAATGAGCTCGACCCTTGGTCAGCTTTGATGGTTTAAACAGGTTTGACTCATAGTCAATGTCGTTCACAAAAAGTTATGCAACTCTGAGGTCGACTAAATCATCAAAGATTAAGTCGACCCTAGACCTAAGCTGATCCATTTGCACTACTACATCTAGCTCGACATACACGCTGAAATGAAAAACATACAACATTCAGAGATCAAAGTCGGTTACGATTATAAGTCTCCCAAAATCGGGCTAAGACTTGCAAAAAATCTGATTACATGATTCTATGCCTCCCAAAAACTGGGTCAAGGCATTCAGATAATGTTAAAACAAAAAACAAAAATATTGTTTGGGACTTGTTCATTACAACTCAACAGAATAATTCAAGAGTCCATGCCAGCATCGGTTTGGTCGTCAATGGAGGCCCGACCTTCCCCATCATCTCCTTGTTGCTGGGGGTCTAAAGGTTTACCCGACTCTGAATATACCCGCTCCGTTTCTTCCTCCATAGTGTCGGCATCTTCAAGCTCTTGCAAGACGACGTCGAAGTTCCTGTCAACAACCTCGGGGGCCACCCACGGTTCACAGCCATCCCCTTCGTCTTCCTGAGCGATGAAGGCAAGGTCGTTCTCAAGATAAGGAACGAGCGAGTGACCACTGCGAGTGCCGTGTCGGCCAGGGTTCGAGAAAACCAACGAGCCAATTGCTCACATGGTAGCTGTAGCCATTGAATCCACCGGTGCTCGTCGCGCCATGTGTCTCTTGCCCACCTCCGAGGAAGTCACGGGCCTTGGCAACAATAGCGTTATAAAACTCATCCCCATCCTTGAACTTCTCCACTTTATGCAGGCCGGCCTTCTCCAGAGCTTCCTTCCATTTAGCTCGAGCTGAGTTGTGCTCCTCGTTAAGCCCTGTCAAAAAAGAATCTTTATCCGCGAGAAGCTTGGTGATAGTGGCGAGCTCGACCTTTGTCTTCTCATGAGCAAGACGCTCAGCATCTCTTTCTGAAGTTACTTCTCCAATCTTGGCCTTGGCAGCTTCAAGATCTGAAAGAGCCTTCTTCTTCACCATATCCGCTGCTTCGAAGGAATTATCGAGATCGTTGTATTTTTCCTTCATATCAGCCAGCTCCTGCGCCTTTTTGGCATAATCTTGAAGAGCTTGTCTCTCCCTCTCAATAGAGGCTCTCCAAGAACTTTTGACCTGCTCGACCATGGTGAGATTCTACATTTCAAAGAAACCGAAGAAGTGTTAGCTCGTAATTCAAGATGATCGAGTAAAAGAACAAACGACTAGAATGAAAGAGAAAGTGAAAAATTACCTCGCATTGAATCATCCCAGAACGAGAAGAGAATTCTTCAGGGGTAATCCCCTTATCAGCAAGATGAGCTAGGAGGTCGACATCGATGGCCCTCCTGACCACGACCTGGCCCAGGCTCATATCAGGGTAACGGCGGCTTAAACTGTTGACCCCTACGAGTGGAGGAACATCACTCAACCTCCTCATCTGGTCCTCAAGAGACTCTTTGGTGGGAGGAGGAGAGACTGGTGGAGGCATTTGGCTTGAAGAAATTGACTTCCCTTTCTCAGAGCGCAGCCTTTTCCTCGCATTCAGAGGTTGGTCGTCGGCATCTATCTCCATGTCATCATCTTCAACAACCACAAAATTCAAGGGGCTGGCCCCTGCAATCTCAGCTCCAGAGGTCACAGCATCAACCTCCTGAATTGGGTCGGAGCTTAAGCTTCCTTTGGCCGACCTGGTGGACTCGTCACCTCCATCAGTAGCATCCACAGACTGGGTACCACTTTGCAGAGGGTCATCTTCTTCAACCCCCTCCATTGGCACCATCCCAATGTTATCCTTTGACAGCAAGCTGGTCCTTACCGCAGCCTCCCTCTGCCTATGAGCTCGAGCATTAGAAGCTCCATGAGCTTTTTTAGCTTTCTTCTTATCAGAAACGCCAACGATATGATCCATATTAGCTTCTTGGTCGGGTGTTAGAACTGCAACAAAATCAAAATAGAAAAGTGTTAAATCGACATACGAGCAAAAGTTCTATATACGAGCAAAAAGTTCTATATACGAGCAAAAGTTCTATGTACGAGCAAATTATGAGCGATTTGACCATCTTATACGCGAGTTAATAAGCTACGAGCTAATCATGGACGAGCTAATTATTCTACAGGCAGATCTCTACGTACGAGCAAGCTATGTACGAACTACGGGTCCAGCCTATGACCAGCTCATCCAAGACAAATTATTCATACATACAAGTATACCTATAAAAGGCAAGAAAGGAAAAGCTGAGCAGGGATATCTTACCACCAACATGCTCCCCATTGTCCTTGCAATAGTTTTCTGTCTTCCTACAACGTTGACATTTATCTCCAAATCTACCCAGAGAATGAGTAACCCAGTCAGGATATACTTGGCCTCTCAACACAGGAGTAAGGGGCTCCACCACTCCATCTCCAGACATCATTCCAGCCTGGATGAAATTATACTTGGTAGTGAGCAGACTCTCCCAGCTGATGGGCCCCCTGGCAACTAATCGACATAAAACCTTGTACAAGTTAAGATGCCAGGATGGCTCCCAATAATCCCTCTCATCCATGGTTTCTGTTTCATCGTTGGGCAACGGGAATTCCCATCCTAATCTGCTCTCTACCACCACTACATGGGAATTCCATCCACTATGCTTGCTGGGAAGGTTAGTAAAAAGTTTGGGAGACTTGGGTTTAGAAGGAGTGCTGATGCTCAGGTCCTCCCCGCTATACTTAATACAGAAAAATTTCTTGAATACCCTCATACAAGGTTCATACCCGAGGAATCTGCACACCATAGCAAAGCACACAAGAACCCTACAAGTATTGGCTCCAAGCTGAAGGGGTAGGGCATTGGCACATTCCAAGAACTCGTTGATAAAGGGGTCAAGTGGCAACCTAAGGCCAGCCACGAACTGACCATAAAAGAAAGCTACCCTGGTGGCATCCCTGGTGAAGGTCGACCTAAACTGTTTCATGAATTCCTTCTGGGTATAGATGGTCACTTGGTAGTCCTCTTTGCTGACTTCGCAAAATTCCCGAATCATGCTATACCTAGAGGGCAAATTTTTCTTTCCACGCAACGGCCCGAGAGGAACATAACCTCTCTCATTCTTCCCAGGAACAACTGAATCGTCAAATGCGTCCACAATTCTGGGACCTGAAGAAGTCGAGGCAGCATTTCCTTCTCGAGTTGTCATATCTGTACAAGAAGAAGGAAAAACAGGGGAGTCAGTCCTACGATCACATTCAGTCGACCTACCTAAGGGCGACCTAGACTCCCCTGGAAAACCTATTCTGTTCCTAAGGAAGGAGGGTTTGTGGACATCCCTAACATAAAACAAGGTGATATGGTCGAGTAGTTCATGGAACAGATGGAAAGTGACGATATTTGAATCATCGACTACTAGGTTTTCAACGTCCCCTACAATGGGCAAACCTATCTCACTGAAATTCAACTCCCACCTGGTCAAAATAGAGGCGCATTCATCCAAGGACATCACTCTCCACTCACTGTTCACGTTCTTATACACCCTACGGTTAACAGTGCAGTACCCATACCAAGCACCAGGTTCACTACGGAAGGTTCTAGCCATGGCGAAAGTGTAAACAGAATCATAAACCCTAAAGCAAATATACAAGGGAAATACCTTAATTGATTGCAGAAAGGGAGTTCGTTGCTGAAGTCGTGAACTTGGATTAAATCCTGCCGCAATTCCGCAATTATCGCCGGAGAAGGAGAGTTTGAAGACGGTAAGAATTCGAATCTGAAGGGGATTCTGAGTATTTATATTTTCCTAAATTTGGAAAGGGAAAAGAAATTCAAAATTGATTTTCCAAAATTAAAATCCGAAGCGGTTTTCGAGAAGGACTACCAAGCGTCAGAATAGCAATGATGACAAGAAAACGGCGCTCATTTCGATCTGACCATTTATCGCCAACATCCAGGATTGTGCCACATCATCATTGCCGGCCTACTTCAAAAACTAGCAGCGACCTGCGAGTAAAGTAATTCTCATCAAAGATCTTCTTAACTTCCAAGTCGACAAAGTCAACTCGAAAGTTGGGGGCCACTGAACATACCAAAAGTGTCGAGTTGGGCCAAGTAAGCAAAGTCCAATCCTCAAAGCAACTATTGCCCCAGCCTATCAAGGGGGCCAGGCCCAATCAATGCAAGGCCCACGGCCCGTCTCACATATCAGTCGACTAAGCCCAAGGTCCGACCCATCAGGTCCCGACCTAACTTAGTCCGACCTCACTATCCAAGCTCTAATACGGGTACGATCCATGCTCTACCCGTCAGTCAGGTCGACCATTCCTCAAATGGCGACCTCGACCTAAACAACAAGTGACGACCTGACACTTGCCGGCGTATTTGGTTGAACAATTCTCATAATCACATCCCTACAAATCAGGGGCCGTTATAGACACGTTCCCATGACCAATAACCGCCGCTACAATCTCGGAGCACATGTCGCCTCCCCAAAAATACACCACTATTGCCTATAAATACTTCATCACTATCAAACGGTGAAAGGTAACTGCCATTTTGCTATCTGAATTCATTATTCAATACATTTTGAGCTATATACAATCGTTATCTTACTCTCACGCCCGAGCATCTTCGCCGGAGACACATCCGGCTAGTCGTGGGTTCTGATTTCAGGTCAAGGAGCCAGGTGATTGGTCCTGCCACGTGGAGGATTACTGATAAGCACAATTCCTGTAGCATCAATCTTCATTTATAGATAGCCTTAAGATGTCTTCCAATCAATTTCTTCCTTTTTTGTAGGGATTCTAATCATATAAGGAAACAAATAGATTGACACTACCAAAATAAAGAGATCAATTAGTATTGTTAGTCCTAAATTAACTAATAATAATATATTTACATAAATAAAGATATATACAAGTATATACAATATCCTTACTATTTAAATATCTAAATCTTTGATAAGAATGTTAAAAATCCTACTTACCAAACTTACCAATTTTGCTTCGGATTAGGAAAGTAAAGGATCCAAATAATCCTCACTCTTTCAATCTCCCCATATTTTGGACATTCTGGTCAAAACAAAAATTTAGAAATAAAGTCACACGAAGACCTGATCTCATATTCCAAGCTCCCCCTGAATTAGATGTGTGATATGATGTGTAGACACATTCACACACAAAAACTGCATAGAAACTGGTTATACCAAAAATTGCAGTTCAACAAATAGAAATAACATCCAAACTGTTTAAGTGATTACAGACCAATTGTTTTGAAATAAAAACAAGCAAACATTAGTAACCAAACTCTCCCTGAGTTTTCAGCCTCAGGCATCTTGATCTTCTTCATTTTTATTCCCAGCTTCCTCTCCCCGTTTTTGACTAGAAAGTGTAGTCACCCAATTCTGGAGGTTCACCTTCAATTTCTTTAGATTTTTAGTGTGGGACTGGGATGATATCAGTTATGTTTGGAAAGCCTTTGTGTGAGCTTCAAAGGCCAGGATCTCAACATCCAATGCATCTAGCTGAGATGTGATGGAAACATTAGATGTATGTCAAGATGGGGCCACATCTTGACTCGCATCCTCAATTTCAGCAGGAGAATCAGTCTCATACCTCAATGGCAAATCAACATGCCTTTATTTCTTGTCTAGTAGGGTCTTGGTCTCTTTAACCAGTTCAAAATAAGCCACCCTAGGCTCACCCTTTTCAGGTTTGACTCCTTGTGCCACTAGGATCTAGGATATCAAAGAAGGATAGGGAAGAGACCATTTCTTGGAAGGGGATTCACAGTACCCACAAATCTTCTTAAAAATGAAAGCCTCAAAGTTAATGGCTTTTCTAGAACCCATCCTTTATAACAGCATGCACTCTAGTGACAGAAGTTTTATTGTTTGAGAGAGATAGGTTTTCTTGATTAGGAGGTGGAGGAAATAGTAGTAGGTGAGAGAACCACTACCTATATCTTTTGGCTTGGTAATCCATGCAGTTAGCTTCCCATAGGTTATTGTGGTGACAATCTCACTCTAAGCCTCTTCTAGCCCTACAAAGGTGTTGATAATATAAGGGGAGAAGGGTACAAACTTGTCCCTAACATAAATTATTTGGAACACGGGGGATGCAAGATTGGATAAGCCCTTAGTCAAATTTGCATAGAACTCATGGACCAACTTAGGGTAAAAGGGCTTTGGGTGATCAATAGTGAGTAGAAGGCCCCTATCCTCAAATAATAGACCAGCCTAAGCCTACCAAAAGTTTCTATATCCCTCTTCATCTCCCGAACAATATCCTTATTCACTATTTGTTTAAACCTCTCAGATGCATCTTCAGATAGAAATTTAGGGGGAGATGGGGGTCACATCAGTAAAGAAGGAAGGAGAAGAAACTGTTTTACCCTTTTTGGTGGATAGCCCGATAGATGTGCATGTGGATGTATGCACATCTAGAGCTACAACCCTTGGAGGGGAAGGCATTGTTGCTGGTTCCTCAATCTCAACGTCCACAACAGTTTCAACTGCTTGATCATCCTCTTGGTCTTCCTTTTATTGCTCAATTTCATCAGGCCCAAGCTTGAAGTTCGCATCCTCTGTAGTGTCATCACTATCCTCACTTGAATCATCTCCTTCTTCCATGGGATCCACTTCTTAAGTTTGCTCGGGTTCAGTAGTCTTCTTCTTTCGTTTCAAAGCTAATAGGAGATTGTCAAGGGGTTATACTCACAACTCTCCCTTTCCTCTTTAATAAAGAACTCTTACATCAATAGGAACCCCAGGTTGGGCGTCGTGATAGGAGATTGAGCAATAACAGTCCCAGCCCCTTGAAATCTGTACAAATAACCACAAAAAATTAAGGAATTAAATTTTAATCAAAATTCTATCTACCTTCAAGGTATCGCCAGATCCGTTAGACATATCTTTTTCACATTTGACAGTTGTCCATCCATTCTCCATGAAGATCTTAGCATAACCTACCTTTTGATGAAGGATATTGTAAATCAAAAACATGCTAAATCAAAGAACGGGTTAGTGATGAAAATAAACAGGAAAATATATTTACAAGGCACCCTATATGATGTAAGATGCTATATGTCTATCATGATGAAACATACAGGTGATGGGAACAATCTCAGTTCAGATGTGGCATAGGATGTAAGTCACATTTAGGGACACATCTGATTTGATGAAGTCAATGACCAATAATCCAATTTGCACTGCCTCTAGAATGCATCCACCCATTTTTTATTGTGGATAAAATAGATGATTGGAGTAGCTTTCACTTTTCTATTACCCAAAGATAGCCCTTTGTCCAGTGATCTTTTCAAGTTTGATTTCAAACTATTATCTTGAGGATCACTTGATCATACTAGATTGGCTTCATGCAGATGGGTGAAGCAGTTGTTTCTCTTTTCTAATAAGCATCCACTTTGAGATATCAAGAAAGATTATATCAAATTATCAAAAGACAACATGAACAAGAAATGCTCACAATCAAGTAACAGTCATGTCAAGTATGCAAACAAACACGTGATCACACTGAGATTTTCCATGCCGATGCATGATATTTTTAGATTTTTTTGTTTTCTATTTTTTTAGTTAGTATATAGATGTGTCAATGGATGTGTGCACATTTGTGCTCACATCCTCAAATATCACATAAGCCAAGAGACTTCCTCAGAGAGGAAAATCTCACATAATCTAATGCCTTTGAAAATATATATGCCAAGTGATTTTCAGTACCAACAAATTCCAAACACACAATTTTTTATTCTACAGGATCCCTTATGAAATGGTGTCTAATATCAATATGTTTAGTTCTGGAGTATTGAACAGGGTTCTTTGATATGTCTAAAGCACTTTTGTTATCACAGCCTCAATTGTGGAGAGGGATACACAGTTTTGCTTTCCACTATACCAAGAAACAAGGTTGTTTCCTAGATAGAAGCAACCACCTGTAGTGCTCTTCCTATCATCACTATTACCTGCCCAATCAGAGTCACAGTAACCTACCAAGTTAGTGTTTGTCTTTTTGAAATAGTGTAACCCCAGGTTGGTAGTCCCACTCACATATCTAATGATCATTTTTACGACTTTGAGATGGGAAACCTTAGGATTTGCTTGGTACCTAGCACAAAGACATACACTATACATTATATCAGGTCTACTTCCTGTGAGATACAACAAGCTACCTATCATGCTTCTGTACACAGTTAGGTCCACCATTTGACCATCAGCATCTTGACTTAGTCTTTCGGATGACCCCATTAGAGTTTTGAGGTGAGAGGAATGTTCAAGAGAGAACTTTTTCACAATGTTTTTAGCATACTTGGACTGAGATATGAACATACCATCTTTGAACTGTTTAATATGTAGACCTAGGAAATAGGTACCATGCTCATCTCAAATGTGGAGGTCATGCTTTCCACAAATGCAGCCAATATAGTGTTTGAATTAGATCCAAACACTATATCATCCACATAGATTTGAGCCACAATGATTTCTCTTTTCTCACAAACATAATTTTATCTACCTCACCCCTCTTGAACCCCATCTGAAGTAAACGATTTGTCAACCTACCATACCAAGCTCTAGGAGCCTGTTTCAGCCCATACAAAGTCTTCTTCAGACTATAAACATGATTTGGGATCTCCTGGTCCTCAAAACCCTTAGGTTGCTCTACATAGGCTTCCTCATTGAGCACACCATTTAAAAAGGCACTCTTAACATCCATTTGATGAAGAGTCAGCTTGAGGTAGCAAGCTATGGCCACAGGAGTCTAATTGACTCAATCCTAGCAACAGGGGCATATGTTTCCTCAAAATCAACTCCTTCAACCTGTGTATACCCCTGAGCCACAAGTCTGGCTTTATTTCTAGTGATCACTCCCTTCTCATCACTTTTATTTTTGAAGATCCATTTGGTACCTATGACATTCCCATGAGAGGGTCTAGATACTAGGGTCCATACACCATTTTTCTCAGACTGACACAATTCCTCTTTCATGACCAAAATCCAGTCCTCATATTTTAAAGCCTCATTTATGTTTTTAGGCTCAATGTTGGAAACATAACAACAGTAACTTACCTTAAAGAATGGAGATGAGCAGCTCCACAAACCAGCCAATTCTCTGTAATTTACCTTTTCTTTCTGTCTAGTCTTCACTTGATCATGTACATCTCCCACAAATTGAGAAGTGGGATGATTCCTCTGGATTCTGGATGGAATATCCCTTGTTCTGTTCACACATCCATCCTGATCAGCTGCTGGGTTGTCCTCCTTTTCAGAATCTGAGGAACTTTCCTTATATTCAAATGTGTGGGAGGATGTGGGGGAAGATGTGGGAGCAGATGTGCCCACATTCGTAGTCACATTCTTCTCTACATTAGCACCTGCTTCTTTATGTAAACCTTCCCCATTGCTTGTTTTTCCTTCAGCTTCTGTTTCTGTAGATTTCCAATCCAGCAAGCAACCTGAAAAATCATCCTCAACAGATTTGGGATTAAGATTAAGTGTATCATCAAATACCACATTAGCAGATTCCATAATAGTTTTGATTTTTATGTTAAACACCCTATAAGCTCTAATATAAGTGAAGTGACCCATGCATATTGCTTTATCACTCTTGGAATCAAACTTGGACTAATATTCCCTATCATTAAGAATGTAGTAGATACATCCAAACACATGAAAATACTTAAGAGTGAGTTTCTTGCCAAGTAAGATTTGGTAGGGTGTCATAGTGCTTCAAAGTCTGAGAAAGACCCTATTTCCAATGTGACAGACAATATTCAAGGCTTCTTCCCAAAATTTCTTTGAAAGATTTTTAGAAATGAGTATAACCCTAGCCATTTCTTGTAGGGTTCTGTTTTTCCTTTCTGCAACTCCATTATGTTGGGGGTATAGGAGAAGAGAATTCATGTGTGATTCCCTTGGAGTTACAGAAAGCAATAAACAAGAAATTCTCATATTCAGTACCATGGTCAGATCTAATCTTTACAGACTTAAGGCCATACATATTCCTAACCATTTTGTACCAATTTTTGAATTCATTAATGTTCACAGACTTCTCTCTCAAAAACATTACCAGGTATACCTAGAGAAGTCATCAACACACACAAAAGTATAATTCTTCCTACCAACACTATCTACCTCTATGAGACCCATCAAGTCATTGTGTATGAGTTCTAGACATCTAGAGGTGGAGCACTGTTGGATCTTCTTGTGTGAAGACTTGGTTTGTTTCCCCTTTTGACAGGAGCCACAAACACATGTGCTCTTGAAATTCAATTTAGGGAGGTCTATTACAGCCTCAAACCTTTGAAGTTCCTCCAACTTTCTACTACTAGCATGACCCAGTTTTTATGCAACAAATTGACATCATTCATTTTGATAATTAGGCCTGACAAATTGTCTCCAAACGTATAGCAATTGTCTGCAGTAGGGCATGTAAAGACACACTTATTAGATTTGTCATACACTTCACACACCTTCTTATCAAATTTTACATGAAGGTCATCATCACACAACTGACTGATTCTGATTAGGTTTTCCTTAAGACCTTCTACATGATAAACATTGTGCAATTTTCGAAGACCCTTAACAACAAGAGTCCCTTCTGACGGAGATCAAAATAGTGATTTATTTAGTTTTAATTTTAATTATTATTATGTATTTTCGGATTTATATTTAGTTAGGTGATAAAGTCATATTTTAGAGTAGATTTATGCAATATTGTGAGGTTTTATAGTTTATATAGGTTACTATATAGATTAGGGTTAGTTTTAGAGGTGTTTGACTTGATTTCCAAGTCTTAGGAGTCCTATAAAAGTCAAGTTAATTGTAATTCCGAAAATTAGATTTAATTAATAAAATTTGATATTGAGTGTTTACTCTTTATTTCCTAAAAGTGAATAAATTCCTTTTGGATGCCAATTTTTCGGTAATTGTGTGCGATTCAACGAGAATTGAAGATCGATTAGTGGTTAACGTGCTCGTTACAATAGTAATTGACTATCTATCTAAGTCTTCCGCTACGTCAGTTGGTATCAGAGCTCCAATTCGATCCTTGGAATCATGCCACGAGCGAAGAAACAAATTGTAGAAGATGTCTACGAGCGAGATAAGGCGGCTCTGAAAGATCGCATCGAATTCATCGTAGATCAACGTATGGAGTTGATGATGGAACAGTTAACAGCAGGATAACCGACTTGTTCAATCAATAAAACCAGAGGAATCAGAGTGGACCGGGTGGTCATCACAGACATTGAGACTGGGAGGAGGATTCCAAGGGTGGTGATGGCGAGTACTATGAAAAAATTCCGCAGGTTAGGCGTCGACCACAGCGACCCACGGTAAAGGAGGATAATCGATGGTGGGAGGCTGGAATGCGGACTGACATTCCAGAATTCCATGGTGGGCTGCAGGCGGAGAAATTTCTGGATTGGGTGAAAACAGTAGAGGAGATCTTGTAGTTTAAAAGGGTTCAAAAAGATAGGCGGGTGGCGTTGGTAGCCATAAGGCTTCGAGGTAGGGCAATAGCATGGTGGCAACAACTTAAACTGTCACGTGCCAGGCTAGGGAAATCCAAAATTGAGTTATGGGAGAAGATGAAGAAGCAGCTGAGGTCTTCTTTTTTTCCATACAATTACCAGAGAACACTATTTCAGAGGTTGCAGAATCTGAAGCAAGGCTCACGTTCGGTAGATGATTACACCACCGAGTATTACCAGTTGATGGACAGAAATGACATTCAGGAGACAGTAGATAAGATGGTCGCAAGGTACATAGGCGGGTTGCGGGTCCAGATCCAAGATACCTTAAACATGTTCGATATTGGATCTGTTTCGGAGGCACACCAGCGGGCACTCGTAGTCGAGAAGCAGTCGAGGCGGTTTGGCAGCGGAGGTGGATCTGGAGGGTTTGGTACAAAAGGGGGGGACCACCGGTAACACTACAGCAGTCGCTCCAACAACCGCCAAGGCTGGTAGCCAGTTTAACAGAGGGGCCAGCAGCAGCAACATTAAGTGTTTCAGTTGTGGGGAGGTCGGGCATCGACAAGTAGATTGCAAACAGGCTGGAAAGAAAGAATTGTTCAATGAAACATAGGACGATATATGGGCAGATGAGAGGGAATTTTTGGAATAACCCAGCTTTGATGAAGAGGAGCAGTTGGTGATGGGTGATGTGGGTATTTATCTTGTTGTCAGGCGTTCGTGCCTAACTCCGCGTACTATTGACGAGGATGAATGGCTCCGTAATAACATCTTTCAATCTACTTGCACTATTTTGGGAAAGGTGTGTTGTTTTGTGATTGATTCGGGTAGCTGTGAGAACATCATCGCAGAGGAAGCAGTCTAGAAGTTGAATATTCAGACAGAGAAGCATCCTAAGACGTATAAATTGGCGTGGCTTAAAAAGGGTTTCTCTCCAGATTTTGAAACCTCACTTCCCTCTTTTACAAATTTGTTATTTCCATAACCAACCAATTTTTCCAGTATTACTAAGAGCTAAAGCTTCATCAAGTTTCATTTTCCCAATATTTAACTTGGTTAGGATACTTTTAGCTTTTTCAAAATCAGTTTTGACCTTTCAAGTTCAACTTCTTTCTTAGTTACCAGAACCTCAAGTTTAGAAATGGAATCCTTTTTGTCATCATTCTCTTTTGAAAGTCTAGCATTCTCACTTTTACAAGCAGACAGTTTATCAGTGAGAACTTTATTTACCTTGACCATTACCTCAATTTTGTTGATTCTTTTGACCGAATCAGTGTGCAGCTCCCTGTAAGTCTCAAAGAGTTCTTCATAGGGTATATCTCGACCTTCATCATCTGAATCTCCTTTTATAGAGAAACAGTTGAGAGTCAGATTAGGTGTAATTTCATATGTGTACAAGGTTGTGTCCACATCTGAATCCACATCTAGATATTCCTCAGAATCTCCTTTCTATATACCTGCAAAATGGGCATTGAAACAAGAAGAGCAGTTAAGCACAAAGATGTTAGCTATTACTTCTTCATCCCCACTATCACTCAGGGAAGCTGTTAGACTCATCCCTTTCTTTTTTAGGGTGTTTGAACACTCATTAGCATAGTGACCAAAACCACGACAAGCTCAACGTTATACAGGTTTAGAGTACTTCTTATTCTCAAGGACAAATCTCTTGAATCCCCCATCATAATTAACTTTGGGGTTTTCAACATTTTGAGCAGGTTGTGATGATGCCACCGCGATTTTTCTTTTTGAAAATCAACAAAACGGAGTCGCCATGCCATTTTTATTTTAAGGGCCAAAACTTTGAAAAATGCCCGAGATTATAGATTTGGGTTCGGAGGTCACGTTACACTCCGGGAAGAACGTTAGGGTTCACCCGGAATGCCTCGTAAAACGAGTCTTCCTAATTTGAAACCATTTATGTGTGTGTGTGTGTGTTTTTTGGTTAAAATAAATGCAAAATGAGAAAACTAAAAATTGGGAGCTCTTTGTAAGACATTAAAAAAGTCCCATGATTTTTTGTATGATTTTAGGGTTGAGTTTTGGTACTCAAAAGACTCCTTGAAGTTGAAAATCAATTCTGCCAGAATGAAAAAGGCAGCGGACACTTGATTTTGAATGGATTTAAGAGCTTTAAAACTTCAGAATCTGAGGAAAGTCAGAGAATGAAAGTTGTTCAAAACATCTTAAATAAGGTTACTGCAAAATATTTTTATGATTGGAGATGATTTGATGGACCAAAACCTTCTGGAAATCACAGATGTGAAATCTGGATTTCCAGAGACTGCTAAACTGACTTTTGGAAAATAATTTGAAAAAGGGAGTTAGAATCACGTAAAAAATAAAGTAAAACAATTTCTGGAATCCTATGGATGTTGGCTACAAAAAGTATTTTGTAGTCAACTCCAGATTCCAAGTTTTTCTGTGTCCAAAAAATTAGACAATGGACAGAGGTCTTAGAGAAAGGCTACTGGACAGCAACATTCTCAAGAAGGAAAATGTGATTTTAAAGGGGGTTTTACATCCATGCTTGTCCCCATTTCCTTAGGCTTTGATTAGTGATAACTAAACTTGTTTAGTGGTGATCTACTATATCAAGCCATCCTTAGGATACATTCGGACTTAAAGCACTTCATTTGCTTGGGAAGGGGAGATTTAACTTGAAATCAAGATTTTATGTATGAAAATGATTTTTAGGTTAAGAAAAGGTTTTCAAGTAAGTAAAAACAATTTGAAAGGAATGTTGATCCTTGTAGAAGATCATCCATGGAGATGAACTTCCATGGTGATCCTCTTGGATCTAGGGCAAGGGATGGACAACAAACAAGTTACATCTTTGAAATGAGAGATGCATGCATGGATGAGGGAGGTTTAAGGTGAGGATAAGGAGGGTTTACCAATGGTGGTATCCTATCTTCCTTGTGTTTGTGTTTGAGCCTTGAATTTGAGAGTGTTTAGTGAGTGTGTTTTGGGAAAATAATCAAAAGAAAAAGGTGGCAATTCAAGGAATTCCCACTGTTTTCTCCAGTATTTTCGCCAAGGTGCTTGCTGTGAGTGAATTGTGTCTTCTTTTTCTGAGACTGAGGGGCTCAATTTATAGGCCTCTGAAAATTACAAAACCATCCGCGCGGACAAGTCCTTTAGCGTGCACTGTTCATTTAATGCTGCTGCAGGCTTTGGACAAGAGGAATATTTTTCAAAATATTCAAACAGCTGTGTTTTACAGCTTACCCATTTCGAGTTTTTACATTTTGTAATATTCTTTCCCTTGTTTAACTCTAAATAGCAATCCCTAATTTACCCTTACTTTGTTAGAAAAGTTAGGAATTGTTAGAAATGTTAGGACTTTCGTTAATTTTCTAACGAATATACTAACAACTCAAATTGGAGCACTTACACAGGTCTGTTAGGAAACTTGCTCATCCTCATATTTTTCAAAATGGAATTAAATTGCTTAGAGCTGAGAGCCACATCCTCATCCTCAAGGCCGGACTTGTCAATCTTATAGGAGAGGTCAGCTATTTCCTTTGGAATAGCTGCAGAGCTTTGGAGAGCAAGGATTATTGCCTTGTTCTTTTTCTGAGCTTCAAGGTTCAGCTCAAATACAGATAGCACACCAACAATTTATCCAACCATACAGTGTTTGTGTCATGAGTCTCCTCAATGACAACCACTTTTATATTGAATCTCGCTGGTAGGGTCCTTAAGATCACTACAAGAAAGGAGGCTATTTACGGCGCTGAAATTACCCGGGATCCGGCTCGCGCGCGGAGGGCCCCCGTGCATCTCGCAAATTCGTCGCTGTTCGGGAAGTTCGCCCGGATCCGAGAGGCAGCACAATCGCGCCCCGGCATCTGGCTTATTCCGTTTTAGCGTTTGCGAGGTTGGAGGTGTCTCGCTGTGTTTTGCTTTGTAGAGTCGCCACGCCGTTTTTATTAAGCCCAAAACATTGAAAAAGGGCATCAGTTTAAAGATAAATTTTAAACTGTTTTTGTGTGATGAGATTTTGAGTTCGGAGGTCAGATGACTCCTCGGGAAGAGAATATTAGAATATTAGAGCTCACCCGAGTAGCCTCGTAAAACGAGTCTTTCGGATACCCCTAATATCCTTTAAATGTTGTGTGTGTGTGTGTGTTTTTAAACATGCATGCTGTATCGGATGTCTACATTGTATGCTATGTATGAAAATGTATTGAAATAGTAGAGGAAGGAAGCCTTACCAATGTTGGTTCGTGTCTGTCTTCCCGGGGAATAGTGTTTGAGGTCGGAGTAGCGTTCCGGATTGCTTTGGGGATGCCGGTTGTCTGCGGACAGAGTTTCGGCGTGAGTTGAGGTTGTAGGCTGCGTTCGGGCAGAGGTTCGGCGTGCGTGGGGATCGTCGGGATCACTCGGGCAGAGGTTCGGCGTGCGTTGTGGTGGCAGGAGTCACTCGGGCAGAGGTTCGGCGTGCGTTGGAATCGTTGGTTGGATTCGGGCAGAGGTTCGGCAAGGTTTGGGATCGCCGGTTTGACTCGGAAAGAGCCGGGACACCGTGGGAAAGACCAGGCAAGGCCTCGGAGTACCACGAGGGGCCTCAGAGTACCTCGAGAGTGCCTCGGGGCAGCGCGGGAGCGTCTCGGGAGCGCTCGGAGAGGCTTCGGAGCACCTCGAGGGGGCTCGGAAGGCCTCGGAAGGATCCGAAGGGGCCGGGAATGCCTCGAAAGGTCTTAGAAGGGGAGCCAGAAGGCTTAGGGAGGAAGAGAGAAGTGGGAGGTGTGAAAAAATGAGGAGGGGAAGCCCTCTATTTATAGTAAAAATTTCGGAGCAAAGAGGTCCGTACGGACCTTCTTGGTTATCCAGAATTTTGGATTTCCTCGATTTGAGGAATGCGCAATGATGGAGAATATTTGGGAATGATGATGTCCCCCATGCAATAAGGTCCGTACGGACCATCTTGCATCTGAAAGAGGTCCGTACGGACCAACTCTGCATGGAAGTCATCATTTCTTAGGATTTGAGGAATATTGTGGACTTTAAGGGGATTTAGTAATCATTGAAACAAAGAGGTCCGTACGGACCTTAATTGCTTTACGATTTCTGAAAATTCCCAAAAGGTCCTTTGTCCCTTTTTATCCCGAAGGCTCCTCCCTGGTTTGGTTGGGGGTTTGAGAGGTTTTTGAGAGGGTTTTGAGTGAGAGAGGTCTGCGAGGCTGCGTGGATGAGTCTGCGGTGTTTCCGGGTGTTTGAAAGGGAGTGATCCAGTTGGGGTACTTACGAAGCCCCTCGACGACGTCGCTTATGAAAGAAGTGGGGTCGCCGATAAGATAAGGGTCCTAATCTGGATCGCGTCTTTGGGAGAGGAAGTGGCCGTGAGGGTCAAAGTGAGGACGTGGTGGTGTCCTTTTGGGTGACCGTTTAGGTCAATAAGTGGACCTTGTGATAGGATTCCTACGTATCCCTGGCGGGAATCAAGCACAGTCGTAGTTCGGGTGTGGGGTGAGTGTTACGTGAATGCGGGCGTGGTGGTGCCACAGGTGTTGTGTGACGCCGAGGTCGGTGGTGAGGACGTGGTGGCGTCTGGGTGGCCGTATAGGTTGATGGTAAGGACGTGGTGGCGTCTGGGTGACCGCATAGGTCGGTGATAAGGACGTGGTGGCGTCTGGGTGGCCGTATAGGTCGGTGATAAGGGCGTGGTGGCGTCTGGTGGCCGTATAGGTCGGTGATAAGGACGTGGTGGCGTCTGGGTGGCCGTATAGGTCGGTGATAAGGGCGTGGTGGCGTCTGGTGGCCGTATAGGTCGGTGATAAGGACGTGGTGGCGTCTGGGTGGCCGTATAGGTCGGTGATAAGGACGTGGTGGCGTCACAGGTGGCCGCATAGGTCGGTGATAAGGGACGTGGTGGCGTCTGGGTGGCCGTATAGGTCGGTGATAAGGGCGTGGTGGCGTCTGGGTGGCCGTATAGGTCGGTGATAAGGACGTGGTGGCGTCGGGGTGGCCGTATAGGTCGGTGATAAGGGCGTGGTGGCGTCTGGTGGCCGTATAGGTCGGTGATAAGGACGTGGTGGCGTCTGGGTGGCCGTATAGGTCGGTGATAAGGGCGTGGTGGCGTCTGGGTGGCCGTATAGGTCGGTGATAAGGACGTGGTGGCGTCTGGGTGGCCGTATAGGTCGGTGATAAGGACGTGGTGGCGTCTGGGTGGCCGTATAGGTCGGTGATAAGGGCGTGGTGGCGTCTGGGTGGCCGTATAGGTCGGTGATAAGGGCGTGGTGGCGTCTGGGTGACCGCATAGGTCGGTGATAAGGGCGTGGTGGCGTCTGGGTGACCGCATAGGTCGGTGATAAGGACGTGGTGGCGTCTGGTGGCCGTATAGGTCGGTGATAAGGGCGTGGTGGCGTCAGGTGGCCAAATATAGGTCGGTGATAAGAGCGTGGTGGCGTCTGGGTGGCCGTATAGGTCGGTGATAAGGACGTGGTGGCGTCTGGGTGGCCGTATAGGTCGGTGATAACGTGGTGGCGTCTGGGTGGCCGTATAGGTCGGTGATAAGGACGTGGTGGCGTCTGGGATGGCCGTTTAGGGCGGTGATAAGGACGTGGTGGCGTCTGGGTGGCCGTATAGGTGTGAAGGACTTGAATCGTCTTCGTGCGGTTGGTGCCACGGGGACTTTGAATCGTCTTCTAGCCGCGAGTGTGGAGCGTGGCTGCCTTGTGATTCGAGAGGCGTAGATGCCATTTGTGTTTTTGCATGTTGATGTAGAAAGGTCGGACTTACGATGACTGCCGGTGCTTGGCTGCCGTTGAAGTGGGCAAGGATGATGGCCGATGATTGCTTCACCATTTGGCGTTTTGGGAGCGCTTCGTGCCTTGGGACTTGTACTCGGAGGTGTTGGCTCCTTTGCGTGCTTGTTTTGCCGTTGAGTGGGCGAGAATGATGAGTCGGTCTTTGAGGATATGCGGTCTTGCATGACTTCCACTTTGACTTGTTGGGGGAGGAGCTCGGGCTTACTTTGATGGCCGGTGCTTGCGTTGCCGTTGAGGTGGGCGAAGATTCGGGCTTACATCGGCTAGGTGCTTGAATTCTTTGAGGATGCATGACCACAGCAGGGGCCCTTTTACATTGGGAAGATGACTTCGGACCTTGATGGTTGAGTGTCGTTGAGCGTTTGGAGGCGTCTTGTGCCTTGATATTCGTCTTTGGGAGGTGTTGGCTCCTTCTTGAATTGCCGTTGAGCGGGCGGTGGTTGGATTGCCGTTGGAGTGGGCGAGGATCGGTCTTACGTTTGATGGCCGATGGTTGATTTGCCGTTGAAGTGGGCGAGGTCCGGTCTTACGCTGACGGCCGGTGGTTGATTTGCCGTTGAGCGTTTGGAGGCGTCTTGCGCCTTGATATTCGTGCTGGGAGGTATTGGCTCCTTCTTGAATTGCCGTTGAGCGGGCGTTGGTTGAATTGCCGTTGGAGTGGGCGAGGATCGGTCTTACGTTTGATGGCCGATGGTTGATTTGCCGTTGAAGTGGGCGAGGTCCGGTCTTACGCTTGGCCAGGGGATTGATTTGAAGGGTTAGGGACCATTACGCACTTGGATTTCTTTGGAAAAGGCCTTAGGACAGCCGGGGGCAAAGATTATAAGGGCGGGGAAAGTAATTTGGCCACCCCTTGCAAAGAGGTCCGTACGGACCAACCTGGTTGCAAAAGAGGTCCGTACGGACCACCTTGGTTTTACGGTTCCCGAGGTTTGACCGGGCTTTAAATCTGAGGCCCTTCCCCATTCCTTCTTCCTCATTTTCCGGTTTCGTGAACCGGGCGAGAGAGAGAGAAAAATTCCTCCATTGTTAACCAAAATCAAAAAATTTTTGCTTGAATTTCTTGCCATGGTGAAGGATCTCGAAGGAGTCGTCGTCAACCTTGATCGGGAAGTGGTTGAGCGGCGGATGGAGCTTCAGAGGAATTGGACTTCGTTCGTTCCATCTTCGAAGAACCCGGATGTTTTGTATCCGAATCCGGAGGTGCATAATCGTCGCTCCATGAACGTTGGGGAGGTAAGAAATCTGTTCCGTTTTGATTCCCTGCTCGAATTTTTGAATGCTAGAACTAGGTTTTAGTTTTTCGCATTTTTGAATTTTTTGTTATTATTTTATGCCTTTTTTGTGAAATTCTTGATGAATTGTTGAAAATGGACATGTAAAAATTGTGGGTATGTGTATTTTGTGCAGAAATGTGTAGATTAGCTCTTATTTGTGAAAATAAAGTGCCTATCTAGTGAATTGCATGCTTTGGTGTTTTGTACCGTATGCTATTTATGTATGTACATTATGAGAAAATTATCGTGTAGTGATAATTTTTGTGAAAAAATGTGACATGTGCCGTGTTTTGTGACGGGTTATATGTGAAAGTGTGTGCCGTGTTGGGACGGATTTTCTTTTGAGAATGTGCTATATAGTGTGTGCCGTGTTTTTGGGTGACGGACTTTGTGGGGAAAATATGTGCGATATGTGCCGTGTTGGGACGGATTTTCTTTTGAAAATGTGTCGTGTAGGGTTTAATCCCCCCCCTTTTTTTTCTTTTGAGAAAGATGTATACAGTGTGTGCCGTGTTTTGTGACGGACTGCATGGGAGAAATTATATGCATGATATATGTGAAAATTATGTGCATTGTGTGCCGTGTTTTGTGACGGGTTACATGGAAAAATTATATGTATAATGTATGTGAAAATTATGTGCAATATGTGCCGTGTTTTGTGACGGGTTATATGTGCCTTTATATTAAGTACTGTGATTGACGTACCTTTGCTGTGTTTACCTGCAGGATGCGGGGCTTACGGCCGGGAAGGCCAAGAGGATGAAGACTCGGGGATCGCTCGAGGCTGTTGTGGAGCTATGGCAGCGGATGCCTGATATTTCCGTGGGCGGTAGGCCGAGTCCCCGGAGGTTGGTTTATGCTTCTGGCCTAGGTGTGTTCGTTGAGAACCTGGCTGGAGTGTCTGACACGAGGAAGAACAAGAGTGTCTTCCTGGGCCTTTCTGAGTATTGGTGGGATACCACCCACACCTTCCACCTGAGCTGGGGCGAGGTGACAGTGACGCCCACTGATTTTGCTGCTATTACCGGGCTCTCCTTCAAAGGGGGGCCTGTGAGGTGGAGAGACATGATCTCTGATGATGTGCTGACCGAGCTGCTGGGCTTTGAGCCTCGTCCTCGCAGGGGCCTGGGGATGCTGTACAGCGACGTAGAGATGAGGATCACGGCCAGTATTGGGGCCTACATCCGGGGTACCGGCCAGGTGACAGCGGAGCAGTTGGCGCGCTCCTTCTTGTGGTATGCACTGTCCGAGACTTTGTTCTCGAACCACGCGACCGCAGCTCCCTTTGCTCTGTTGGAGAGCTTGACTGATCTGGATAGGGTCTGCGACATTGCTTGGGGCGAGGCAGGCTTGGCTGAGCTCTACTTCTCCTTGGACCGGTTTAGCCGGGGGGTGGCCAGTTCGTTGGCCTGCTTTGACTTTGCTTTGGAGGTATGAGTTTATTGCTGTTTTTGATTTAGCAACTTGTCTTTTCTCCGTTGTCTTTTGCACTGAGCCTTCTCTGTTTTTGTCACAGGTGTGGTTTTATGAGGTTTTCCAGTGCTTCCCGTGGGATAGGGATCCTGGGGCTGTTGCTGCGTACCCTGCTATGCTGGGATGGGCTCGTACGGCGAGGAAGAGGAGGACCAGCCGGGGGAAGCTCACCATCGCCTACGGGGATGTGCAGGAGCGTTTGGAGCGGGATAGCCGTGAGGGGTTCGTTCTGTTCCCGTGGGCTCGGTATGAGGGAGATGAGTTCGAGGGGGCTCCCGAGGTGACAGCGCGGCGGAAGATGCTGCGAGGCTTGACTTGTGACGCCATGTACCTGGGGGAGCGAGTCTTCTGGCAGCATGGCCCCGGTGTGCTTCCCGTGGCTCCGAGGGACCCTCCCTTTGGGATGCTTGATTCCCGGGACATGGATGTGCTGGACTTCGAGAGGTACCTTGACGGTGTCGGTGCCGAGGAGTTCATCTTGTACGGAGAGGAGTACGGGGCCTTCGTGAGGAGGAAGCTGAGGACGCCCCAGGTACTGGCGCGGGAGAGAGAGGCTGGCCCGCAGGCTCCCCCAGAGGTTCCGATGCCGGGACCGGATTTCACGTACGTCCGCGGGGACGGATCGAGGAGGAGGGTGTCTGTACCCGTTCCGGAGCAGGCTCCTGCTGCCTACAGAGTGGACCCCGACAGATCGGTGAGTGTGCTGACTCTTTTCCATCTTGGCATCTTTTCTGCGTTTTTCTCTTTTTGTTGTTGAGTATAACTGCATTTGATGAGCGTTTCCTTGGCTTCTTGTTGGTGCAGGTCCCGGGGAGAGCCTACGATATGCTGACTCGCCGTTACGTGGCGATGCGCTCCTTCGCTAAGAAGATGGCGTCGAAGGTGTCCTGTCGGTCTTCGCGTCGTGTGCCGGCGTACGAGCCTATGCCTTCGAGGCATTCTGTGGACGTTCCTCCGCCTAGAGCCGAGCCGGAGCCGCAGCAGGAGGGGCCTTTGAGGGGGCGGCATAGCATGGATGCCGGGACGTCTTCGGGAGCTGCAGGGCCTTCGAGGGAGCAGCCCTTTTATCGGTCATGCCTCCGCGCGGCGCACAGGGTGAGGGTTCCTCAGAGCCTTCTTTCTTTGATCCTTTCGCCGGATTTGATCCTTCTGAGTACTTCTCGTGGGAGCCTCGGGCGGGTGCTCGGTATTCCGGACGAGGAGGATGTGACGGGCGGGAGTTATTTGGGATGCCCGACTTTTCTTTGGAGGATCTTGGCGAGGAGGATGATGATGAGGATTATGAGTAGTATTCATTTGCTTTCCCTCTTTTCATATCCCTCTCTCTTTTTTTTTTTTTGTTTAGCAACTGACATTTTTGGGTACTGTAATAAAACACATGTATTTGCATGGCCACCAGTATTTTATTTTAAGATGTAATGTCATTTATTTTTGTGATTCACAGGAATTGTCCTAGAAATTGTTGCTATTATTATTTTTATTTTTGTACATGCCACGTGGTGAGTGCGTTTGTGGGTAGTGATGAGAGTGGCGTCTCTTGGGATGTATATTGCCTTGTGTACGATAAGCGGCAGCTCTTTCGCGGCTCCACTTGGCATTTGTGATGGCGCTTTGCTAGATGCGGTAGGGCGCTTTGCAGTTTGGAGAGGATATTGTCCATGGGAGAGGATATTGTCCCGTTGGTCTTGGGGAGACTCTTCATGATATCGACTGTCTGCGGCCCCGGGATCGTTTTATGAGAGGGAGCTCCTTTGCTCACCTGTGGGCCGCGAGAGAGACTTCGAGGCCATGCCAGAGGCTCACGACGTCGTTTAGCCCGTGGTCATTTGCTCAGCGACCTCTTGTGTTGGATATGGATCGGTCACTGGGAGAGATGGATGGCACGGCTTGGTACGCGCATCGGATCCAGTGGGTTCCGCCTTGGAGGATTGAGACCGGAGGATCTTGCGGGAAGTGGTCCTACGTTGTCGAGTTCCGAGTTTGTCTTGGTCCTCCTTCTATATTCCGTCGCTTGTTTCCCGTAGTTCGGGATGAAGCAGGGAGCCTTTGTTGGGTGGGATGACCTTGCTCTTTGCGGAGGTAGTTCCTCTTTGTATGGCGGCTCCGGGTGCCTTCTTGTATTGTGCGAGGTATGGAAGTATTCGATTTCCCTCTGTGGTACTCCTTAGACGTCGGGGGAGCGTTGTATTGACGGCTCGGTATCGGCTCTTGCATGAGCAAATGCAGCGTGTTGGGCGGTCCCAGTGGTCTTGGAGAAGCGAGGCGTGCAGCGGTTACGGGACCCTGCTGTTGCCGTAGCGGCTATTGCCTTAGGAGTGCCGAAGCACAGTCGACCACTTTGGATGTGACGGGAGACGCTTTTTGTTTGACTACGAGACTAGAGTTGACCAGGCGACGGGGAGAGGTCCTCTTTACGGACTCGCAGGAGGAGATCGAGCCAAGCACGGGCGAATGAAGCCACGAGAGCTCTTTTGGATTGTTGACTCTACGGGGAGGACCCCGATCTCGGGCGAGAGACGCGTGAGTTGGTTCACGTGAAGCGAAAGAAGACTTCGCCGGGACGAGGAAGAAAGGAAAGAATGGCGAGGACGCGCGAGTGGCGCGGAATGACCTCCTAGGTATCCATTCATTGCATTGCAAACACATTATTAGTTAAATGTATTAAGTTTGTCTTTTAGCATGTTGTGAACTTGAGAGTAGACCGTGCTTGAACTCATCAAGAAATGTTGTAACCGTTAGTGATTTGTGATTTACTTTTTAAAGCTTTGTCGAGACGCAAGATCTCTTGTTTGCCTTTGCTTCATTGTGCATTTTGTCGGCGTCCATCCTTGGACTTTTCACATTGCATTTGCGGGTGAAACGATCCGGCCACGGCAATCCCCTTTTCTTTGAGCTTTGTATTTAGTACCCGAGAGGTTGAATGCTCCTTTAGACGAAAGTTGTTTGACGGTGTTTTTCGTTGCTTCCTTGCCTTTTGTTGGCGTCGGGTTCTTGACCTCAATTTCGCAGCTTCTGTTTGAGCTTCTTTTTTTTTTTTTTTATTGTTTTGTTTTTTTTTTGTGAGCCCTTGCTCGAGCTCTCTCTTTTTTTTTTTTTTTTTTTTTGAAGCGCGTGAGGCGAAGACAAGCCCAGCTTGGAAGTAGACATGAGTCGAGCGTTTGATCTTGAGTGACCCTTGGATGTCCTTTGATGTTGCGCATTGTCGTTTGACTTGGTCAAGGTGGCTGGCCGGGGGCGTGTTCTTGAAAAGTGCGGAGCTTGATGGAGGTCTTGGTTGACATTCAAACTTTTGACTTTTTTGTGTATTTTTAGACCGGACCAATTAAGGTTGCCACGTTCCCCTGACTAGAGGGCTCAGGTCTCTGCGTAGTTCGACACTACATGGAGTGCCAAGAGATGCACAGCTTGTTCTTCTTCGGCGAAGTCTCGCGTTTGCTTCCGTTGACTGGATTCATGAAGCGGATTTGCCGTCTAGGTACGGTAGCTTCATGGCGCCTCAGGAGAAGATCTTTTGAACCACGAAAGGGCCGATCCAAGTGGGTTCCCATTTTCCCAGTGGGTTGGTTCGAGTGGGAGGTTTTTCTTTGAGTACAAGGTCACCTTCCCCGATGTCTCGGGATTTGACTTTCTTGTCGAAAGCTCTAGCCATCCCGCTTTGATAGGCTCGGACGTGTTCCATGGCCTTTAGTCGTCGCTCATCTAGCGTGGCTAATTCGTCATGTCGGCCGGAGCCATTCGACTTCGTTGATGTCATTTTCCAAAGAAGACTCGGAGTGAGGGAATTTCTATCTCGATGGGAAGGACCGCTTCCATACCGTACGTCAGGGGCAAATGGGGTTTCTCCCGTGGGTCGTTCTGACGGCCCGATGTGCGGTAGCCCCAAAGTGCAAGGTGCAGCTTCTCGGGCCAATCTCGTCCTCGGAGTGGTCATTTTTCGGATGATCCGTTCGAGGTTTTGTTTCTTGCTTCCACGGCGCCATTTGTTTGTGGCCGGTAGGGAGAAGATTTGTGGCGTGTGATCTTGAATTCAGCCTGCCAGCTCCGTCAAATTCTCCTTCGAAGTGTGAGCCGCTTGTCGATATGACCTCATTTGGGATGCCGTATCGGCATATGATGTTTTCTTTGAGGAAATGTGAGACCTTTTTGGAGGTGAGTACCTTGTAGGACTTGGCTTCGACCCATTTGGTGAAGTAGTCGATGGCTACCAAGATGAACTCGTGACCGTTGCTGCCTGACGGAGCGATTTTCCCGATGACGTCAATTCCCTAAGTGGCAAAGGGCCAAGGTGTAGTCATGCAGTAGAGATCGTGGGGCGGCAGATGATTGAGGTTGGAGAACCGTTGGCACTTGTCGCAGCCTTTCTGGACAAAGTGGATGCAATCTGCCTCCATGGAGATCCAGTAGTAGCCCATCCCGAGAATGATTTGCACGGGGGCTCGGCATTCATGTGAGGACCGCTTGAAGCCCCATTGTGGACTTCGTTCATGAACCGCTCGCTTCTTCTTGACCGATGCGGCGTAGGAGTGGCCCGTAGTAGTGTTTCTTGTATAACATGTCCCGAGGATGACGAAGTGAGAAGCAAGGCGTTTTAGGGCCATGATGCTCTTGGTTTTTGACCCTTACGTGTGTGGGTCTTCCTTGTTCATGAAGGTAGTTTCCCGTTCTTGAGGTATTGGAAGATCGGCTTGTCTTTGGAAATGGCGTCGGACTTGCGTCTCTTTGGCTCTTGACAATCTTGCAAATCGTTGTGATTAAAACCTTCTCGCGGCTTGGGCCCGGTTTTCTCTCGTTTGACAACATGCTTAAATGTTTGCTTGATGCATTTATTTAATTAATGTGTTTGCCTTTTGTATAGATGAATTTAACCTGTTTTGATTAGTTAATGTCATCATTTGTTAAAGATGCAATGAGATGGTTTTTTAGGAAGGTCGGACCTTTTATTGAAAGCGTGAAGACGTACATTGTTGATCAAAGATTCACAATCGTCGGGCGTAAAGCCGTCAAAAGACACAAAAGATGTGAATACACGAGACAACAAGACTCGAAGCTAGACTATAGGCGACGAGGATTGGACCGAGCTTCATTACTCTCGGATGGGCCGTAGCTCTAGAGGGAGTGGTCTTTGGTTTAGGTGGCCAATCTTCCCTTGGCATGAGTCCGGAAAGTAGCTTGCATGCGGTTCGATTTCAAACCGGATCGCGGAGGTTTTGGCTGCTCCCACGATGATGTCCCTCCATTAGTGTTGCCACCAGTCCTTGGGGGTTTTTGATGATAGAAGTCGGCGAGGGCTACTTCTAGGAGGGCGAAGCATTCGGCGGTCGGAGTGGATTCTTGCGATGTTGATCACTTTCATAGAATCTGCTTCTTTATGCAGGATCTTTGCTTGGACGACGTTTACAATGTCCGATTCGAGCGGACATGCTATATCACCTTCCACGATTAAGCCTTGGAGGAGGTTGCGCCATTGTTCGTCCCAAGTCGGACACCAGGAATGTTGAATTGAACTAAGGCACGTGATGGCATTTTGTCCCCGTAAGATCCGAGAGTGTCGGCGAGGGTTGTCTTGTACCGGAGGATCGGTGATGAGCCGGTTGCAAGAGGGTTTTCGGCGAAGTAAGGGTCTACTCCTCGATCAATCTCCATTAGGGCATCCATCTCTTGATCTTCTCTCAAGCATTCTTCACGGATCGCATATATCGAGTTGTCATCCCGACCCGTGAGTTCTTCAATTTCCGGCTGTCGCGGCTTAGAGCGTGGATGTAAGGATCCACTTCGTAGCGGGACAGAGGTAGGAGAATCATGCAGGGAAGAGTATTCGGTCATGTCGGGACCTTCTTGGGTCATAGCTTGCGGCCAAGCACTTGCCATTGCTGCTTCCAGCGGATCACTTCGATCGCTCCGTTGGCATTGATGAATTTCACGCATTGGTGAAGAGTAGATGATCTTGCTTTCATCGATGTATCGAAGGCCGTCCCAACAAAGCAGAGAGAAGGTGGGTTTGATTTCCACGACTTGGAACTCTACCGAGCTCCAGTTGTACGTCGAATTGGATCCTCAAGTTGATGACTCCTACGATTGATCGTGCGGTGGAGTCGTAGGCTCGGATTACCCGAGGTGAAGGCCTTATCGAAGGAACGGTCGATGTGGAGTCGTTTCGGTGTGCTTAAAGCGATGATGTTGGCTAGCGGAGCCGTTATCAATCAAGACGTTCGGGAGGAAGAACCTCTCTATCTTTATGAGGATGAGGAGGGCTTCGTTGTGCCGATTCTCACATATTGGCAAGTCATCGTCTGTGAAGGCTAAACCGCTTCCCGTGCTACCGTTGGACTCGGTCTCGTGCAGGAACGTTCGATCCAACCATTTGTATGCCTTAGGTGGGGGCAAAGATCGTAGGGAGACGGTGGCCCTTAGGCGTTCTTGTCGGAATTCCCGGTCACGAGACCTTTTGACTCTTGTTTCACGCTCCCGAGTCATGGCGAGACAAAGATGTCGGCGACGGTCTCGGAAATTGCACGGGGAGTCCGCTCTCGCTTGGGATTTCGTCGTGGCTATTGAGTTTACCACTGTCATTACGGGAATGGATTTCCAATGGTATTGGGACCGGGGGCGTTCCAATTTTCCCTCCTCAATGAGCCCCTGAATCACACAGCGAGTACGAAGCAATTGTCGGTGGTGTGGCCGGGGTAGTTATGGAAGGCGCGTGCTTGCTCATATCCATGTTGGGTTTGAGGGTCTTCGGTTGGAAATTCTCGAGTGGTTTGAGAAGATTTCGCTTCACCAAGGCTTCAATACTTGACCCGAGGGCATTTCCGAGGTTATCAAAATCTTCCAGGAATTGTGGGAAGCGAGGGGGTTGCTATTCTTTGGGAGTTTGCTGATCGCGGTTTACTTGAGCTCCGTTACGAATGTAGTGCGCTTTATTCATTGCTTCCTTTCCTTTGGTTGGGGCGGGAGTTGAAGTTGCAGGGTTTGTTCGATAGCGGTAAGACGAGGCGGGGGTTCTTTGTTGCCTTTTGAAGACTCGTAGTCTTTTCAAACTTTGTCCGGCGTTGACCATGGCACGGAGATCCGGATAGAAATGGTGGTGATCAAAGTCCTCAAAGATGGTTTGAGGCGAGGAATGGAAGATGTCCATCCGCTCTTCTTTGGAAAGTGGATCCATTATCTCGCTTAGCTTCCGGTTCCATCTTTTGTAGAATTCGCCCACCGGTTCGTCATCCTTTTGTTCGGTGGCTTGCGGAGTCATGGCGGTTTGTTTCCCATTCAAGATTGGCGCGGTACTTCTCCGGGAAGATTTCACTGATCGATCCCACGTGGAACGGTTTTACGCCTTCACATTGAGGAACCACCTTAGTGCTTTGTGGATTTGAGGGAATGCTGAAAATGATCGCCATCTGTTGAGGGTTGCCCCTTTGGCTCTCATACCCGGGACGTAGGTGTCGATGTGGGTTTTGGGCATTGTTCCGTCAAACTTTTCCATTTCCGGCATCACGAACTTTGGAGGGAGAGGGACCACTTTGTTCGGATCGGTAGGCGGGAGGGAGTCCTTCCGAGAACTAGCTAGCTTGCCTTGCATGTCTTTCATTTGTTCGATCAACCAAGCCATGTGAGGGTCGGTATGCGAGGTGGGTTACCGTTTTCGGGGACGGAAACCGAAGATGGAGGTGGATTGGGCGATGGGATCGCCATTCGGGAGTCTTGGGGAGGTAGTTGAGTGTATACCAACCCATACCCCGCAGGGTGTTGAAGTTGAGGGCGTGATTGCACAGTCCGTAGGGTTGTGTTTGGGAAGCGGGAAATGATTCGTTAGCCCCAATTGGCGAGACTTGCGGGTGGCAAACTTGAGATGTCGGGATATCCGCTCGGGATGCACTGTCCACTGGTAAGAATGGGGACTTTTGATTGTGGTTGCGAGGCTCGTATAGAGGCAAAGGATTGAATCTGGGGATACCGAGATGCGTGGGATACGCGGAGCGAGCACGTATGTGTCTTTGTTAGTGCGAAGCTTGATGTGCGGGCGGAAGCGGCGATCCGAGGCGGGCATGTCGGGCTGCTTGGCCCGCCTGAGGAGCTTTGAGCGAGAGGCGCTTTGCGTTGCTTTGGGATCTCGTAGCTTGGCGGAGGCGGGACCTGTGATAGCTTTGAGAAACCTGGGAGCGCGGATATCTTCGTCCTCTATGAGAACAAAGGTTCCGTCGGGTTGGGAAACAACCTGTTCCTCGAAGACGCAAGAGTGTCGGCGATCCGGGCTTGCTGTTCTTCTTGGCGCTTCTTGATGGCTTCGAAGGCTCGCAGCACCTCCTCCATTATGCAGGAGATTCCTTAGTGGCGGGGTTCCGTTTCCCTCAGCTGTTATCTGTGGATCCGTCGTGGGGAGTATTGGGACGGTGCGGGACCGTTGAGCCGGAAGGGCTATCGGACCTTGTGACCTCAATGCGAAAAGGCGGCTTCGAGGGGATTCTCAACCACTCTCGGTTATTTGGAGGGGTGACGAGGCCCTGTAAGGGGATTTAGACACGGGAATGGCCTAACGGGATAAAAGGGGAAAGCTCACGTGGCATGCGGTTTCCGTTTCTTTTATTTTTGATTTTTTTTTGTTGTTTTAATTTACTTAAAACATGTTTTCTCGAAGAAGCCTAGGTAGGTTGGAAAAGATTGCTCTTCTTTTTCGCAACTATGCTAGATCTGGGTCGATGGAGACCATACGTGCGGCTATAAGCCCCTCGTTTTGCACCCGTATTTCGACATCCCGGGGTGGACGGCCCCGGGCGAGGGTCCTATAGTGCAAGCGGTTTCCACCGGCCTAAAGAAAAATCGAACCTAAGGACCGAGCCTGTCATGTTCGTTTTGATGCGTTAGCCATGTGAATAGTGAACCGAGCGGCCACCGAGTCAAGATCGGAGTCGAGAGTTCGGCATGACCTCGCTTTACCTTGCTTGCGCAAGGGATCTGTGACGTTAGGCGTTAGGCTGGGTCATATTGTCATGGGCGACGTATCAAGGCGTGATGACATGGTGTCATGCAAGCATGGATGTATATCAGGGACGGAACATCGTGCAGGTGTAGCTTCGGAAATCAAGATCGGAGTCAAGATTTTAGCATGACCTTTTATCGCTTTGCTTGCGCTTGAGGATCTTGAGTTAGAGCCTTGACTCGAAAATGGCCCGCATGGTATATGTATCGAGTCAGTATGACACCTGACCGGGTAAAAACCAACCGAGTCAGACGAGTGTGACTCAAGACTCAAACGTGCGGGGTTGACGCTTGGCTAGGATGGGATGTTTGGAATGATCCCGTGCGCGCCCAGAGGCCTAGGAAGACTTTGCAACCCACGGGTTCGCAAGCGAGACCACTCCGGGTTAAGGGTTGTAGTGTGCAGTGTATCCGAGCGGCTGGTGCGCGTAGTGTGCGGTGTAGCAGGCAAGAAACGGTGTGAGTAGAGTGCGGTGTAACCGAGGCGGCGGTGCGCGTAGTGTGCGGTCTCTAAAATTCTTTTACGAGTAAAATAGAAATTTTTGAAGAATTTTAAATGTATGCGCGAGATGTATATTGATGCATTTTTTTGTATTTTTATTTTTTTGTAAAATAAAAACGAAGCACGTGCACACACACACAACAGTTAAAGGAAGGGGTAAAATGAAAGTTTGACCCTCATCATCGTTTTAAAAATCTTTTGTTTTGTTTAAAAGTTTTTAAAACAAAAGTCCCCAGCAGAGTCGCCAACTGAAATTACCCGGGATCCGGCTCGCGCGCGGAGGGCCCCCGTGCATCTCGCAAATTCGTCGCTGTTCGGGAAGTTCGCCCGGATCCGAGAGGCAGCACAATCGCGCCCCGGCATCTGGCTTATTCCGTTTTAGCGTTTGCGAGGTTGGAGGTGTCTCGCTGTGTTTTGCTTTGTAGAGTCGCCACGCCGTTTTTATTAAGCCCAAAACATTGAAAAAGGGCATCAGTTTAAAGATAAATTTTAAACTGTTTTTGTGTGATGAGATTTTGAGTTCGGAGGTCAGATGACTCCTCGGGAAGAGAATATTAGAATATTAGAGCTCACCCGAGTAGCCTCGTAAAACGAGTCTTTCGGATACCCCTAATATCCTTTAAATGTTGTGTGTGTGTGTGTGTTTTTAAACATGCATGCTGTATCGGATGTCTACATTGTATGCTATGTATGAAAATGTATTGAAATAGTAGAGGAAGGAAGCCTTACCAATGTTGGTTCGTGTCTGTCTTCCGCAGGGGAATAGTGTTTGAGGTCGGAGTAGCGTTCGGATTGCTTCGGGGATGCCGGTTGTCCGCGGACAGAGTTTCGGCGTGAGTTGAGGTTGCAGGCTGCGTTCGGGCAGAGGTTCGGCGTGCGTGGGGATCGTCGGGATCACTCGGGCAGAGGTTCAGCGTGCGTTGTGGTGGCAGGAGTCACTCGGGCAGAGGTTCGGCGTGCGTTGGAATCGCTGGTTGGATTCGGGCAGAGGTTCGGCAAGGTTTGGGATCGCCGGTTTGACTCGGAAAGAGCGGGACAGGTGGGAAAGACCGACGAGGCCTCGGAGTACCACGAGGGGCCTCGAGTACCTCGAGAGTGCCTCGGGGCAGCGCGGGAGCGTCTCGGGAGCGCTCGGAGAGGCTTCGGAGCACCTCGAGGGGGCTCGGAAGGCCTCGGAAGGATCCAGAAGGGCGGGAATGCCTCGAAAGGTCTTAGAAGGGAGCCAGAAGGCTTAGGGAGGAAGAGAGAAGTGGGAGGTGTGAAAAAATGAGGAGGGAAGCCCTCTATTTATAGTAAACATTTCGGAGCAAAGAGGTCCGTACGGACCTTCTTGGTTATCCGAGAATTTTGGATTTCCTCGATTTGAGGGAATCCGCAATGATGGAGAATATTCTACGGAATGATGATGTCCCCCATGCAATAAGGTCCGTACGGACCATCTTGCATGCAAAGAGGTCCGTACGGACCAACTCTGCATGGAAGTCATCATTTCTTCCGGGATTTGAGGGAATATTGTGGACTTTAAGGGGATTTAGTAATCATTGAAACAAAGAGGTCCGTACGGACCTTAATTGCTTTTCTGATTTCCTGAAAATTCCCAAAAGGTCCTTTTGTCCCTTTTTATCCCAAAAAGGCTCCTCCCCTGGTTTGGTTGGGGGTTTGAGAGGTTTTTGAGAGGGTTTTGAGTGAGAGAGGTCTCTGAGACTGCGTGGATGAGTCTGCGGTGTTTCCCGGGTGTTTGAAAGGGAGTGATCCAGATTGGGGTACTTACAGGCGCTCACATACGGCGGTGGACACGCGTCCGCCGTATATATTATATATATACGGCGGTATGCACAGCCGCCGTATATAACTAATATATACGGCGGCCTAGGCCGCCGTAAATAAGTAATGTACGTACATTTGGCATGTACGTATATGAGATCGAAGTTATATACGGCGGTATATCAGTAGCTGCTGTATATATGTACTTATTATCGACGGTTGATATGCGTCCGCCGTAAATAATACACAATATTTACGGCGGTGTACAATATCCGCCGTAAATGTTATTAAATACGGGGAAATCCAAATTTCCCTATTCAATTTTGGGGTAATCTCTATCTCAGTCTCTCTTTCTCTCCTCCATAGCTAGGGCACGAATTTCCGACGCCGGTGACCAAATCAGCAGGTAGGTATAGCGTATTCACTTTTAATTTTTGGTTTTTGTTGTTCTTGGTCTGGTGTTATTCGGAATGTTGATTTCTTCGATCTCTATATCTCAGTCTCTCTTTCTCTCCTCTATAGCGTATCTCAGTCTCTCTCTCTCTCTCCTCCTTGAGCGTTGATTTCTTCGATCAACAACAATCAGGTATACATTTGTATGCTCTTGTTGCGTTTTTTTCAATTTGTATGCTCTTCATGTTTTATAGGCAGTTGTTGCGGAAGTGTTGCCATTTTATGAACTCCAAATTAGTGAGAGATGAAAGTGCTTAACTGTTATTAATCCCCAATGGCTGTTATTTGATTGAAATCAAGATTATGTTTGTAGGCTTTATTTGATTGATATTACCAATCATTTTCTACTGACGTTAATAGCGGATCTTTGGCTTAAATGATACTTCCTCCGTCCCATAAAGATGTTCCCATTTGCCATCTTTTTGTTTGTCCCAAAAAAAAAAAGAAAAAAAGTACAAAGTATATATTAAGTTCCATACAAAATTAAGGATAAACTGTAAATACATAAGATTTATTAGAGCGAATTTTAGTAGTAAGAATCAAGTGGAAATAAATGACAACCTTCCCAGTTTCAACTGTTGTAAATCACCTGAGAGAAAGCAAACCAAATAAATGACAACCTTCCCAGTTTTATCTGGCAGATTTGGTAGTTGAGAGTGAGTGTTGGTAATGGATGAATTCTAGATATGTGATTAAGCTCGTGTAATCATATTGAATGTGTACAAGCTAATGCACATGGCGATCGTGGATGAACTGAAAGTCTCAAAAAGTTGAATGCTGATTCTACATTGTTTTGGTTTATAGTATTTTGTAATGTAAATCTAAATAATATTATCATTGCTCTATTTAGGGGACAGTTAACGGTATAGCTCTTTTCATGTTTAGTCTGTCCACGCACACGCTCTAACTTGATAAAGCACATAATCTTTTTAGCAATCTAGATGTTGTTTTGCACATCAACCTAGTTCCTTAAATTAGCTTCTCAATTAGGGGGGGAGCTTGTGAGAGGGAACGAATGAATGTTGTCATAGGGTTATACTATATCATGGGCCCAAGTTCGACTAATAGGCTAGGCTCCAACAATGTATATTATCTATATCGAGCCAAAAGTTGTACATATTTAGACTATGTTTGTTTATGAGTTTATTTTTATTCTAAAATTTGTGTCTCTCGGTCTTATATATATGTTGTATTTAAACGTTAAAAATATCAAGTCAAGTCATATATGGACAAAAGTTGGATTGATATGGATAATCGAATTTCAAATGAGTATATGTCTGGGGTTAACAACTTTCTCGATTTTGCATTCTCAAAAAAGTCTGTTGGTGTTAAAGAAATATATTGTCCTTGTAAAAAATGCGCAAATTGTTACCAAAAAGACCGTGCAACCGTGAAATCACATTGTATTGAAGTGGGATTTCAAAAAGATTACAAGAATTGGATTAGGCACGGGAAAGAGTACATTTCGGCATATAAGAATGATAATAATGATAGGACAACTGAAGATGGCATTGAAATAGAATTGGGCGTGCAAGATTGTATGAGGCGAATGGTACATGAAGGGATGGGTATGCCGGATAGTAACCATCCAGGAATTGAAGAAATCGTACAATCAGATGCATCCACCGCAAAGTTTCTTAGACTTTTGAGAGATGCTGATCAAGCCTTGTGGGAAGGGTGTGATAAGTTTACAGTACTTTCATTTATTGTAGAACTTATGCACTGGAAGGCTAATTATCGAGTGACCGATAAGGGATTTACTTCTTTATTAAAAAAATTCATTAGGGCATTGCCTCAGTCAGCGAAAGTGCCAAGTTCCTATCGTGAGGCGTACAAGATGACTGCGGATTTGGGTTTTAGTTATAAAACGTGGGACGCGTGCATTAATCATTGTATGTTGTTTCGAAATGAAACTGAAAAACTTACTAAATGTGAAATTTGTGGAGCCTCTAGATATAAGCAACAAGAAGAAGGGGGTAGCGGTGAAGGTGCAGAATCAAGTGGCAAGAATAAACTTCCCAAGCAGGTAGCGATGAAGAAAGTATGGTATTTTCCCTTAAATCCAAGGTTGCAAAGGTTGTATTGGTCATCTAAGACCGCGACACTCATGAGATGGCATGCCGAGAAAAGAATAGACGATGGTGTGCTGAGGCATCCTGCAGACTCTAGTGCGTGGAAGGGATTCGATGAACGTTATCCATTATTTTCATGTAAAATTCGGAATGTTAGATTGGGATTAGCATCTGACGAATTTAATTCTTTCAGAACAATGACTATATCTCACAGCACTTGGCCGGTTGTGCTTATGCCATACAATCTTCCACCTTGGTTATGCATGAAACAACCATATTTCTTCTTGTCGGTGCTTACTCAAAGCCCAAAAGGGGCGGGGCAACAAGATAGATGTGTATCTCCAACCGTTAATTGATGAGTTGAAAGAATTGTGGGAAGATGGTATATCAACTTATGATGCATCAAGGAACGAGTTGTTTACTTTACGAGCTTCACTATTATGGACAATAAATGACTTTCCTGCATATGCAATGTTGTCTGGATGGAGCACTAAAGGTGAATATGCTTGCCCTTGTTGCAATGTGAGACCTCAAGCACGCTGGTTGGATCATGGTGGCAAGTATTGTTATATTGGTCATCGACGCTTCTTGCCTAGGAGTCATGCTTTTCGTAAGGATAAAAGCTCTTTTGATGGTACTCATGAAGTGAGAGATAAGCCCAAGTTATTGTTTGGAACAAAATTGCTTAAACAAGTTGAAAATATGGAAACAGAGTATAAAATAGAAGATGTTATTAAAAAGAGGAAAAGAGAAGAGGGTGAGAAGCAACAAGCCAAGTTGGAGAAAAGAAAGGTTCCTAAGTTGTGTCACAATTGGAAAAAGAGGAGTATCTTCTTTGAGTTGCTATATTGGGCAAATAATCATGTTCGTCATAATGTTGATGTTATGCACATTGAAAAAAATGTGTGTGATAATGTGCTACATACTCTGTTAGATACTGAGGGGAAATCAAAAGATAATGATAAAGCAAGAAAAGACCTAAAAGATATGAACATTCGGAAACCATTGCATCTACAAACGCTTCCATCTGGCAAAGAAATTATGCCTCCGGCTCAGTTCATAATGAGTAAGAAGCATAAAGACACATTATTAAAAGTTCTAAAGGGAGTCAAAGTCCTTGATGGCTACTCGTCAAACATATCTCATTGTGTACATCTAGAGAAAAGAGCTATTTGGGGTATTAAGAGTCATGATAGTCATATTTTGCTCCAACAACTGCTCCCTTTAGCTGTTCGAAAAGCGTTGCCTACTTCTGTTGTAAAAGCCATCATTAAGTTGGCAAATTTCTTTAGGCAATTATCCTCAAAGGTGAATACAATTGCTAATCTCGAAAAGATACAAGATCGGATGGCTGTCACACTATGCGCTCTCGAGAAAATATTCCCACCAGCTTTCTTTGATGTTATGGAGCACTTGCCCATGCATTTAGCCGAGGAGGCCTTGCTAGCAGGCCCAATACAATTTCGTTGGATGTATCCGGTAGAGAGGTACATTCATATTAAATTTACTTTGAAAAAAGTTAAATTCCTTTTTACATCTGCTTTAGCATATAAGTAAATGTTTTTGTAGGTTTCTACTTACATTAAAATTATATGTTCGAAATTGAGCCCATCCCGAGGCCTCCATAGCTAAGGCAATTATGGCTGAAGAATGCATGACTTTTTGTACGCAATATTTGGATGACATTGAGACAAAGTCCAATCGTCCTAGAAGAAATGATGATGAAGGTGATGAGTTAGGCCGCTTTGTAGGAAAAGAAGAGGTAATTACCCTTGATTACATCACATGAGTACAAGCGCATAGATATGTGCTTTTCAATACTGAAGATGTTGAACAATACCTAGAGTAAGTGATTCCTTACATGAGGCTTACATTCCTTATATCTTTTATATTTTAAATTAATACTTAATTCATATTTTCAATCTGCTCAGAATACATCGTGCACATTTGAGGAAGACACTACCTCGTAATCAACGACATCTTATAGAGAAAGAACATAATGATAAGTTTGTTAGCTGGTTTAAGGATTATGTAAGTATGAAACCACTTTCATATAATAGTTTTAATTTATCGTTTTAAATATTTTCTTATTAAATTTTGTTTTTTATAAAAGGTATGCACGACGAAAGATGTAGTGCCTGAAAGAATTATGAGTCTTGCATTGGGTCCTCATATGGATGCGAGGCGGTATAAGTCTTACATAATAAATGGTTTTCGATTTCGAGTGAAGGATGTTGATAGACGGAGGAAAACTCAAAATAGTGGATTCATGCTGAATGCAAGTGTGACAAGTTTTGCAAGCCGAAAGGATAATAATCCCATTGTAGGGGATGTTAACTTCTACGGGGAGTTGATTGAGATTCTTGAAATTCGTTATAGCAACTCAATAAGATTTGTATTGTTTAAATGTGATTGGGTTGATAACCGGACAGGCAAGATGGAAGATGAGCAAAATTTACTCTTGTAAACTTCAATCACAAGTTGTATAAGGATAATCGAGTTGGTGATGAACCATTCATATTAGCATCTCAAGCTGAGCAAGTTTGGTATGTTAAAGATCCTATAGAAAGTGATTGGAAAGTTGTGATGAGGATTACACCAAAAGATAGTTTTGACATATATTCAAATGATGATAAACAAGTTTCAGATTCGATTCCACAATTGGTACCATTTTGCTCACAAAATCTGGATGAAAATGTTGCTAACGAAGAAGCATCGTGGGTGCGAGAGGGAGTTGATGGGGTCGAGATTGAAACTACTAATATCAATGATGTTGATGTTGATATGACCAACAATGATGATGTTGATATGGCCGATAATGATGATGATTAGTTTGAGTAGTATTTGTTTAGATCTTATTTACTTACTATTTACTAAGACAATGTTATTACTTATATTTCATGTTTCAATCAAACTTGTTATTTTTGTATGGTTGAATATTAATATTGTTACTTCTATATAATATGTATTTGTTTAGATCTTATTTGCTTACTATTTACTAAGACAATGTTATTACTAAAATTTGTGTCTCTCCATCTTATATATAGGTGGGTTGTGCTGAAACTGTAGTGTGGTGGTTCGGTTGGGAATTGGAAGGAGAATTTGATTGTGGGGGTGTGTTTATTGTTGCACTTTCTTTTGTGATTTGTGTGGAGGTTTTGTAGTTGGTTTTTGTGTTGAAAATATGCCTCCTAAGGAGAGAGACGTTAGAGGGGGTAGCAACAAGAGGGGTAGATGAAACCCGCCGCCCGTAGTCCCAAATGATCCCACTTCCCCTAATGCATCATTGACGCCATTTATGGAATTGACCCAAATGACCTCCGCTCAAAAGAAAAAATGGCGAAATTTGGAGGGTAGGAAATTTCAAGTCACCACTTTTCTTCATTTGCCGGTGTTGAGGGATTTGGGTTTAGAGACTTTAGTAACAGAATTGATGACGCAAGCCGGGTTAGGTCATTTCCTGGGGAAGACTCCATCTACGTATTTGAGATATTCACTTGAGTTCCTTTCAACTTTGGAGGTAGGCAAGGGGTCACAAGAAAATACTATTCGGTTTCATCTGGATGATGAAGCCTATCGAGTGACTTATGATGAGTTGAGAGAAATCTTTGGGGTTGATCAGCCGAGAGGAAACTGGGTGGAGGCTGATGGGGCGACTCGTTTTTTCTTTTCGGAGCTCACAGGATTGCCCTGCAAAAAGAAATACCTTAGGGCTTCCTCTCTTTCTCACCCGGCTTGGAAATTATTTTACAGAGGGCTATCTATGTCTTGGCTGGCAAACGGAGAGCCCGCTCAATTGAATGTGGCTATGGTAAACCTTTTGGGAATGGGGTTGAGGAGTTTTCAGGTGATTCCTGATTGGGTTGATATTTTTGTTTGGAGATGTGAGTCATTTGCCCTTACCAAAAAGGGAAACATATCAATAGGAGGGATGATCACGTTGATTGCTCAAGCTTGTGTGGGGGAACCAAAACCCGAGGCGATGAGATTGATGGGGGCACGATTTTTTATTGGAAGGTCGAAGCGGCTAGCATGCGGTATGACAAGTTTGTGAGGGACCGAGGGCGACGGACAACGAGTCTTTATTGTTTGAATATGGTACTCCCGGGAGGACGGTCCGTTGCGGGGTAGGGGCCACGTTTCCGAGTGGTGAACGGGCCGAGCATTGGCGTATGCCGGTGTTGATGATCAAATGGATCCCGTTGATGAGGAGGATGATGAGGAGCGGGAAGAGGAGGATCGGGAGAGACGGGATGGTCGGGAGGAGAGCGAGAACCCGAGCCGGCGGGGTTCTTTTGATCAATGGGATACCATGAGGGCATTTTGGAGGAGGCGGGAGCGATCGAGGATCGCTCGGGAGCGGCGACATGCTTTGGAGGATGCTAGATGGGGGAGGTTATCGCTCGGGAACGAGTCGATAGGCTTTAGAGGATGCTAGATGGGAGGTGCGGGATCATTTTGAGGGGTTGGAAGATGAAAGCGCCATTTTGGGAGAAGGCCCGTATGCGCTTGTTGGAGGCTTGGGCGTGCGAGCGAGGCCCCGGAATTACGAGCCAGTTTCAGAGGATTATTTGACTATGATGCATTCGAGGAGCCTGCTCGTGCACGAGAGGCGTTCTTCCCGTCAGACCTACTATCAGGGACAAACCTCCGACTCTCATCAGTGATGTTATTATTAATGTTTCATGTTTCAATCAAACTTGTTATTTTGTATGGTTGAATATTAATATTGTTAATTGTAATATGTATTTGTTTAGATCTTATTTGCTTACTATTACTAAGACAATATTATTACTTATGTTTCATATTTCAATCAAACTTGTTATTTTGTATGGTTGAATTGGATATTAATATTGTTAATTGTAATATGTATTTGTTACGCTTCTTTTGATCAAACTCTTATTTCCTACGAGGATCTTGTTGCGGCGGCTCTCTCTTACTTTCCACCTCGTCATCTACGCTTCTCTAGGTACTCCTTTGATGCTGTAGAAATTTGAATATATTAAATGAATATTCAATTTTTACTTTGGGATGTCCCCGCCTGCTTTTCCACCGATTTGGTACCGCTGAGCCCCCCCCAGTACTATTTTATACTTTTTTACGTATCAAGCAAGGCTTGCCCTTATAGTGTTGTTGTTGTTGTTGTTGTTCCTTGTTGTTGTTGTTGTTGTTCCCTGCCCGCTTCCCGTTGGTACCCACGAAGCATGTTACTTCTTGTTGTTGTTGTTGTATTTGTGATGTGAATGCCATTTTAAAATTGCATCATAGTCCAAAACAATGCACCGACATGAAAGCAATAGAACCTTATCGGCCTATGAGAAAAACTAATTTTTAAAGAACGTAAATGGAAAGATAAAAAAGAAAATACGAGTAAATTGTACATTATACGCATGATCTTGCATATGACATTTGCATGTTGGTCGCTCTTCCCGATTGATAATATTGAGGAGGAAATGTCTTTAATAAGCGAAACATTTCTTGATTTGTAATCCCATCCTTTACTGGTATGTGTCTTTTGGTTTCTTTCTCTAGCAAACTTGGGATTTGGTTGTTATTCGATTCAAATGTTATTAAGCATAGCAAACTTGGATAGCAAACTTGGGATTTGGTTGTTATTATTTTGCTCTTTGTTCTTGCTTTAGAAAAGTAGGTGCTCATATATATTGATACTATTCTTTCTTAATATGTCAACATGATGTCTAAGCTTGATGCACTTCCATGATTGGGTCAATTGTTAAGGTCAGGATAATATGGAAACTCTCCACAATGATGCAGCTAAGAAATGCATTATTTCTATAGTTAAATTGTCTAGAGGAGATTCTTTTTTGTGAGACTCAAAGTGCCAGGAATATTAGTCCACCTGTTAAATAGCGGCAATGAGATTTGGAGAACAAAAGAATTAAAAGCCCTGACCCAAGGCGGTAGGCGCCCTCTTACCGCATACATTGTGATCTACTAGTTACATCAAGGTCCCTTGTACATATATTGATATACTAGTACCGTCTATAAACATGTAATGGTACTCTTAACACCACCATCTTATGAAGACACCAAAAAATCGAAGACGTTCCGCTTCGCCATTACCCAATCTAATGTAGCACCTCGTATTTTCGTTTGTCTCAAATTCCGTAACGGACCAGTCCCATCATCTGCAGTAACCCTCCCGTGATGGCTCACGTCATCAAGCCACATGAGTTCTTTCATTTGAATACTCCTCATTTCTTTCTTCCCGATTTCCTTGTTACACAAATCTCGATGTTTGAGATGAAATTGGGTCATTGTTCTTATGGAGAAATTTTGAGTTTAGAGTTCTTTGTTCTTGATTGGGTCATTGATTCTAATATAGGAAGTTTAGGAGATGAAATTGTATTTTGTCCATATGTGAGCATGATGTTGAGATGAAACCTTTGGGTCGATTGTTTCTGTTGACTGTTGAAATGTTTGCTGTTGCTGTTGTTCGATCCTTTCATAACATGTTAGAGTACTTGCATACTCAGTTTCAAGGTCCCAGATTCCATGAATTTTAAATCATGTTGATCAAATCTGCTTTCCATGGGATTCTATGTCTGACTAAACAGTAGATTCTGTTGCTGACCACTTTCGGTCTTTCCATGCAATAAATGAACTACACTTGATTTCTGGGTTTGAAGTTATAGAACGAAATTTGTTCTTATACAATTGATAAAGGAAAATACTCATGCCTTTTAAATAATTTTTAGCGTGACCTCAGGAAAGACACGTTTTTCCATTTGAGTTATTCAAGTGCATGCGTCTCAGAATTGAAGCTGTCCTATTTCTGACATTAGCATGTCAGAGGCCATGTTTATGAAACCTTTAAACTTGTTCGGTTCTGAGACTTCAAACTTCCCAGGATTCTTATTTGATGTGGTATTCAACTTTGCATGTTTTGAGTTCTTCCAGCGATTTGCATGTCTTCATAATGTAAATGTATACGAATCAAAAGGTGAGATGTGCTTTGCCACATGAATTGTCCTGTTCTTGGTGCTAGCCTATTTGACTTCGTGACTAAGTTCGCGTGATTCCAGCTTCATAAAGGTTTGCACATCCATAAATCCTTGTTTTTTTTTTTTTTTTTTTTTTTTTTTTTTTTTCCGGGCATCTCCAAGGGCATGAAGCCTTGGGTTGTTTAAGTCAATATTACTAATAAGTCCCTTACAATTCACTGTGGAAATTCCCTTAAATTCCCCAGGTGGCCTAATCATTAATTAGGGAGGGATAATCATCCGCTACGAGCATTTTGGGGAGTATGTTCAGGGACACTCCGTGTTGGTGTCTATAGGTAGCCATCAGGGTCAAGTCTGATGGTTATTAAATCCTAAATCTACAAATATTCATATGTGTTTCTCTAACATGTTGGGAGTCAATTCAAGTTTTGTTCTGGATTTGGATTAGTTTCTCAGACAGATTACATTAACATGAGAATCCGCGACGATCCCTAAAAAAGGTGTGTTCTCTAACATGTTGGGAGTCAATCCCAAATGTTGTTGTTATTTGTTTATAGGTCTTATATAAGATACATAAGACCTATAATAAATTTATAGGTCTTATACCTATATTATAAGACTGTTTTTTTTTGTCCTTTACTTGGTTTATCCAATTTTTGTGCTAGAATTGAATTGTCATACGACAGATATGCCGCCAAGGAAAAATTTAATAACAGGTGAGGGCTCGAACCATAAAGGAAGAGGGCTGGCAAAAGCAACCAGAAAATGGGGTAAAGAGAGATTGAATATAATATGGAATCAATATGGTCAACCAGTTGGTGGGGAAATGGCAAAACTAGCTACTCAGGTAGGACATTTTGCTAGAAATGGGGAACATTTCCCATTAACTAAAGAGTGGCCTCAGATGGACCGTGTGTGCATAGATGCCGTATGGAATGATGTTCTGGTAAGTTGTAATCCATATTTCTTACATAAATCTCTAGTACGTAGTCTAAAGTCTTATGATTCTCTAACAATTGTTTTTTTTTCTTTGTTGAATTGTGTATATAGGATAATACAAATGCGCCTCCGGAGTATTACCCAGTTATGAATATTGCTCTCAATAAAGCGTGGCGTGACTGAAAATACCAGGTGAGACAAGCATATAATAAGTATTACTCAGTTATGAATATTACTCAGTTATGACTTTGTTATGAATATTACTCAGTTATGACTTTGTAATATGGAAATGTCAGTTGAAACAGTTTTAAAAGATGTATGAATCCGACCGGGACGCATTGGCTCACCCACCCCATGGGTGCGTTGCGGGTCAATGGGCTGCACTTGTTGCGATGTGGGGTACGGACAAGGCTCAGGTATATTTCAAATTAATCTCAATCTATTATCGTGAATGTCTTATATAAGTAGTCAAATTAATACTAATATTATCTTCTTTTTTTTTCCAGGAAATATCAGAAACAAATAAAGCGAATCGAGAAAAGCAAGCGTGCCTGAACCGGACCGGAAAAAAGTCCCATCCCAAAGTCATAAAAGAGGTTTGTCATCGTTCAATTTAGTTCTCAGTTGTCAATTAATGTTTCTTTTTGTATCGTATATAAATATATATATTTTTTTGTCAAATGATTCTATTATAAATTGTAGAGAGACGACGAGGGTTTACCAACTGATCGCGTAAGCTTGTTCATAGCTACGCGCACGGGCAAAACACCTGCAGATCGAGAAACCTCTCAAATGATTGTAAGTTAAAGTTTCAACCTTTTCTTTTTCAGTTTTGTTATTCTATAGAATACTTTTTTCATTTATAACTTCATTTTCATAATATTAATTAAAGTTAAAACATTTATATTGAACATGTTGTTTTTGTTACAGCAAACGTTTAATGATGCAATTGATGAGCTGCCAGAGGAGCAACAAAACTCTCCCAGGGCGCGCGAAAAGATTTTTACACGTATGATGGGCACTGATGACCACGGGAGAGTGCGATGTATGGGAGGCGGTGTTAACAAAACTAAGGTGTTTGGTAAATCCTCAACTTCTCAGACAGCTGTATTGGAGGCGGTAGCATCCGTCAGAGCAGATTTTGAAAGGCAACTTCAGGAGCAACGCCAACAAAATGAGGAGCAACGCCAACAGTTTCAACAACAAATTGATGATTTGAAACGTTGTTTTATGGAACAACATGGAAAAGACGGTAATGAATAGGTGGTGATATGTTTCTCAAAGTTGTGAATTTTAGACATTGATTGAATTTTGGATACATTCAACAACTAACTTTTTTGTATAATGGTTATTATGTTTGGATACGTTCAACATTAATTTTGTGTTAATGGTTATTATGTAGATTGTAAACATTGATTGCGGGTGTATTTTTGGTTATATACAGGTTGCATTTGTGTGTGTACAGGTTGAATTTGGTTTTTGCGAATGTATTTTTGGGGAAAGTGAATTATACAGGGCTGGAGAAAAAAAAATAGGCTTATTTACGGCGGAACCCTTCATCCGCCGTAAATAAAGGCCTAGACGACTCGTACCCAAAGGGGGGACGAGGGAACCTGGAGGGGGTGCAAATGGGATGACTCGTGCCTAGGTGGACGACTCGTCTCTTACAAGGCATTTACGGCAGTGAGCACATCCGCCGTATAAAATGGGCATGGACGACTCGTCCCCAAAGGGGGGATGAGGGAACCTGGTGGGGGTGCAATTGGGATGACTCGTGACGCAGCGGATGACTCGTCTCTTATTTACGGCGGTTACACCTACCGCCGTATAAATATTACTCAAATACGTCATAATATACGTATGTATTTCATTTATATACGGCGGTGGTATTTCCACCGTATATAGTATTTACGGTGGGATATCCGTCGTAAATACTATATACGGCGATGTTATATACGGTGGACTATATACGGCGGCTAGTCCGCCGTAAATAGTATATACGGCGGGGCGCGTTTTATATACGGCGGATTTTAACCGCCGTATATAAGCCTCTTTCTTGTAGTGGATTTTGCTAACTAATCTAGCATTTGAAATTGACTCACCAAGACTAGTGCACTCATTAGAGATTTCATGGATTTTAGCAGCATAAGAGACAATGTCTTCAGTCTTTTCCATTCTTATAATTTCAAATTTATCCATTAAGATCCTACATCTAGTGGATTTAACACTGGGAATACCCTCACATTGCATTTGTAAAATATCCCATGCTTCTTTGGCCACTTTTTCATTAGTGATTAGTTTGTACATATTCCCAGAACACATGGTTGGAAATAGACCCATGGCCTTAGAATTGTAGTTAGCAGTGGTGATCTCATCAAAAGTCCAATTAGCCTCAGGTTTTCTTTCAAATACAGTTTCACCGACCTGATGCAGGCTTTTTCTCCACTGTGGGTGGTTGCCATGCAACAAGTATACTCATCCACGCTCTTTCATCAATTGGTTTGATGTAGTTAAGCATTTTAGACTTCCAAAAAGAGTAATTGGTACCATCCAAAACAGGAGGTTTGTTTTGATGATTTTGACATTCCATTTTTACTACACTTTCTGAATCAACACTCAGTGATGTCGAGAGTTGACTCTGATACCAATTGAAAGTTCTGTGTAGCTAGGAAATCAAGTTTCAATAGAACAGAAAACAGATGTGTGTACAAATGTGGGACACAACTGTTCACACAACTAAAGTATGCAGCGGAATAAAAGAATAACACAAGGTATTTAAATGTTTACTGGTTCAACTCTAGCAAACAAGGCTTCAAGCCTAAAAAGAATTTCACTATTAAAGATCTGGTTTACAGAATCAAATAATAACAAGTGAAATAACAAAGATAAAAATAGTAAAAGAAGTCCTAACCAACTTCTAAACACTGAACAATCTTCCTTTTTCAAGAGAAGTCTATTCTAATAGAATAAAGAACAAAGGACTTGTAAGAAATCTAGATGTGTGTTCTGATGTAAGACACAATTACACACAAAACCTAAACAGCAATCTTGATTCCGAGATAGGCAAGGACTTTTCTCTCCAAAGAATTCGTGAATGCTTGAAACTTCTCTTTGCTGAATGATCTTCATTTATAGGCAGCCTTGAGAAGTCTTCCAATCAATCTCTTCCTTCTTTGTTGCGATCCTAATCCTATAAGGAAACAAATAGATTGACTACCAAAAACAAAGAGATCAATTAGTATTGTTAGTCCTAAATTAATCAATCACAATATATTTACATAAATAAAGATATATACAAGTATATACAATATCTTTACCATTTAAACATCTAAATCTTTGATAAGAAAGTCAATAATCCTACTTAGCAAACTTACCAATTTTGCTTTGGATTAGGAAAGTAAAGGATCCAAAGAATCCTCATTACAACAAAATAGGCTGATACCGACGGATTTTTCCGTCGGTAATCATTAGAAATCAGTCACTAAATTTATTTAGCGACGGATTTTCTATGTTTAAAATCGAGAATTTTCCCCATAAGTTCCTTTTGGAACAAATCACTTCCCACTAAGTTTCTCATTGTATTAAAATGACCGGAAAGTTCTTTTTACAAGTGAACTTCCAATTTTGCCCTCACAACATTCTGAAAATATAATACAACATTCTGAAAATATAATACAACATTCTGATTTTTTTTTTTTGAAAATATAATACAACACTCTGAAAATATAATACAACATTCTGAATATAATACAACATTCTGAAAATATAATACAACATTCTGATTTTTAAAATTTTAAAAAAAAAAAAATTTTGAAAATATAATACAACATTCTGAAAATATAATACAATATTCTGAATATAATACAACATTTTGGAAATATAATACAACATTCTGATTTTTTTTATTTTTTTATTAATTTTTTTTTAATTTTTTTTTTTTGAAAATATAATACTCCCTCCGTCCCGGCTCAATTGGTCCCTTGGTTTATTTCACTGTTTTTAAGAAAAATGAATAAAGTGGATAGAAATTAGAGGAGAGAGAATGTAAAAGTTAAATGTGTGGTAGGGAATAGAAGAGAGAATGTAAAAGTTAAAAATATTTAATAGGAGAGAGAATGAGTGGGAGGAATAGTAAGTTAAAGATTGGTTTTTTTTGTAAATATGTTAACTTTATAAAGGTATAATGAATGGTTTTTTTGTAAATATATGGAGATGATAAGGGTATAAATATATGGAAAATTTTCCATTTAAGGAATGGATCAATTGAGGTGGGACGTCCCAAAAAGAAAAGTGGATCAATTGAGGTGGGACGGAGGTAGTACAACATTTTTTGGGGGAGGGTTATTTTCGTCCAAAATGACAAAAAATTGATACACTCATTTAAAAGGAACTTATTGAGCATAGATTTAAAAAAAAGGAACTTATGGGGCAATGACCCTTTAAAATTCGATGTCAAAACGTGCGTCGGTAAATTTTTCGACGGAATACCGACGGTTGTCAATTAGCTTTAGCGACGGATAATTCTGTCGATGTTGTTTTAAAATCCGTCGGTAATTTCGTAAAATAATCAACTAATTCAAAGCATATGCCGACGGATTAGCAACGGATTTTTCGTCTTTATTTAAATGGTTGTTTTATTTTCGGACCATTTTAGTCAGGATTATCAACGGATCATTCCGTTGCTATTATTTATGATGCTGTAATTATTATTTTTATTATTAATATTACTGACGGATTATTTCGTCGCTATTTTTTATGATGCTGTATTAGTTATTTTTATTATTTAATATTACTAACGGATTATTCTGTCACTAAAATATATGAATAATTTTATCATTTTTTCTGTTTCGGGACGGGGATACCTGCTTTATATATCGATGCATTATTAATTTCAAAACTTCGTCACACTAAAATGATATAAAGCAACCAAAAATATTTAATATTTCAAATTAAACATACTAACCAATCATGTTATAACATTCGTTCAACATAAAACATAATACTAAATGTTTTGAAGTATCAATAACTAAAAACAACTAAAAGACTAAAGAGGGTGATCCCGAGTTGTGCTATTGACACGCTCTAGCACTTGATTTAGTCTGAAAATCATTTTGCATTTTCGCTAGCTTTTCCTCCGTAAGTTTCTTCTCATCTTCTAATTTTTGCTCCAATTGCTTCCTTTGTTCTTTCTCTTCCTTCAACTCATTTTTCACATTCATCATTTCTGTCTCATACACGGCTTGTTCGACATCCGTCCCTGGTATAAAAGAGGTTGTACTCCGACTGTCGCTAGCATAGGAGGAGCTCATAGAACCAATACCAAATACACACTGCTTTTTAACACCCCCTACAAGCTTCAAATAAACTTCATCTTTTTCTTCGGTAGTTAAATCTCCATCTTTTTCAACTGATGCCTCATTAATTAGGCGTTCATGCTCTATCTTCAGAATATAATATATCTTATTATAAGCAATAATCACAAAAAAAATAAAAAAATGCATACACTTATAATGTACTTGCACAAATATTCTTAGAATGGTCATCAGAGTATGTGCCATCTTTACGCATATGCATTTGTTTCTGAAGCTCAAATAAAGTAGGCTTGACACCTTTCTGTCTTTTTTGCTGCATTACAAACAAGAATATATTATGGAGATAGGAAACAAGGGCCTTGTGAGTTGAATCAGAGAAGGGATAGAGTGGAGGAAGGCAGTGAAGATGTTATAAAACAGCAACAACAACAGAACATTCAAGAACAGAAAGTGGAAAATGTGTTTTTAGTTAGGGTATGTTTGGCAACCTCAATTCCAAGACTTGGATTTGGAATTGGAAGAACAAAATGAATTCCGTGGAACTAATTTAACCCTTTCAATTCCAATTCAATGGATTGGAATCGAATTGCCAAACATACTATTAGTTTGAATGCAAACAACTCAATTCAAAAAGAAAAGGATACTATTGATTACATTCTGGCCATCTGGACAAATGGAAATGGTTATGTTGCACTGTTTTTCATCGGCAATGAATCAGGTACACATCTGTTACTCTCTTTCAGATCTGATTTTTGGCTTTTGGCAGCATTTGGGTATATTGTTTGGATTGGTTTGCATTTATACTTCATTGGAATATCTTTGGAATTTGTTTGGATGTTTGGAAATGTGGAACCTTTGTTCTGGTGGTGGTTTGATAAAAGAGGAAAGGGGAGATTTTATGACAGCCTTGTCCTTGAGCAGTTAACAAGTATGGCTTTACTTTACAGAATATCGCATAAATTACTGTCATGACATTTTTTGTTTTGAGGGTTTTAGCAAGAAGAAGAAGGGATTTTAATTCTTGTGGTGGATTCATTATATGGAGTTTTTTTTTTTTGATCAATGAGGGCCATTGTAGTTAATACAAGTATGGACATTGTTCGAAAAAACATACTTAACAGATTAACTATATATGTTTTTCCCTTTGTCCTTGAGTTGTTGCATTTTCACCTTGAAGTATTGAGCGTTTGTCTCTGACAATTTTAGCCCTGCAATTAGTTTATATCGTATACTAATGTTTTCTAAAAATATGCCTCTCTCTATCCCAAGATTCCCAACTCAAACAATACTAATGATCTGTAACATTGAATAATCAGACCTCATTATTTCAATTTTTCCGAGCTAGAATAGATCAATTCATGTTATCAACTACAACTTATTCAAGAAAAATCATGTCTCTAGTCTCTCACCCTTGACATTTAAGTATATCATATGCCAACGAAGACCATATTTACCAACGAGTCATGTCCAATTACCCACTACCTAACCTCTTCCAGGAACCAAAATCTCTGTTTAGCAACAGGGTATTTGGGAGACATATACAAGAGACATCCCACTTCCAAGATAAAAATCCAACACTCCTTTTGGAGAATATGCCAAACAGGGGAATTGAAAATTTCAGCAGGAAAGAAGCATTATTACTGCATAATAAATTGCAGTGCTGCAAGATCAACAAGCAATTACCAATGTGTACAAGAAAGGGTAAATACCTTTTCTTTTTACTGGTGTGGGTGGGGGGGATGGGGGAGATGGTGGCGGTGGCAGGAATGATAATATGAAATATCTATAGGATAGGTGCATATTAACTTGAGAAATCCATTGCCGAGCCAGATCCAATTACAGATTAACATATAAGTCCAAATTTTAAATTAAGATTAAATAGAAAAATTATATAATTTCGAACATAGTCAAGTATTGTTCCGTTACATACCAGAGTATATGGGTACCAAAAGAGAAAGGGGGGGGTGATAACAACTTCACAAAGAAAGAGAGAAAATGATGCATAAAATAAAAATATATTACCTGTCAAAAACTACAATAGCAACAGGAAAAACTACAATAGCAACAGGAAGAGTGTCATGTATCATAGGTGTGGCAAAAGCACCTGAATAGAGACCAGGTGTCCCCTGTGATGGGTTAGTAGTGTTGGTAGGAGAATTCGCCTCAGCCCCGGCATCATTAGGTGGCGTGTCGGGAGGCTCGTATCGTGGTGTTTGTGGTGCTAACGAGGAAGAAGCAACCACTCTCCCCTGGCTACGATGCATACCTCGTATACCCTTGCCTATAGGCATCTGCATATGTAAAATAAAATAAATGAAAAGAAAAAATAATAGCATTTAACTACAATATAAGGAAATGTAACAAAATATTAAGTAATAAGAAGACGGTAACTTTCAAGCATAAAAAAAATATTGCCTCCGTCCCAGTTTAAGGTTCTTAATTTTATTTATTTTTTGTCTCAAGAAACTTTGAGCAATAATTATACATTAATATAATTATTGCTCAGAGTTCCTTCATACAAACATCAAAAATACTAACAATCTTACACCAGGACGGAGGGAGTATCAATTAAGATTAATATAACTATCATTAACCTGAATTATCATTTTCACTATCTCCTAAATCAAAATCTTCACTTTCATCATTTGTTTCTTCACTAGTGTCTCGTCCTCTTCAATATTATTCATATCATCGCTAGCCTTTAATTCCTCATCATCGACAAGCTCTACAAATGCATTATTATCATCACCTAAGTGGACTTGATCATCATCATCATGTACACAATCATGTGTATCAATAGTTTCCTCTTGAAATGTCCAAACATAGTAATTTGGAACAAACACATGTTTCACCAAGTGGAACTTCACCATTTCCACATCAAGAAATATTTTATTTTGACACTTTTCTGTCTTACATAGGCACTTAATTATGTCCCCATCCTTCCATCATGTCTGATTAATTGTGTATTCAACAAAAGTCTCTACTCCTTCAACAAAAGAGTTTGTTAAAAACCCATTCTCAAAGCGTTTGTACATCCAACTACGATCGAGGTTCATTTTTCATTCCTATATTAATAAAAGAGCGCACGAAAATAACAAAATTAGAGTTAACAGGGAGATAGATACATACACTACAAGAAAACAGAGCAATTGAAACGAAAAAGCACTTAAGTAGATTTTAGCTAAGGAACTGAGATGGATTGAGCATTTTTTCAATCAGATATATCTGTAGCTAATAAATTGCAACACAATAAGCAAATCAATAAGGGGAAATCACATGAACCTGTATTGCTAAAATACAAAGTAAAGGGAAATAGAAAAAAAACACACACACACACAAAAGAGCTGTAGCTAAAAAATTAGATGAGGAAGAACAAAATTGCAACACAATAAGAAAATTCATAAGGGGAAATCACATATGAACCTGTATTGCTCAAATATAATAAAGGGAAAGAGAAACAAAACAAAACATACACACACACAAGAGTTGTAGCTAATAGATTAGATATGGAAGAAAAGATTGAAATAGAATAAGCAAATCCAAAAGGGGAAATCACATGAACCAGAATAAGCTATTAACTTCTTAAAAAACTATTACCCCTTACCAATTGCATCAATCACCAAAAAAAGGAAGAAGGATTATTCACTTTACAAAGATATACATTGAGAGAGAATACCTTGTTTGGAGGAGAGTGAAATCGTTAGACCCAGTAGACCAAACTTAGGATACCATAGGAGGGCAAGAGAGAGAACGAAGGGTGTGAGGATGTCAGCGTGCGGTGTGGCCGCTAAAAGAAGACGACATGTTTAGGTTTTGGAAGAGAAGGCAGGAGGAGAGCAAGAGAGAGAACGAAAGGTGTGAAATCTGATTTGGGATTTTAATTAATTTAGTCCAGGTAAGGTTTTTCTATTATATCGTCAAATCAAAAAAAAAAAGTAATTTATTTACTGACGGATTTAATCCGTCGCTATTCCGTCGCTACCCTAAAATATAAATTTAATAATTATTTTAAATCATTTAGTAACGACTCAAATCCGTCGCTGCTCTAAAAATTAAAAAAGCAAAAAATTTAGTCATGTGTTCCGTCATAAAACCGTCGGTAAAAAAGTGCGCAAAGTTTTGGCGCCACAATGGCAACGGATTAAAGACGAAATGAAATCCGTCGGCATTTCCGTCACTAAATTCGTCGGTATTCTCGTCCTAATTTCGTGTTTTGTTTTCCATTATAGGTCGCTATTTTGTTGATAATCCGTCGCTAATATCGACGGATTTAATTCCTTCGCTAATTTTCGTGGGTATCTGTCTGTTTTCTTGTAGTGGGCCTCACTCTGTTACTATTCCTCTTTTTTATCAATCTCGAACATTGTCTTCCTATACTGTACTGTTCTGCTCATGTTCCTACTCCGGTGAAGGAAACAAATAACTTTTATACCTAAGAGTATTTTTCACAGTTTGAAGGGAACAAATTACGTTTATATCTAGGTATAAGAGTAATTCTAGTCTTATACCTTTAGGTATAAGACTAGATTTTATTATTTTTTAAGAATATATGAAAAATTGTGAAAAAACTACTACTCTTATATCTAGGTATATGAGTAATTATAGTCTTATACCTTTAGGCATAGGAGCAGATTGTTTAATACAATATGAGTCTTTTTTATTATTTTTAAGAAAAAATGAAAAATTGTGAAAAAATACTTTTATATCTAGGTATAAGACTAACTTATTGAATACTCCCTCCGTCCCACAAATTTACGCACTTTTTGTGCCGGCGCGAGAATTAAGGTAAAAGGTGATAAAGGTAATGTGTTGTGAGTGTAAAAGTAAAATAGGAGAGAGAATGAGTGGAGAGAATAGTAAATTTGAAAAGTGTTGTGAGTAGAGAGAAGTGGGTCTCATTTTCATTTTGGAAAAGTGCAGATTATTGTGGGACGTCCAAAAGGGGGTTTTTTGCATATTATCGTGGGACGGAGGCAGGGGCGGACGTGACTAAGTGCATAATGGTGCACAGGCACCACAAAAAAAAAATTTACAAAACGACGTCGTTTTGATTAAAGGAAAAAAAAAGGATTAATAGAATTTGAAACGATCAGAAACAACTACGTCCATGTCTGTCTCCTACTCTCCTTCTTCAGTTCCTGCGTCTGCGTGCTGCGTGTGCATCTCGGCCATCTCCTCCCTCCTCCCTCCACCGCCGCCGACCTCTCCTCTCCGGCCATAGAATGGGCGAACCAAACCCCCCTCTGCAACCCCCTCGCAAAATCAAGAAGAATTTCTCGAATCAAAGATAAATCCTATAAATTTAAAATTGCTTTAAACAAAAACTCTTTTCTTGCATTATCCAGTTGAGTTTCAATGTTCAAGCTTTCTGAGATGGAGATGAATTTTGCATTAATGTTTTGCATCAAAGGTGTAACCGTGTAAACAGGGGCGGAGGGAGTACTACTACTATGTATTAATGTTTTGTTTACATTTTTATTTTTATGATTTACATTTTTTCTGAGATGGGTTTATAATTTTATTTTATGATTTACATTTTTTCTGATATGGGTTTTGCATTATCATCACACATTCATTTTGATTCAAGGAAAAATCAGTTTTTTTTCGGATAATCATTTTGGGACAGAGGGAGTACTATGTATTAATGTTTTGTTTTTCATAATTTCTGTTGTTGTTGTGACTTGTGTTTGTTCTGATAATTAGGTTTGTGGAGTTGATGAGCATTTCATAATTTCTGTTGGGTTTGTTCTGTTAATTAGGTTGGATCGATTATTTACGCCGACTTCGAAAAATAAAGCAAGCACTAGTGTTTCAATTGCTCAAGAAGAGGTAGTTGTTGAAGATACACAAGGTCCACAAGAACCACAACCTACTAGTGCTTCAATTAAATCTCAACATACAATACGATTACGAGGCGAGGATGTGATACTACAAAGTGATCCGGGGAAAAGAGAGGCAATCACGGTTTTTCATCGGAATGATGTTGAAAGAGTTAGAAGAACGTACATCGTCATAGGCCCGGAACAATCAATTTTATCAGAATATCCAACCACTCTTATCTCAGGTAAAAAGCGGAAATTTCATCATGAGTATTTTAGTCAATATAATGAATGGTTGGAATATAGTGAATCGAAGGATGCCTTGTTTTGTTTGCCATGCTATTTGTTTAAAGATGTGAGTAAATATGGTGGTGAAGCTTTATATGTAAAAAGCGGAAATTTTGTTTTGTTTGACATATTAAAGTCTATTATATTTTTATATGTAAATGTATTGAATTTTAGTTTTGCGTTTTCTATTTAATTAAGAATAGGCACCATCAATGCTATTGGGGTAGATCCTGGACTGGACGGAGGGAGTATAACATAAATAAAGAGAATAAATGTAATGGAAAAGTAAGAAGCAGTTGAAGTTGAAGAGGAGTATAACATAAATAAAGAGAATAAACGTAATGGAAAAGTAAGGGGGTTTTTGTTTTTTTAAGTGATAAGTGCTGAAATCTGATTTCAGTTTTGAAAATGGCTGAATGATTAAGAGGCAAAGAATCGAAAACCGATTCGAATTGGATAAGTTGTTTGATTTTCTATACGAATTCATTATCTGAAACAGTTAAAAAAAATAAAAAAAATTAAAAAAAAATGTAAATGCAGTATGAAACAGTAAACAGTTTAAAAAAAAAATAATCAAAACCAAATATGAAACAGTGGCTTTCAGAGGCAATTCAGCAACATTTTAACCACTTAAAATTAAGAGGACTTTAAGAGCCTAACAAGCCTTATTTAAAAAAAAAAAACAAACACACTTATTTCTCTAATTCTCTTAATGAATACTCCCTCCGTTCCGGTTCACTTGGCACCAAAGAGGTGGGTACGATAACTAAGAAAAAGTAAGAGAGATAATTAATTAAAGAAAATGTTGGGAGTAGAAAAGGTAAAGTAGGAGAGAGAATGAGTGGAGAGAATAGTGATTTGATTGATGTTGTGATTGTAAAAACTTTTCATTTTGGACAGTGTCAAGTGAAATGGGACGAATCAAAATAGAAATTAGTGTCAAGTGAAAGTGGAACGGAGGAAGTAAGTGTTAAGAGACAAACAACAAGACTGAAAATAAAAAAACGAACGCCCCCTAAGAAGCAGTTGAAGTTGAAGATTTGACATTTGACCGTTAACGCTGGAAATTCAAGCCATGCCAAATCCATTTGTAAACTCCGTCTAATTTTCTCTCTCTCACACACACACATATATAAGGTGGAAACTGTAAATGCATGCTTTTCTTCACCACCATTTCTTTCGATTTAACCCATCTTCTCCCTTTCGATTCCTTCGTCATTCTCAATCCTCAATGGCTGCTGTTTCTTCTCTAGCCCTCCCTTCAATTTCTCTCAAACAGCTCACTTTCGATGCTCCGGAATCGGTGAAGACTTCGAATTCAATTTCTTTTGGGGGTTTGAAGCACGGAATTCGGAGCTTCGGCATTAGGAATTTGGGTAAATCTAGGGTTTGTATGAGAGCGTCGGCTGGATCTCAAGTTGCCGTCGATGATGCTTTGTTTTTGGATTATAAGCCCACTTCTGCTTTCCTCTTTCCTGGCCAGGTCAGAAATTGATCCACATTGGTCTTGTAATTCTTGTTTTTTTTTTTTTTTTTTTGTCAATTTGGTTTTATTTTGTGAATTCAAATGCAATTGATTCTGATATAATTTGAAGAAGATTCCAGTTTATGTTAATTGGTTATTTTACTAGAGAACTAGTTTATTGAGTGTAGTGGATGCGATTTGAGAAGTATTACTCCCTCCCAAGAGCAACTTTGAAATATATTTTTTTGGACATTCATGTTGGGAGGGAGGGAGTAATTGGTTACAGTATTACAGACATTTTGTAGTTTGGCGCAGAATTGGAGTAAACAATTATTGAGTGCCCTCCTGTTTCAGTAGAACCAAGCTACAATTGCTTCGTGAAGGTTTATAATGGATTTGTGTCCCCCTATATATAAAAGGACATTAGCGGCTCCTTCATTCGGCTTTAGGAATCCCACTTTCCTTTGTGGTATGTTCTAGGCCGCATTGCAGCGAGTAATCATGTAATTGAACTGGGGTCTTATTCAACCACTCGTAATTGGCAAATGAATCTTAAAAAGTTAGATATAAAAATATCTCAGCTGTCATGTTTACCTAAGCGAAAAATATACAAACTCTTAAGAACTCCCTCCATTCCATTTAGAACTACTCCCTCCATCCCAAAATACTTGTTGTTTTAGGACTTTTCACACATATTAAGAAATGCAATCAATTCATATCAAATAGACTACCCGTAGAATATTTCAAGTACCTATAACTTAAGGTTTAGTATTGGTATGCAGCCAATATGCTATTGCTTGCATGTCTGAGTCCAGAACTATCTTATTTTTATATTAATCGTTCGCTGGTAGCACCACTTGGCATTTGATTGGAATTGCCCGATTAAAGAACAACTTGGTGTTTGGGATATGGTTAAATGGTGATCTGGACAAGAATAAAGTGGATAGAAATTGAGTCATATATTATGGAGCACGGATACAGATATGGGTATGATAAGTCTGATACAACTTATCCTGACAACATTAGTTTTTTTAAGTTCTCGTTTTGATTTGTTGTAGCAAAGATCGTTTTTTACCATTATATACTAAATGTGAAAGGCTTATGAACTTCTTTATGTTCTCGGAGTGATTGGTTTAGTGGGCTCTTGGTTGGCCATCTGATCTATCTCAAAATCAGTAACTTGGAGATTGTGGGTTGAGCGGAAGGCCAAATCATGAAAAATATGTTAATGAGCCAGCAAAGAAACAAGTGATTGCTTCAAGCCCAATTAAAACAAGCAGTTTAAGGCTTGGCAGTTGACCGGTAACGTTGGAAATTCAAGCCATCTCCAACTGTTTTTAACTCAGTTTTTACTATGCCAATCTTTGTAAACTCCGCCAGTCTAAACTTCCAAACACACACAGTTCACACACACTCATAAAAGGTGGAAACTGTGAATGCATGCTTTTCTCCACCACCCTCTCATTCGATTCAACGCATCTCGATTCCTCCTTCATTCTTCATCCTCAATGTCTGCTGCTTCTTCTCTCGCCCTCCCTTCAATGATCTTCCCACTTTTTTAGTCGTTAACACGAAGGTACTTTGAGAAATAATTTTAGGTTGATTTAAATACCCAAATTAACATCTAAATTTTTTTATTAATAGTATTTGTAATGGTGCATCGATAACAAGTTTTAAATTTTCTTTAGGATAGTTTAATCAACCTAAAAATTATTGCTCGAAGTATGTTCGTGTTAAGGACTAAAGGGGAAGATTAGTTCGGGACGGAGGGAGTAGCTAATATGCTTCCTAGAATACTTGTCTGCATTCAGAGCCATCTATTTGTCGGAGTTCAGAACTATCTTATCTTCATAGTGATTGGTTGGAGGAAAGGTCTTTTTTTACAATTACATACTAAATGTGGAAGGCTAGTGAACGTTTTTTCAATCAAGTTTTAGTCGTTTCTACAAATAATTAAGGAGGATATAGACGAGTGCCACTTGTCTACTTGTATGATGATATTGCATTGGACTGAAGAGAATGGAAAAAGAAGATGCATTTAGTGGTCCAAAGTACTAGGGACAGTACCAGAGTTGAAATAGAGTTTCATATGAAGGAGACACTAAGCTGCCTTGGGGAGCACGTAGCTAATTCTTTTCTTCAAGAGAAACATGTATTACTTCATAATTCCTTTCAGTGTTTATCTGCTGGTTTCATATTAGAAACTTGTATTCCAGGAGTAGGCAAGCAAAATATTGGAGTATATAAGTATCACGTTATCATATGGGATTGCTTGTGCAGTTTTGTTCACACAATAATAGTATTCTCACTTTCATTTCTTGCTGCAGGGTGCACAAACTGTTGGAATGGGCGTAGAGGCTCAGAAGGTGCCTGCCGCTACAGAATTGTACAAGAAAGCAAATGGCATTCTAGGGTGGGTTGAAGAGATATTTTCCTCTCGAGTGAAAATAATTTAAACCTAGTTTAAAGATAAAGATCAACTTGAATGCACCTTCATTTGGTTTTCGGGAATCTCGGTATTCAATTGTAACTTTTGTGACTCACGTAATATTTGTTTTGAAGGTTTGACATTTTGGATGTTTGTATTAATGGGCCAAAAGAAAAGTTGGACTCCACTGTTTTAAGTCAGGTAAGCCTTATATTCCCCATTTTTTCAGTTCTGTATTATTCTCGTAAAACTATTATGTACTTAGCCAATGCAAAATATTGGTTTTTTCTCAACTTTGAAAGGGGTAGGGAAAGATTGTTCTCAAGAACAGACAAGCTTTTATAAGCCATGCACTAAATTCCATCCAGGACTAAAACCCTGCATTTCTCTTAATAAAATACATGCTTCAACAATCCTCCTCATGTTTGATCCTGCTCCCAAATGGAGAGATAAAGCTGACCAGGAGCTCTGATACATGGCCAGTAGGGAGGGCATGCAGAATATGTATGTTCCTTTAACATGGATAATAAAGTGAAATCACACAGGCACATAGCTGAGAGAAAGATTGTGAAGTAGCCTCAAAATAATATTTCACAACACCGTTTGTATAATTAAGGGAAACAAAGGTGCACCTTTACATTTATTGAGTTAACTGTTGTCAAATGCAACCTAGGCAGCCCTTTATTGCAAACTTCAATTGAGTTGGGGTCTTTGGATTAGTATTTGATTTGTCATTTTGCAGCCAGCTATATATGTTACAAATCTGGATGCTGTTGAAATACTTCGTGCTTATTGCAAACTTCAATTGAGTTGGGGTCTTTGGATTAGTATTTGATTCGTCATTTTGCAGCCAGCTATATATGTTACAAGCCTGGCTGCTGTTGAAATACTCCGTGCTCGTGATGGAGGTCAACAGATAATTGATTCAGTGGATGTTACATGTGGTCTAAGCTTGGGAGAATACACAGCTCTTGCATTTGCTGGAGCATTTAGGTGAGTGATCCCAGCTCATGACAGTTCTCATTACCATTTTTTTTGGTATCGTCAATTCAATTAAATGGGACATTATGTAGGGACGGAGGGAGTACACTTTTAGTGTCTAGAGAATGATCATTGCAGTTGTAGGCATCATCCTGTTGGTTTCAGCAACATGACATACTAATTCTATACATATTACTCCCTCCATCCCTAAATGGGACAATCGTGTAGGGATGGAGGGAGTAGCATTTTTGGTGTCTTATGTATGGGATAATTAGCATTATAAACAACATCTGCATGGTGCATCAGTGGCTAGATTGTGTAAGAATAGGAATTATCCCTTCTCTCTTGCCTGATAAGATTTTTGTTATTGCTATCTGAATTCACTGAGTCTTTCTTCTGATCTATCCTTATTTATATGTTCCTTTATTCACCAGCTTTGAGGATGGACTCAAGCTAGTTAAACTAAGAGGTGAAGCAATGCAGGTAACCATCCACAGCTCGGTTAAGCTTTTTATATTAATGACACATGAAATCTCTTAACAAGTTTTTTCTTTTGAAAAATATATTTTTATGTTGTAACCTGCAGGATGCTGCAGATGCTGCAAAAAGTGCCATGGTCAGTATCATAGGGCTCGACTCAGAAAAGGTCCAACTTCTCTGTGATGCAGCCAACGAAGAAGTTGATGATTCTGAGAAAGTTCAAATTGCAAATTTCCTATGCCCTGTATGGCCGATATATGCTACTCCCTCCATCCCAAACTGAATGTCCAAAACGTTTTCAAATTTGCTCTTGGTCAAGAGTAAATTTGGATGTTTTTGGATATTTATTTTGGGACGGAGTATTATTTTATCTCTTCTATTCTATCTACGTAATTAATCCTTTCTAATGTGGAAATCCAACAATCTACTACACAGGGTAACTATGCAGTCTCTGGAGGTGTGAAGGGAGTGGAAGCCGTAGAAGCAAAAGCAAAGTCATTCAAGGCTCGAATGACGGTATTCATTCTCTCAAGCTTTCGTTTTTAGAACTTCATGCGTAAACATTTGATAACAACAGGAGCCACTTGACCCCCTGACTTTTTCAGCTCTTTCATATTAGCCCTTTATTTTTTTAGAAAAGCTATATTTATCCCCCTTAAATTTGGAGTTGACCCCCTCAAAATTTTTACTACGAAAATTTGGCCCCTCTCACCAAAATTTCTAGATTCGCCACACGATAACAAAGTTAAACACTTTTTCAGGTCCGACTTGCTGTTGCTGGTGCATTCCACACTAAATTCATGGATCCAGCTGTGTCAAGATTGGAATCTGCTTTGGCAGCAACAGTAATTAGAACCCCGAAAATACCAGTTATATCAAATGTTGATGCACTGCCACACGCAGATCCTGAAACGATCAAGAAAATATTGGCGCGCCAGGTAAGCAATTAGTTACTCCCTCCGTCCCAAAATGATGGTCCATTTTGAGTTTAAGGATCATTTTGAAAATGTTGATTTTTGATAGAAAAAAAATTTATAAATATTCTTTCTATTCACTTTCAAAATTTTAGTTTTGCAAAAATATAATGAACTATAAAAAAAAATTAAAAAAAATCATCTAGAGACAAAATTATCTTAAGGAAAAGTTTCAAAAGGTCATTTATTTTTGGGACAAAAAAGGACATACAATTTCGGATAGAGGGAGTATATGCCTACTTGTAAATTGTAATTGAGATATACTCCATATTATTGAATTTCTTTTAACTTGGAATATCAGGTGACTTCACCTGTTCAATGGGAGACTACTGTTATGACTCTCCAATCTAAAGGCCTTGAGAAGAGCTATGAATTAGGACCAGGAAAGGTTAGATAACAGTCCAGTATATATATGTGTGTGTGTGTGTGTGTGTGTGTGTGTGTGTGTGTGTGTGTGTGTGTGTGTTCAGAAAAAAATATCTTAAATGTGAGTATTTTCTTTGTATCTATCAGGTTATAGCTGGCATCGTCAAGAGAGTGAACAAGACTGCCCACATCGAGAATATCGGTGCTTGAGAGTGATGTGGTTCATCATTTGCTAGTTTGATATTCGTGTCGAGCTGAGCCTTGTTAAGCAATTGTTGCATATTTAGCGGTTAGATGCTTAGTTCAGTTTTGGATTTGTGAATTACTCCCTCCGTCCCAAAATGAATGAGCAAATTTTGACACATTTGGTGACTCATTTTTGGACAGAGGGAGTATATGATGATGGAAGCGATGAGATGAGTTGGAGAGGTTAAGCAAATGAGATCAGCTTCACTTATTGATGTAACATTTGTGTTCTTTAGGTACAAAGTGAGGACATTAGTTGCTATATTGTAGCAGATAGCTTTCTCTGCCAAATAAACAAAGCTTGGTTCATCTGTTTTGTGTCTCCTATAGTCCTATCTCAAAAATTCTCAAGTCCATGAATAAAATAGATGCTGATTCCCCCCCCCCCCCCTCTGCAAATCCCGTTTTATTTTCTTTGGCTTCAAGGTTAGTTCAAGCCTCAGAGTTCGATCCTATGAAGCCTCGGGAATAAGGGTGGTAAAATGGGCGGTTTTAGACCGAACCAAACCATGCGGTTTAGTTTGGTTTTTAAGTATGAATTGCTCGGTTCGGTTTGATTCGGTTTGATCTTAAATTTTGGAAAAACCCCATGGTTTGGTTTGTGGTCTGACCCTCCCAGACCAAACCAAATCATCGTTTGAGACCGAACCACCAAGTCGAATTGCAAGACCATGCCACCAGACCAAACCACATTACATAAATTAATCCTAACCTCCCATTTTGTATCTTATTTAATATTTTCGTATATTTATTAAAATTTAGTATTAGATCAATAAAAAAAACCTACACTACTTAGACTAATCTTAACCTCCGTTGTGTATTTTATTTAATATTAATTTCATCATTTGTTATCATCATTGCGACACATAAATAACTAAGTTCTCTCTAGGATCGAAGATTGTAAAGTGTTTTTCTTCTTTTACCTCTAGTCTCTTTCTTCCTCCGATTTTCCTCTTTAACACTCGTATATTTCGCTCTTCCTCCGAGATCACGAAAAATTTAAACAAATATGAAAATGAGTTGCGATTTGAATCGTGGTTTGAACCGTAGTCTAACTCATAGTCTGAATCACGGTATGAACCGTGGTCTGAATCGCGGCTTGAACCACATAATTTAACCGCGGTTTGAACCAAACCATAGAGATTTGATTTGGTTTGATTTGAATTATTTCATAATTCAGTTTGATATGAAAATTTCTCAAACCGATAACTAGTAGTTTGGTCCGTAAATTTTCTCAAAATCGAACCATTTACACCCCTAGTTTGGGCTATCAAAGTGGTGTTAGCTATTAAAAATATTGTGATTTAAACTATTGTACATGTTGCTATGCTATGTATAATAGTACAGAGAGTTCGATGCTATGAACCCTCAGGAGGAATGAAAATCGTAATTGGGTGTGCGTGTTATTTAACTACCACACAAGTCGGGTGAAACATCACCCCCAAATTTAATGCATAAATACGGCTGTACACATAAATTTTTAGCAATACTTAATCAAATTGACATGGAAAGTCAGATGTCACTTGCTCCCGACACCACTCATTTTATCAGGACTTGACCTTGACCTGATGGCCAGAGCACTGGAACACCAACACGGAGGTCCTGGGTTCGACTCCTCCAGTGGTTAGAGTGGATGATTATCCCTCCCTAATTAATATTAGGCGCCTCTGGGGGGATTTTAAGGGAATTTCAGAGAATTGAGGAATTTGTTAGTAAATTGACTTACAAAAAAAAAAAAAAAAAAAAAAGGGTTTGACTCGAGATGGACAAGCCTCAAAAAAAAAAATAATAATAATAATAATAATAACTGAGAGAAAGCAGAATTGAACTCAAGCAAGTAATCAAAAAGATTCAGATACATGAAATGTTCAGGCATTTGATCGAACTAGGGCTGAGCAAAAAACTGAAGGATCGGACCGGACCGATAGAACCGGACCAGACCAATGAAAATCGGACCAGTCCAATAGAATTGGTTTGGTTCTGGTCCTAAATTTATATGGAACCGATTATTTGGGTTGGTCCTAGTTTTTGAAAAAATATATATGGTCCTGGACCGAACCCGGACCGGACCGATTATGTATAGTATATATATATATATATATATATATATATATTCATAATTTCAAATTTACTGTTATTAAGCATGAAACTTTCGGTTTCGATTTTCAACTTTGTTTATATAACGTAATCGTCCTATATTTTTTATTTGAACTTTGTTCCTCTATTTCAGTTAATTTGTTGTATGTCTGAATATTTTTATTTGAACTTTGTTTATGTAATCGTCCTATATTTTGGTTTCATGAAAAAAATAGTTGTTGCATGTTTTATCTTTAGAAAAAATACATAGCAGTGTAACTTGTGTAACCGATGGAACCGGACATGGACCGAACCATTGGAACCGGACCAATGTGACCCGTCCTGTAATGTAATGGTCTGGTCCTGGTTCTGAATTTAGGCAGAACCGAACAATTGGTCCGGTCCTGCTTTTTTGAAATTTTGATAAAATCCGGACCAATCCGAACCGTGAACACCCCTAGATCGAACAGATTCCAAATTGCTGCAATTCCATAACCAGGATAATTAAGATGAAAGTAAACAAGGCAAAGAGAAAAAAATAAAATTATGCAATCAAAGCTCAATCTTGAACTGGAGCAGTAGAAGAGGGAGGAGGAGGCTGCCGAATCCTTCTCAATTGATTAATCAGCAGATCTTCCGGCAGCCGAGCCGCCCAATCCGGTGGAAACAGGGCCGGCCCAAGGGGGGGGTCAGTGAGGGCAACCGCCCAGGGCCCTTAGTGGTAAGGGGCCCATTATTAAATAGGCTATAGTGTATATGGTATGTATATGTTTTTTTATAACTATAATAAATATTTATTTGTTTGCTAATTACACATAATTTGGGAAAATAACTGTCTGTAAGTTTGTGAGGCTGAAAGTTTGGCTTTGTTAGAATTATCTCAAAATTGTGATGATGCCAAGTCAAAAAGTGAGGGTGAAAGTTTGGTTTGTGCACTTGAGAGTTTTGAATTTTTACTTGGCATGGTCATTTGGAATGATATATTATTTTCTATAAACATGGTGACTAAAAAGTTGCAATCGAAGTCCATGACCATTGATGTTGCATTAAAACAAATAGAAGGTGTGATGAAGTATTTTATAATTATAGAAATGAGGGGTTTTCATCTAGTATGGATACTGCAAAAATTCTAGCATGTGAGATGGACGTAACTCCTACGTTTTCAATTAAACGTCGAAGTTTTAGGAAAAAACAATTTGATGAAAGTAATCATGATGAAGAAATGTTATATTATAAGGAGTCATATAGAGTTAAATATTTTCTTGTCGTTGTGGATATGGCAATTACTTCGTTACGTAATAGGTTTGATCAATTAAAAACTTTTGAAAATATTTTTGGATTTTTACTTAATTCTAGCAGGTTGAAGTCGTTGGAATCTCATGAATTAAGAGAATGTTGCATAAAGTTCACAATTTCTTTTTCTCACAATAAAGTGTCAGATGTTGATTTGGATGATTTCTTTTCTGAATTAAAAGTGTTGCAATTCACTTTGCCAAGGTGGTCAATGTCAGCTCTCGAAGTTTTTGAATTTGTCAAAGATGCAGATTGTTATCCTAACATTAGTATCGCGTATCGATTTTTTTTTAACTATGCTTGTAACCGTGGCATCGGCTGAAAGAAGTTTCTCAAAATTGAAATTATTGAAAAATTACTTGAGGTCATCAATGTCTCAAGAAAGGTTGAGCAATTTTGCCATTTTGTCTATTGAGAAGGATTTTGTGGAAAATATTGATATTGATACGGTCATTAATGATTTTGCATCTAGAAAAGCTCAAAAAAGTTTGTTTATATGATCATAATGTGCTTCTTTAATCATTTTTTACTTTTGATCATCTTTCAGGTTTGATTTTATTGGAGTTCAATATGGTTCAGCTATCAAAAACAAAGATCTTCTTCAGATTTTGGGATGCTTAATTATTGCACAAATGATTTTTGTTCTTGTTCTTTTAATGATATTGTTTTTTTTGGATATAAACCTAGTAACTTTACTTCTGTTTTATCTAGGTAAAAATATATAACATTTTAGTATCGTAAAATATATAGCATTTGAGTATCGTAAAAATGTTCGATTAATTAGGGGTCTCTTCATCTAATTTCGCCCGGGGCCCACAAAAGTCTAGGAACGGCCCTGGGTGGAAATCCACCAAACGAGATCCCTCGCATGGCTTCCCTCACTCTACTCGCATTCTCCGGCGTCAACGGAGCATTCCGACGGCTGTCATCCTCTACAAACGCCCTTCGCACCGCCGCCTCTCTAACCCTCTCCTCGTCATCGTCTTCACTGTCGCTCAGATCTAGCGAAGACACTCCATTCTCCAAGCATTGCGCGTAACCGTTCGGCAGAGCATGAAACGTTGGCTGATGATCGTCGTCTGAGTTCTCATCTGACGATTCTTCGCCGTCGACGGAGATTGGTTCGTAGTACTCCGGGGATTCGTCGGGATTCGTATCGGTGTCGCTCCCTCCGCCGTTATCTGCAATCAATCAAACGACTAACATGTTACAAAACGCATATAATTTGGGGTGAAATGTATCGATCTAAATTGACGAGCGGTTTGAGATACCTTCGATGAAATTGGATTCGGAATTAGCCACCACGTTCATTCTTGTTTTTGTCAATAGGACGCTCGGAGAATTTGGAAGTTCAGATGAGAAATCAAGTCCGTCAAAAGCACAAAGATTTTGAAGAAAAAAAATAAATACAGTAATAAAAAAATTATGAGCAGAGGACAAAGAAAAAAAAAACGAAAAAATTTAAAAGTAGAGGAAAAAAATACCAAATAAAACAATTGCACCAACCGGGAATCGAACCCGGGTCTGTACCGTGGCAGGGTACTATTCTACCACTAGACCACTGGTGCTTTTTGTTCATTTTCTCCAAATATTCATTAATAGTATAATTATCATTATCTCCTTTGTGCCACTAATTTTCGGCATTTCAACGAAAGTGCCGCTAAATTTTCGACGTTTTTTTTAAAAATGCAGCAAATTTCTGGCACTTTATTAAAAGTGCCGCTAATTTTCGCCATTTCAATGAAAGTGCTGCAAAATTTTCGGCACTTTTTGAAAAATGTCGCGAGTTTACTTAAAACAACTAATTATTCGGATAGAACGGTACTTTATTAAAAGTGCTGGGAATTTTTCGACACTTCAGGAAAAGTGTCGGGAATTCCCAGCAGTTTGATATAAGTGCCGCTAAATTTTCGGCAATTACTGAAAAGTGTCGCTAAATTTCGACATTTATTGAAAAGTGCCGCTAATATCTGGCACTTTTTTGTAATTGCCGCATATTTTCCTGACTTTTTGAAAAGTGTCGCCTAATTTTAATATATGCCCTTATTGAAAAATATTTGCTCACTTTGTGTGTGAAACTGAACCAGATTACATATAGTAAACAAAAAATTCATTTTCCCCATTTTTCAAATATCGTGATTGTTGATGTCAAAATATAAAAAACGTTCATAATTTTTTTTATAATTATTTCCAATGTTATACATAATTATGCACATATTTTGTTTCAATATCTGTCATTCTAGTTAATGTAATCTATTATACTCCCTCCGTCCCGGCCGAAGTGTCCCAAAATGGGTTCGGCGCGGGAATTAAGGAAAGTGATGTAAGAAAGAGAAAAGTTTAAATGTTGTGAGTATGAAAAATTAAATAGGAGAGAGAATGAGTGTGAGGAATAGTTAGGAGAGAGAATGTTGTGAGTGTAGAAGTAAAGTAGGAGAGAGAATGAGTGGGTGGAATAGTGAAAAAACTTTCCTTTTTTGGGTATGAGACATTTTAAATGGAACGCCCAAAATAGAAAGTTGGGACACTTCGGGCGGGACGGAGGGAGTACAATACAAGGAAGGTTATAGGTGGTGGTTCAGATTGAAAGTTAGAAAATTGATCCAACGGTCCAAATTTCCCCTCTCAACAGTTTTATAACTCCCCCACTTTCTTCCCCAAGCAGCAGTTGTTACTCCCAAACCGTGTTTTAATCCCAAGCCACGTTATCTCCTCTCCAACCCCCACCCCCCAATTGACCCTCCCTCCCTGGAAGCTCTCCGGCCCCTCGCTGAAATACATCGCCTTCCCCTCCCTTTCTCCTTCCCCTACTTCTCCTCTCTGCCCCACCTTTTGGATCTTCACCGATTGGCAGGAATAGAAGATGAAATAATGGTCTCGGTGTTGATTAAAGTCGTGAAGGGTTGGATCGTGAGCGTGGACCAATTTGTTTCCATTTCGCAGCTCAATCGCTAAATCGAATCCAAACCTCTCCTAAAACCTCGGTGGAACTGGTAAATTGAAGTGAGAATCAGGGAAGATGGGCCAGATCCAGTACTCTGAGAAGAACTTCGATGACATTTACGAATACATGTAACTTTGTCGATTTCACTGTTTTGTTCTTTCGAAACAGTTAATTTTTGTTTTCTGTTTTGAAATTAATCTAAGGTTTGGGTGATTGATGGTTTCAGGCATGTCGTTCTTCCTACTGAAGTTGCGAAACTGCTTCCTGAAGAATCGTTTGCTATCTAAAGTAAGTTGATTTTAGTTTCTAGGGTTTAATGATTTTGTTCATGTCTTCAAAAATTATGCTGCCTCTTTGTGCTTGGTAGTTCTGGTACTTAAATGTAAATTTCAATCTGAATTTATGATTGTTAACTGGTTTGATGATGAAACAGTTATGAACGATTGTGTTGATGATTAATTGTAGAATTCTTACATTAGGCTACACATAAACAGTGGAAGTGATTAACCATTTTCATATTTGAAATTTCCCTAAGTTGTTTATTTCATGAGATTATGTGCACTTTGCTCACTGTAGTTTAATATTTGAAATTTCCCTAAGTTTAGAATTCTCGGTCTTTCCTTATAAGTATTCTGAAGTAGGCTAGGCGGAGGAGAGAAGACAATCTGGTTGAGATCAGGAAGAACAAGCGGGAGGATAATCTTCTCAAGAAGCGTATGCTTCTTCAGTCTCAGCAACTCCCCACAGATGCTTCTCAAACAACTTTCAACATCGAAAAACGGGTACTCTACTCCTCCCAATTTTCTCATTTGTTTGATTTTATGATCTTTGATCAAATTGACGGCGTTCTCTGTTAGTTATGATGAAATTCGTAATGTGAAAGAAATGAACAACATCGGTATTGTTAATCTTGGAGTTGATTTGACTCTGTTTGGTATAGTTAATTGCTTGGAAACTCCGTTGAACTGAAATTCAACTGCGATTTATGCCTTTTTTTGATCGCTAGGAAATGTGTATTAAGCAGTTGATTTCTATAGTTTGATTTCAATGAAACCTATTGTGGTCGGACTGGGTTTCCCCTTTCTTTTTTACTGATTTGGCTTATGTTTATCATTTGTAATCTTATTCTTTGAATGTTTGAGCTTTCTTAACCAACTTTGGAGATGCTTTATAAATGCTAGCTGCAGTTGCAAATTAGGACTTATTTTGTTAATGGATCTTGGATTTTTGTGCTATATGTGTAGAATTTCCTTTCAGGATCGAATCTAGATAGGTTGAAATCTTCAGTGTAGGTTGATATTGCTAACTCTGTTGAAAAGGTTGTTATACTTAGAAATAGCACACCTGTATCGAAGCCCAACTGTAAAATGTTTAAAGGAGACACCAGGAAATGTTCTGGATGAAGGCACATTTTCTCCGGTTAATACTTCCTCTTCACATGTCTAATCTCGTCGGCCATTTGTGGTAAAAATATAGACATACAGCATGAAGAATAAAGATGACATGTACAAGCTGGCAATTTCTAAACGAGTAGTAGGTCTCGGTAATACACTGCAATTTTTAACCCAGAGCATTCGGTCCAATATTGAATCTGAATATCAAAGACGCGATAAAGCCAACAGAATGTTTGATTAGGCCTTATGAAGGAGTTACTAATTTGGGAGAAGCTATTGGAAAATCAATTGCATGGAGATCCATAGATGCAATCCCAAGGTTGTTCTAAATTATATCTTTTATGTTGTTCTAAATTATATCTCTTATGTTCTTATTCTCTTATTTAATATCATTTAAAACTAAATAATGCTTATTTTTTCAGGTGATGATTTAAATGAGGAACTTATAACCTAAGCTATACGGGAGAAGATTGCATTCATTTGTGTTTTTGTTTGCTACTTGAACTCAGTTTGTAGATGTCAATGCTTGTTGCGTACCTTTCTTTTGAACTAGTACTTTTTGAATTGTGCAATGCATCTTTTGAACTAGTACTTTTTGGGTTGTGTAATGCATACTAAATGTTCAATTTATGATAATGGACCAAGCTTTATATTTTATAAGTTATTCTTATTCATTACTAATTGTTGAAATTTGTGTATGTTAGTGATTTCAATAGTACAATAAATTAGAGATCCCAAAAATTTTTAGGGTCAGAAATATATATATATTTTAAAAAGGAAAAAGTTTCCCATCAATTTTAAATGCACTGCTAATATTGGAGAATATTAAAAGTGTCACTAATTTTTGGCACTTTAAAAAAAGTGTCGCTAATTTTCTGGCATTTTAGACGTGCCAGTATATTTCGGCACTTTATGAAAGTGTCGAAAAACTAGCGGCACTTTTAAAAATGCCGGTTAATTCTCGACACTTAATAAAATGTCGGGAATTAGCGACACTTTCAAAAGTGTCGGATAACAGCGGCACTTACAGAAGTGCCGGGAAATAGCGGCACTTACAGAAGTGTCGAAAAATAGCGGCACTTACAAAAGTGCCGAAAATTAGCGGCACTTAAGTAAGTGTCGGAAATTAGTGGCACTTTATAGGTGCCGAAAATTTTTCGGCACTTTAAAAGTGCCGAAAAATATTGCCGACACCAACTTTTTTTTTATTCTTTCAGAAATATCGAAAAAAGTGTCGAAAAAAACTTTTTCGACGCTTTTTCAACATTTTCGTCGGCACTTTTAAAGTGCCGGAAAAAGGCATATATATTTGTTGCGGTGAATCAATAAAATATCTTCAATCTCATTTTGTGCCCCTAATAACATTGATCATATATTTAATTTGCTTGTACTTGTACAATGTTACAAATTGCACTAATCTACTTTTTCTATATAAATATGCGACATTCATTTATAACATAATAAAAAAAGTGCAATTTATCGGGAAACTGGTGAAAATATTTTGCCAAAATTTAGAGAGAAACGCGTTTCTCCATCATTTACGGAGAAACGGGTTTTTTTCTCACAACACACGCACAACACAACAACAACGACACAGGCTCCTCTCTCTCTCTCTATCCGGAAAAGACTTTCTCTCTCCTCTCTCTCTCAAAACGCAAATCAACCTTGCTCCTGCGTCGTCTTCCCCAGCTCAACCTCCATCACCGGCGACCTCAATCACCGGCGACCTTCTTCTTCCCCAATTACCTTCTTCTCCGGCCAAACCTTCCCCTAATCTCCTCCCTAAACCGAGCTTCTTCTCTTCAAACCAATCGGCGACCCCTGTCCAAAACCTCACCGGTGACCGTTCCCTCAATTCTCCGGCCAATTACGATTACAAACTCGGCAGAGACCTTGATTTAGACGACCCACTTTCCAAATTTCCGGTAAACTTTCAATTTATGGTGATTAATTCGTGTTTTTTAGGTTTGAATTTGAAAAGGGTGTTAATATGTAGAGGGCATAGCAATTTGATGCGCAACAATTCCTCATTTGCTCTTTTGGGTTATTGATTCTGGTTGATTGAAGGCTTCTGGATATCCTTTCTTAAGGATCTGGATATCCGTCCCAAGGCTTCTGGATATCCAGAACCTTACGAAAGTAATATCCAGAATCAGAAATTTGGCTTTTGCCTTGGCCTTTGCCCCAATTTTTTTTTTCTGGATATCCTTTCTAAAGCATCTGGATATCCGTCCCAAGGCTTCTGGATATCCAGAACCTTATGAAAGGATATCCAGAACCTATGTAATTGATATCCAGAAATTTAGAATTGGCTTCTGGATATAAGTTTTAAGGCTTCTGGATATCCATATTCAATGTTCTGGATATCCAGAACCTTGTGAAAGTGATATCCAGATTAGAAATTTGGTCTTGGCCTTGGATTTGGTCTCAAATCTTTTTTCTGGATATCCGTCCCAAAGCTTCTGGATATCAATCCTAAAGCTTCTGGATATCCAGAAACCCGTTTCTCCATAACTTATGGAGAAACGCGTTTCTCCCTAGACCTACTCAAATATTTTTATTTATTAGGTTAACCTTCTTACTTTTAGCTTTGTAAATGTCTCATACTCCCTCCGTCCATTTACATGGTTCACACTTTCTATTTTGGGCGTCCATTTACATGGTTCACACTTTGTTTCTTACCTAAAATGGAAAAGAATCTTTACTATTCCCTCCACTCATTCTCTCTTCTATATTATTTTAATACTCACAACACCATTATAATTTACTATTTCCTCCACTCATTCTCTCTCCTATTTTATTTTCACACTCACAACACTTTCAATATAATATTTCCTCCTTAATTTACGTGAGTACAATAACTGGGAATCATGTAAATGGACGGAGGGAGTACATGCTATAAATTAAAATTGCAATCGCAATATGATAGTTGACATAACTGTTACGTAATTACTTTGCTCTACAATAACTATTATTTTCTTGATAAAAACCCTTCGTTTTAATGGGATGGAGGGAGTATAATCTTACAAAAAATATATATAAATAAAATAACTATCTTACCGAAATTCTAAAGTGACAATTATGTAGTCATCGTTTTCCCACTTCGATTTATGTCTGACGGCTTTCAAGTTATCATCTTTCAGCAATTCTGTAATTGGGGTAGATAGAACATACACCACTTTTAATGTTGTTAAAAGGAAGTGCATCTTCTTTTGTCAACGCCTGAAATCTTGCCCTTCAAATTTGTCCAGCTTCCCAAATTTAGTCATCTCCTTCACAGTACTTCCTCCAGCCATGAGTATCACCAAATACTTTATTCGTTTGTTGGGGATATAAGGTCTCGATCTTGATAACAAGGCTGGATATATGATTGAATCGTGTATTTCACTTTCCGAATAAAGTATTTCGACCCTTATTGCCTGGGTTACACAAAATCTTTATTGGGATAAGACAATACGCAATTTGTTTTTAGGCAAAGAAGACAAATCTAAATTTGAGAATTGTTTTGTGTTTTCGTTGTTGTTGTATCACTCTTATATTTTCTTGTGTATACAAAGGAGATCAAACTCTATATATATACAGATGAAAATGTATCAGTTAAAGGGTATAATCAACAGTTATGACTTTAGCCAACCATTGTGTCTTTTCAGTTTGAAATGACACCAGTTCAGGAACTGCTCGGCCGAGTCAAGGGACTTGCTCGGCCAAGCTAAGATGTCCAAAGACTTTTTGCCCAGCTGCACGACCGTGTCATTTGAACTGCACAGCCGTGTCAATCATTGGCATATGCCTCGGCCGAGCATGACTGTCCAGAAACTTTGACAATCTGCCAAGCTATGCTCGTGCGAGTCAAGGCTCTGCTCGGCCGAGCACATCAGCAAAGTCAAATGTGCTACCCTTTAACATTTACTTCTTTATTCGAGGTTGATTTCGTTTTAGCTCAAACAAGTGTGTACTCCACACTTTCCCTTACTCGTATCCGCGTCTAATACGAATCACATTGATCTCTAGTAAATCATCATTACAATAAAATAGTTGATAACACTAAAATCACCAACAATCTTCTCTCTCTCCCATTTTCCTTGCATACACTAAATGGATTGTTCTGTATCAAATGAGAATCAATTGAATATGGATTATGTAACGACCCGAGCCCGAAGCCCGACCCGCTACGTAGGCACTACACACTGACCCACTAAGCACCTCCTCAATTGGGTCTACCAGAGCCCATCACAGGCCTCCAAAAGTCCAATAGATGATTTGATGCATAGTAGTAGTGTATGTGTCTTCTATATATCACACTAAATTCTCACATATTTTCGACGTGAAATGGGGGATATCACAGATTATGGGATGTTTTCTTATAATCAGCGTGATCTTGATCTTTCCCTTTGAATATCAAATTGAGAAAATGGGGTAAAGGAAATTGGTACCCAAACCGACGTTTGATTCGTATTTAGATGTTGTTTCAGGTCTGAATTGTCTTTAAGTGTTGGAACTCGCCTTATCCCCATCCTAAGAAGGTAGTATTTCTCGATTTAACTTGGAGAAAATAATTGATGATGTCTAAATTTTAATTGTTAGAACCCCATTTGTCCGACATCAACTTGGAGAAAATAATTGATGATGTCTAAATTTTAATATGGTGTCAGAGTTGGTCCAAGTTGATGATGGATTTGTTACCCATGTTGGGGTTTAAGCCAATGGTCATGCCGGCATGTTAATAATCCACGTGTAGAGTCGATGGTCAACCCGGCCTACACATGATGAGCATATTATAACCCTATTTGTCCTACATCAATTGGAGAAAATAATTTATCAAACAAATAAAATTGGATAATCTCACCCCTTTTTAAGGTGTGGAAGATGCGTTTTTCGTCAGCAATTACCATGCTGGGGTTATATTATCACCAGTTTTATGCAGTCTATGCTTATGAATGCAAAATTGTGAACCGTGAGATGTCAAAGTCCATGCATTCATTCACTTAGTATTTTTGGCTAAGCAGATTGTCTCTATGAGGAGAAAAACGGAATCATGAATATTACCAGCTTTGGGGTTGTGGACTACGGGTTGTTCGTAAAGGTAATGCTAATTGTGGTGACTTCTTTCCCCGATATCCAAGCTTTACTTCGGATTATAAGGTTTTCCTTTGATCATCTGGAAACAACCTCTCTTTGCTTTAATACAGGGGCAAGGCATACATCTGATCCTCCTTACTTCACCGTAGGTGGGAGCCTTTGCGACACTGGAATAATGTAGATAAAAGTATTCAGCACAACAAGCTGTAGATAAAAGTATTCAGCACAACAAGCTTTTTGCAATCAGTAGTAACTGCAAAATGAACTTTAACTGGAATATATAACAGTGATTGTCAATTGCTCATCAGTAAAACAATCACAATTTCCTACAAAAATTGTTCTTACATCTTGTAATAACAGGACCTTTTGTCCACTACATTCTAAAATAAGGTCCAGGAAATAAATTCCAATTTAATTATGACCAGGAAAAGATAAACCCAAATGACCAAATTATTGTACTGAGAGGAATTAAATAATACATATAAAAAATGCTAATCTCATACTCATCGGCCAATACATATGTGAATCAGCCCGAAAAACTTAATCCATCCTGCTCAACTTTTCTCGTTACACATACAGTGAACGAGTCTGAAAAAAACTCCTGCATTCTGCTTAATTTCCTTGTACGTAAGCTTCAAAGGTCTTGTATGAAGGCGGTATTCATGGGTGCAGGAGTGGGAATATTTGGATTTTTATTCATGTGTTTCAGGTAATATTTCTGTTGCTCCTAGTAGTGTTTATATCTTGGAAGAAGGATTTTCCAGCTTCGTATGTTGACCAGCAAATGGCAGCAGCAGGAGCATGGAAAAGCATCCTTGGCATCCATCCTCTCACAAGCCCTCTGTACCCGTCTTTTCTCACAATTGTTTTTAAAACATCTTTAATAGAACCATTGACGTATCTGTCACACCCACATACGCCCTGCAAAGAAGTTGAGAAATTATAATGAAGTCTATATAGCTCATCTTCAGACTATAAACATGTGGTGAATCCAGTTAGCAACCAACAAAGAAACACATGAAACCCACAAAATTGGAAGGAGAAGAGAGAAATTGGAACAGTACTACTACTCACAAATATATATAATTTTTCTTCTATTTGAAAATATTAAACTCAATTCAGGGCAATGTAAAGAGATCTCATGTTATATCCTGATGTTTCAAGCCTTTGTAGGAATTCTTTACTGCTTGTTTTTCTCATTTTTCTTTTCTTTACCTTTTTTCCCAGGTTTTCTATGCGAAGTACTACCTTACATGTTGCAGTTATTTGTCCTGCTTCTTGTCAAAGTGGCACAAAGCAATTGACAAGTTGTTATCATGCAAGAAACACTGATGTAATAACATACTTCTTCCGTCCCAAACTACATTTCTTTTTGGGTTGTTCCAAAAAAACTGCTTCATTTCTAAAATAGTACTTTCTGTCCCTAAATGAGTGTCCAATTTTTTGGGAAGTTACTAAATCCTCCTCTCTTCCCTCTTCTCTCTCCTAACAGGAATGGTAGGGTTCAAATCCTGGTATGGACAAAATTATGGAGAAACTAATATCTTGCTGAAGATATCTTCTTCGCCTATTTATAGGCCCCCATTTGTGTAGCCTTCAAGGCATAACTAGATTGAGGCAATGTTCCATGTCCTCATCCACCTTCTATGTAATATAAACCATCCCCCACACTAAATGCACCAAATGGCAAAAGCTGCTTAGCAAACCTACTTACATATGCCCTTCCCGGGAATGTCTTGCTCAAGAAACAGCGTAGAGTTCCCCATGTATCTTTGTCAGGTGTGTGGTCCATGAGAATCCCAGCTGAATTCCTATCAAGCACAAGACTGAGTACCACATAGATAGAAAAGAATGGAGGTATGCTACTCCGGAGAGGGAGTATCCATTGATGAAATAATAGGAGTAGAAACCAATAAAAAAAGTAATCAGCACGGTCCATTTCCATACACCAGGAGAAGTAAGTTACTTAAAAACTCACAGTCGTAATCACTCAAATCAGTAAATTCGTAACAACATTTGGTTTCCAATGAAAACTTTCCTTAGTGATATAGGATGGGCTACCAAACAGCACCAAAAGTTCCTCTTTAAAGTCTCAAAGTTAAGACATTTTATCGTAAAGAGTATGAACAACTGTATAAACTAAAGCTTTTGACTACTTAAAGCATGGAAACCTGGCATTTTAGGAATGATTTCCATCTATGCAAAAACAACCATCAATCATATGATTGAAAAAAGCAAGAAAATAATTGGCAATGTACAAGAGCCTTCATTCAATTAAGTAAAAAGTTCATCTTGAAAAGCAGACCTAGGCAAATACCTGACACTGTAATTGAGTCTTCACCACATCGAGTGGAGTAGTGACTGCAGCTGCGAGAGCCCCTGCAGCTGCCCCAGCAGTAGCATGAACAACCAACCGCTCATCATCAACACTGCTAGGCGATATCTCCATTAACCCTCTCTTCACAGCTTCATAAGTAGCAAAGTGCACAGCCGTAAATGGAGCATTCATCAACACTGTAGTCCTATATGAAGCATAAAATGCCCCAATCCCTTCTTCCCTAACAACTGCCCTAACACAATCCAAAACCCCCTTGTACGGACTACTACTCAACTGCAATCTCTGCTTCACCATATCCATAGGCGTAAACACCGCATCACTCGCCACCGTTGCACAAACGCCGGAAACCGCGTGCGCCGCCGTATTATTAGGGTTCCCGCCGGAAAATGACTTTTTGCACATCCGTATACAGAGAAGTACACGGCGTGAGCAGGTCCGGCGCCGAGGGCCATAGCGCCAATACCGCGGTAAAGCCCAGCAGTACCTTCGGACTTGAGAATGGACTGCAACGCCTGACGAAGTCCCACAGATTTGATAGGGCAGGAGCCGAGGATTTGCATACGGGTCTTGATTGTGTCGACGGGGAACATAGCCATGTGTTCGACCATGCCAGCGACAGAGCCTGCAACCATGAACTGCCAGAAGTGGAGCCCATCGTGCGCTGGAGATACAGATAAAGCCGGGTGGAAATCGGGTGGCTGTGGGATCGGGATGAGGTCGTGTTTCTGGAATTTGGCGTCTGTGGCCATGAATTAGGGCTTGAGATTGGGGATTTTTGAAGTTCTGAGGTGAAATTGGGATCGGAATCTGTTGGAGTTATGCAAGGATTAGAAATTTGGGAAGAAACATGATAATTATAGGTTGTGGTTCTGCGGCCGGAGAAACTGTATTATTAGGGTTCTTAATTTCGGACGGTAACCGTCTTAACGACACGTTACAAGTATTTTCCTTCCTTATTTGGCTTGTTATTGATTTTGTTTCCTGAATCTCAATAAAGATTTTAATTGAATTATTTAAAGAGGAAGCGAGTGGTTCACGACGGAGGGAGGGACACCAAAACAAACGTCGTACTCCCTCCCTATATTTCCTAATTAGTTTAACACCCGTGTGCTGTGCTATGCACGATTTTTTAATTTCTTTTTTAATTAAATTCATAAATTTTAAAAAAAATTTAAACTCTTGCCATAAAAATATTAGTGTATAATAGGGATATATTTTTTAAAAAAAAATTTGTCGGAAAATGGGAATTATTTTTATTATTTTTTGAATAAAAATAGGTATTATTGAGCGTAGTGATAAGAGCTTACACATCTCATAATGCAGCACTATGCACGCATCAGTTATTTTGAATTATCTACACGTCTACTTCTCTCTTTTTTGTCTTGCGTTTTTTATCTATAACATATTACTAATACAATCGCCGGCTGACATCATCTTTGTACACTTGTCAACATTAAATTGAAAATTTTCCCTCCAATACGAGATGATGACATCATAAATTAATTTTAATTAATTAATTTAATTACTCCATTTTATTTAGAAGTTGGGAACAATTAATGAAGTTGAAGAGTGAATATTAAAGGCAACACTAGAAATTTGAAAGGATTTTATTGAAAATAAAAAATGTAAGTCAAGATGTAATTATGGGTCTCGGGTTTAATTATTAAATTCTTTTTATTTTTCTTTTTAGTTATTTATTTTCGCAAAAATAAATTATTAATGCCCTTATTATAAAGATTCTAGCATTTACCGTCACTCACTCGAAAGTCAAATATTCCTCACAATATTTTGGGGGAAACTAGTTTCTCCCTAAGTTATAAAAAGTCCTGTTTTTTTAAACTGTTTCTATATTCGTCAAATACTTGCAAGTTGAAAAAAATTGGACTTTTTATAATTTATGGAGAAACTGGTTTCTCCCAAAACTTGCTCAATATTCCTTATGTTTCATAATATAATATATATATATATATATATATATATATATATATATATATATATATATATATATACTATACTGCATAAAACTATTATTATTGTCTTTCTTAGATGATGAAATTTGAAAATGAATTAATTGTAACCTACAACTTTCATATTGTTGAATATTATTGGTAAATTACTCCCTCCTGTTCAAAATGGATGTCGTTTAATTTAAAAATTTAGACAATTTTTAAGAAATGCACTTAATACAACAACTTTAGTAACCTACAACTTTCATATTATTGAATAATATTGGTAAATTACTCACTCTGGTTCAAAATAAATGTCGTTTAATTTGAAAATTTAGATAATTTTTAAGAAATACACTTAATACAACAACTTTACTAACTAAAATATCAAATATAATCCTATTAAATGTTTCTCTCTCATACATTATCTCACACAAAAGGTATAATTAATGAAATGTTACAAGTTTAATAATGGAGCAAATTGAAGATTTAACCTAAAACAACATCTATTTTGAAACAAAGTTTAAGACACAAAACGACATCTATTTTAGATTGGAGGAAGTAATTAAAGATTGTAAACAATATTTTATTCAATAACAAAATGAAAATATATTTAATAAATAATGAATTATTCAAGATAACTGGTATAGTAGTTTTATTGTATTAAATGTTCATTATTAGAGCTAAGTATTTTATTTTATTTTTTAAAAAAGGACTAAGTAATTATAAAGAATATGAAAATGTTATTCCGATAGATATGTCTATGTCTCGTACATATTTTCAAAGTGCTATAGCTCTATTTATTTAATTTTTCTTAATTATTTCTGATGTATTTCAAACTTCAAAAATAAAAATTTATTTTTGTATTGAGTGACATAGATTATTTTTGTACGTAATGACTAATGAGCAATATCATACTTTTTTTTTGGTACGTAATGATTAAGAAAAATTCATTTTTTTATTAAACTTTTTAATTGTTCTAAGATTAATATATTTTGAAGCTATTTATAATTCACAACATAACATAGGTAAGTTGATTTCTTTAAAAACCAGTTTCTCGATTATTAAGATGCTTCCTAATAATGAATTTAATTTTTTTTATTTAATTATGTCATTTAAATTGTGTAAATATTGATCAAAAATAAAATGAGATGTTAATTAAGAAACTAGAAAATAATAAAGTTTAAAATAAATCGTGCAACGCACGGGAATTAATCTAGTTGCTAACTAGTTTAACACCCGTGCTATGCACGGTTTCTTAATTTTTTTTAAAATCAAATTCATAATTTTTAAAATTTCTTTAAACTCTTGCCATAAAAATATTAGTGTATAATAGGGATATATTTTTTTAAAGTTTTTTCGTCGGAAAATGGGGATTATTTTTATTATTTTTGAACAAAAATGGGTATTATTGAGCGTAGTGATAAGAGCTTACACATCTCATGATGCAGCACTATGCACGCATCAGTTATCACTTCTTCATTTTGAATTATCTACACACGTCTACTTCTCTCTTTTTTTGTCTTACATTTTTTATTTATAAATATTACTTAAAAAAACAATATTAAAAATATTTTTAATAATCTCACTAACTCAATAAAATATTGTAAAAATTCAGTTCATATCAAACAATAGAAAAAATTGATTTTATTTAGGAGCACCTTAAATTTTTTCCTCTGTCAATTAAAATTGTCAAATTTACACTCTTTTTGTTTTAATTTATAAAGTGAGTGATAAATTAAAATTGTCAATTTTATTATAAAAAATATTATTATGTGGTCTTTTCGTCTTCTAACTGGTCAATATTCATGCTTCAAAAATACAAAACAAATTTTGAGGGCCTTTGATCTTCCTTTGCAGTCTTGGTAAATATTGTAACAATCAATTAAATTAATTAGAATAGTTAATTAATTAATTAAGTAATTATAAATTGATGATGTAAGCATATCATTTTGGAGGGAAATTTTTTAATGTGGATATGCCATGTGTCCTCGATGATGTCAGCTGATGATTGAATTAGTAATATGTTATAAATTATAGATTATAGATTATCTACACGTCTACTTCTCTCTTTTTTTGTCTTACGTTTTTTATTTATAAATATTACTTTAAAAAAAAATATTATAAATATTTTTAATAATCCCACTAACTCAATAAAATACTGTGAAAATTCAGTTCATATCAAGCAATAGAAAAAAATGATTTTATTAAGGAGCACCTTAAATTTGTTCCTCTGTCAATTAAAATTGTCAAATTTACACTATTTTTGTTTTAACTTATAAAGTGAGTGATAAATTAAAATTGTCAATTTTATTATAAAAAATATTATTATGTGGTCTTTTCGTCTTCTAACTGGTCAATATTCATGCTGCAAAAATACAAAACAAACTTTGAGGGCCTTTGATCTTTCTTTGCAGTCTTGGTAAATGTTGTAACAATCAGTTAAATTAATTAGAATAGTTAATTAATTAAGTAATTATAAATTGATGATGTAAGCATATCATTTTGGAGGGAAAATTTTTAATGTGAGTATGCCATGTATCCTCGATGATATCAGCTGGTGATTGAATTATTAATATGTTATAGATCACACCGTTTTACCCTTATTTTTCTTTGGGATCTCTGAAAATTTATTCCTCATAAATAAATATGTTTCCATTTGAGCTTTTAAACAATTTAGTAATTTATTTTTCTTTCTATTATTACCCTTTTTTTGTTTTTTTTTTTTAAATTTCTATCTTTACCCCTAAAACATAAAAATCATATAAATGACCACTAATCTTAACCCAATATAGTCCATCTCTCCGGTGTGGAAAAGATGCACTACTCCCTCCATCCCGCTCGAAGTGTTCCAACTTTTTTTTTTTGAATGTTCCATTTAAAATGTCTCAATAAAAAAAAAAGGAAAGTTTTTTATTACGTACTTTTTTATTTGGGGAACCCACTTGTCATACTCACAGTAAATATCCACTAACTATTTCCTACCCCACTTTCTTTTTTCTACATCACTTTTCATACTCACAACATTTATTTTACTATACACTTTTTGTATTATATATATTCATTCCTTAATTCCCGTGCATAATGTTGGTGATTTTAGTGTCATCAACTTGTTTTATTGTAATGGTGATTTACTAAGAGATCAATGTGATTCGTATTAGACTCGGATACGAGTAAGGGAAAGTGTGGAGTACACACTCGTTTGAGCTAAAACGAAGTCAACCTCGATAAAGAAGTAAAAGTTAAAGGGTAGCACATTTGTTGTGCCAGCTTGGCCGAGCAGAGTCCTTGACTCGGCCGAGCAGAGCATGACAGATTGTCCAAGTTTCTGGACAGCCATGCTCGGCCGAGGCAATGCCTTGCTCGGCCGAGCAGTATGAACAACAAGGCCGTGCAGTTGAATAAGACACGGCCGTGCATCTGGGCAAAATGATTTTGGACATCTTTGCTCGGCCGAGCGAGTCCCTTGACTCGGCCAAGCAGTTCCTGAACAGGTGCCAGTTCAAACTGAAAAGACACATCACTTTACTAAAGTCATGTCTTTTGGTTATACCCTTTAACTAATACCTCTCCATCTGTATATATACAGAGATTGATCTCAGTTGTACATATATGAAAAACACAAGTGATACAATAATAAAAAAAAAAAGCAATACAATTCTCAAGTTTTGATTTGTTCTCTTTGCCTAGAAAACAAATTGGGTGATTGTCTTATCCCAATAAAGATTTTGTGTAACCCAGGCATTAAGGGTCGAAATACTTTATTCGGAAAGTGGATTATACACGATTCAATCACATATCCGGCCTCTGTATCAAGATCAAGACCCTATATTTCCCCTACAAACGAATAAAGTATTTGGTGATACTCATGGCTGGCGGAAGTACATTGAAGGAGATGACGAATAAGTTTGGAAAGCTAGACAAATTTGAAGGACGAGATTTCCGGCGTTGGCAGAAGAAGATGCACTTCCTTCTAACTACATTAAAGGTGGTGTATGTTCTATCTACCCCTATTCCGGAATTGCTTGAAGATGACAACTTGGAAGCAATCAGACGTAGATCAAAGTGGGAAAATGACGACTACATCTGCAGAGGACACATATTAAACGGTATGTCTGATTCTCTCTATGACATCTATCAAAATGAGGAATCTGCAAAAGAGTTATGGGATTCTCTTGAATCCAAGTACATGGCAGAGGATGCTTCTAGTAAGAAGTTTCTTGTGAGTAATTTTAATAATTACAAGATGGTCGATTCAAGACCTGTCATGGAACAGTTCAATGAACTCCTTAGAATCCTTGGACAATATACACAACACGGGTTGAAGATGGATGAGTCAATATCGGTTTCAAGTGTGATTGATAAGTTGCCTCCCTCCTGGAAGGATTTCAAACACACTTTGAAACATGGTAAAGACGATCTGTCTTTGGTTCAACTTGGTAGTCACTTGCGCATAGAGGAATCTCTTAGGGCGCAAGAGGATGACAAAGGCAAAGGAAAAGAATTTGCTGGACCCTCGGTCAATATGATTGATGAGGGTGGAAACAATAAAAACAAAGGAAAAAAACGTAGTTTCAATGACAATGGTTCTGGTCCCAACAAGAAGCCTAAATTGGCATGTTGGAAGTGTGGCAAAACTGGTCACTTTAAGAAGGATTGTCGTGTTGGAAACAACATGAAAGACGCAAGCACAAGTGGTTCGGGAAAGGGGTCTAAGGACCATTCTCAAAACCAAGGTCAGATTTTAATACATAGTTGGAACAGATTTATTAAAAATTCTGTTTCACTAATTTCTGAGGCATTTTATGTGCAGGATGATGCTATTGCGTGGTGGATTGATTCCGGTGCCACAACTCATGTTTGTAAGGATCGTTGTTGGTTTAAGTCATACGAACCAATGGAAGACAGATCTGTCCTTTACATGGGTGATGACCATTCCGCTCCTATTCAAGGAAGAGGAAGTGTGGCGTTGGAATTTAGTTCGGGAAAAACTATTTCTTTGTTTAATGTTTTATATGTACCTAAACTTCGTAAGAATTTAATTTCTGGTCCTGTCTTGAACAAATGTGGATATAAACAAGTGTATGAATCCGATAAGTATATCTTATCGAAGTCTGGTGTATTTGTAGGATTTGGTTATTATAACAATGGAATGTTCATGTTGAATTTAAATAAAATTCCTGTTAACTCTAGTTCTGTTTATATGACTTCCTCTGTTGTTGTTAATTCCTCATTATGGCATGCTCGGTTAGGACATGTGCACTATAAAAGAATGCTTGAAATGTCCAAAGATGGTTTGATTCCTGTTATTGATAATAATACGGAAAGGTGTAATACTTGCATGTTAACAAAAATCACTAGGAAACCTTTTAAAAGTGTTACAAGGAATTCTGTAAAACTTGAATTGATACATAGTGATTTATGTGATTTTCATGCAACTCCATCTTTAGGCAATAAAAAGTATATTGTCACTTTTATAGATGATGCTTCTAGGTTTTGCTATATTTATTTGCTGCATGCAAAAGATGAAGCCCTAGATAAATTTAAAATTTATAAAACTGAAGTTGAACTTCAACTTAATGGCTTGATTAAACCTTACGTACGGATAGAGGTGGTGAATATTATGATCCTAAATATTTCCAATCCGTAGGGATAATTCATGAGACTACGGCTCCTTATGTACCACAACAAAATGGTGTGGCTGAAAGGAAGAATAGAACTCTTGAAGAAATGGTTAATGCCATGTTGTCTTACTCGGGCTTGAGTGACAGGTTTTGGGGTGAAGCCATGTTAACGGCTTATCATCTATTGAATAGAGTTCCTAATAAAAGGAACAAGATTACCCCATATGAGCTTTGGTATAAGAAACGACCAAACTTGACATTTTTGCGAGTTTGGGGTTGTAGGGCCGTGGTTAGGCTTCCGGATCCTAAAAGGAAAAAGTTGGGAGAAAAAGGTATTGATTGCATCTTTGTTGGATATGCTGAGCATTCCAAGGTATATAGGTTTTATGTTATAGAACCTAATTAATTCATTTCTATTAACACAATTATAGAATCGAGAGATGCAATCTTTGATGAGAATCGTTTCTCTTCGATACCTAGACCCAAGGATATTATACCAATGTCGGCTGAATCTCAAATGGATGATCATTCAATTGATGTACCAAGTGAGACACCCGAACCTCGTAAGAGTACAAGAGTAAGGAAAGCTAAATCATATGGTTCTGATTTTCAACTATATTTAGTTATGGGATCAAGAGATCAAATTGAATCTCAATACTCTTACTGTTATAGTATAGAGGAGGATCCAAGAACCTATGATGAAGCAATAAAATCTCGAGACGCTGGTTTTTGGAAAGAAGCCATCGATGATGAGATTGGTTCTATTGTGGAAAATAATACATGGGTCTTGTCGATTTACCACCAGGCAGAACCTTTGGGGTGCAAATGGATCTTCAAAAAGAAGATGAAAGTCGATGGAACTATCAACAAATTTAAAGCTCGATTGGTAATCCAAGGCTTTAGACAAAAGGAAGGGATCGATTACTTCGATACCTATGCACCGGTTGCTCGTATCACTACTATTAGATTTCTGATAGCTTTGGCAGCTATTCAAAATTTATTGATCCATCAAATGGATGTCAAAACAAAGATTCTTAAATGGTGATTTGGAAGAAGAAGTGTATATGAAGCAACCTGAAGGATTTGTTATGCCAGGTAATGAGCATAAGGTATGTAAGTTAATTAAGTCATTGTATGGGCTGAAGCAAGCACCTAAGCAGTGGCATCAAAAATTTGATGAGGTTGTTTTGTCGAATGGTTTTGTATTAAATCAGTCCGACAAATGTGTATATATCAGATTTGATGAATCCGGTAAAGGTGTAATCATCTGTCTATATGTAGATGACATGTTGATTTTTGGCACTGACCAAAATGTAGTTGATAAAACTAAGAAGTTTTTGTCATCAAAGTTTTCTATGAAGGACATGGGAGAAGCCGACGTAATTCTTGGTATAAAGATTAAACGGATGAACACGGGAATTGCAATTTCACAATCTCATTATATTGAGAAAATTCTCAAGAGGTTTAATTGTGATGATTGTTCTAAAGTTAGTACTCCCATGGATCCTCTTGAGAAACTTGTATCAAACACTCGGTAAACTGTGTCACGGCTCGAATACTCAAAAGCCATAGGCGGTTTGATGTATGCTATGACGGGCACTCGACCCGATATTGCTTATGCGGTTGGACGATTGAGCGGGTTTACTAGTAATCCTAGTAGACGACATTGGCATGCTATAACAAGGGTGTTCAAGTACTTAAAAGGTACTATGGACTATGGTTTGTGTTATAGTGGACATCCTTCTATATTAGAAGGTTACACCGATGCTAGTTGGATCAACCAAGAAGATTCATCTTCTACTAGTGGTTGGGTGTTCTTGCTTGGAGGAGGTGCCATTTCTTGGGCTTTCAAAAAGCAGACATGTATTACACATTCTACAATGGAATGCGAGTTTGTAGCTTTGGGCTGCTTTGGAAAAGAAGCGGAGTGGCTTTAACTTGATATATGAGATTCCATTATGGCCAAAACCGATATCATCAATGTCTATCCATTGTGATAGTGCCGCACCTTGGCTAGGGCCTATAGTCGATTTATAATGGCAAGTCTAGACACTTGGGTGTCGGACATAGTATGATTCGGGAGTTAATCATGAATGGTGTGATATCGGTTGAGTTTGTTCGGTCGCAACAAAATTTGGGCGACCACTTGACGAAGGGGTTAGCCGGAGACTTGGTAAATAAGTCTGCAATGGGAATGGGATTAAAGTCCATTTAATTCTCTAATTGTGAGATACCCAATTCCCTTCTAATACAACGTTAGAAGCTTGAATTCAATGTGGAAAGCTCGTAGTTGGAGATTGGAACACATGTTATTATCTTTCCCAAGGTATGTGTTCGGACACTAAGTAAAGGTTAGGTTGAAGAATATCTTCTTAATAGTTCCTTTGAAAAATTGCAAATGCAGGTGCAAGATTAAAAGGAACTACCTATGTGGACATGAAGTTTTGCCGCTTCAAGACGCTAGGACTTGGCTTTCTATATGTTCACTAATGGATATGGACACATGGCTTGTAATAGTGTCAAGATTAAACAAAGAGAATTGTACTGAACTTATGTGTATAGTATCGTCAGGTATTCATATGAGTTGACGGGTTCAATCGTTACGACACCCCGATTCTCGAGTATTTGAAATGTGTATTATACTAAGATGAAAATTCAATCGCAAGACATTTTCATTTATGCATTCGTTTGTTTCGTTATTTATAAAGTTTAGTAAATCAAAGGATTAAACTAAAATGGAGGGGATTTGTTGGTGATTTTAGTGTCATCAACTTGTTTTATTGTAATGGTGATTTACTAAGAGATCAATGTGATTCGTATTAGACTCGGATACGAGTAAGGGAAAGTGTGGAGTACACACTCGTTTGAGCTAAAACGAAGTCAACCTCGATAAAGAAGTAAAAGTTAAAGGGTAGCACATTTTGCTGTTGTGCTCGGCCGAGCAGAGTCCTTGACTCGCCCGAGCAGAGCATGACAGATTGTCCAAGTTTCTGGACAGCCATGCTCGGCCGAGGCAATGCCTTGCTCGGCCGAGCAGTATGAACAACACGGCCGTGCAGTTCAATAAGACACGGCCGTGCATCTGGGCAAAATGATTTTGGACATCTTTGCTCGGTCGAGCGAGTCCCTTGACTCGGCCGAGCAGTTCCTGAACAGGTGCCAGTTCAAACTGAAAAGACACATCACTTGACTAAAGTCATGTCTTTTGGTTATACCCTTTAACTAATACCTCTCCATCTGTATATATACAGAGATTGATCTCAGTTGTACATATATGAAAAACACAAGTGATACAACAATAAAAAAAAGCAACACAATTCTCAAGTTTTGATTTGTTCTCTTTGCCTAGAAAACAAATTGCGTGATTGTCTTATCCCAATAAAGATTTTGTGTAACCCAGGCATTAAGGGTCGAAATACTTTATTCGGAAAGTGGATTATACACGATTCAATCACATATCCGACCTCTGTATCAAGATCAAGACCCTATATTTCCCCTACACATAATTGATTTTGAAACATTTCGACATGGACGGAGGGAGTATATGGTATGGGGCCGTTCGACCATTTTCAATTTTGAAGTATGTTAATTTTAACGTGTTTAATTTTATTTTTTTAAATTAGCTTTTACTAAGAATTGATATTATGAAAAATCAGGTTTTTTTTTTAAACAGTAGAAAAAATGTGTTTCTCATAAGTGTAATGCTAGTATTATAAGGTGTCAGTGTTAGTATTATAAAATGCCAATTTGACGAATTAACACTTTCTAACATTAATCTTTGCACTCTATGATACTAGCACAAATACTCTGGAAAAATGTGTTTTAAAAAGGGTCAGCGTGTTTGTTTAATAGTGTCAATGTGTGTCAAAAAGTGTGTCAGTGTGTGCCTTTAAAATTGTCGGTGTGAGTATTTAGTATTGCCAGTGTAAGTCTTAAAGAGTGTTAGTGTAAGTCCTAAAGAGTGTCAGTTAAATTGTTAAATAGTATCAGTGGTATTGCTAAAAAGAATGCTAGTGATATCATTAAAAAGTGTTAGTGATAGTCCTAAAAAGTGGCATTGTTAGTGTTGAAAAGTATCAGCTTATTTTAGTAATTTTCAATTATTTAGAAAAATGTAACCGCACATATTAAAAGAGTGATAGTGGTAGAGTTAAAAAAAATGTTAGTGCTAGTATTTAAAAATGACAATGCTAGTATTTAAAAGTGCAGAGTAAGTGTTGAAAACTGCCAGCATGTTGTAATTAATTTCAGTTATTTACATAAATGTCACTTTGTATTTTAGGAACACATTTTTCATTTTTTTTAGAAAAAAATGGGGTTTTACAAGATTTTGGCTTTAAACTGATTGATTTATACATTTTGACCTCCTTAATTTTGAAAAAAACTTGTACTAAATTTATTGAACAAATGATAAATTAAGGTCCAAGTTCAGAGGGGATTGCAAATCGAGGTCTAATTTTCCGATTTTGTCAATTAAGGGTACAAAGTTAACAACATTAGTCAGTTGGGGGCTTTCTAATGGAATTGTTAGAAAAAATCGTCAAGTCATAACGTGTGTTGAACATGTGATTAACTGACGTTATTTGGGGCCATAATTTCCAATTGACTCTTCATTTCAGACCTTAAATTGCAAAAATTCTACTTTTGGATCTCAATTTAGGAACACCCCTAAAGTTTGGACCCCAATTTGAAACGCCCCCAAAGTTTGAGCCTTGTTTTATTATTTTATTCAAAAACAAAAATAGCTAGATTTTAACTAAATGGTACCTCTCCAACCATGAAAACTAGAGCCGTCAATTTGGGCTAGGCCTGTCAAACGAGCCCACCCCACCCCGCTATGCAATAAGGGTGGGTTGGGTTTTAATACCACTAACCCAAATAAAAGTGAGCCAATTCGGGTTGACTCATATGGCCAAAACGGATTCGGGGCGGGCTGAGGCTGGCCAGCCTAATATATTTTTTTATATATTTTATCGCCACAAAATGACGTCGTTTTTAATTGAAAATTCTAGGGCTATATCGACCTTGTGGACTCAATCCGTGAATCGTGAATTAAGAGAGACTCGAGAGAAGTAGAGAACAGAAATAGAGAAACCCTATGGAGACGCCGCGACCCTCGTCGCCGTTTCGATCGCCGCTGGTTCACTCCATCACGATCACTAATTCGTTGTCATTACTGTCTCAAACCCACACACGTCTCTCTCTCTATCTCTCTCTCTCTCTCTCTCTCTCTCTCTCTCTCTTTCCATTCTTATTGATATGAATCTTTATTTCTAGGATCATGATTTACCTGTCTTTGTTCATAGCAATTTGCGTAAATTTTACTTGTGTTGCCTGTTTGAGAATTAGTTTATATTGATATGAATCTTTGTTTATGTTTGTTTGACTGTTATGATTTTTGATATCTTTTGAGATATTATTGTGTTTGACAGTTTGTGTGTGTTTGACTGTTATGATTTTTTTTTTTTTGGTATCAGTTTATGCACAATTTCAAGTCCAAATTTCATTTATTTGATTGGTCCGCCTGGCCTACCAACCCAAAGTGGGTTGGGTTGGGATGACGTATTTTCAGTTCGCCAGAAATTTGGGCTAGCACGTCCCGCCCCATTTAATGGCGAATTTTGGTGGATTAGATCCGCCCCGCCCCGCAAACCCATATTGGCAGCTCTAATGAAAACATGCACACCTTCATCTTATTTATCTTCAACACCACCCACCACCTACACACACATGTTTAATCCACACCCAAAGCGGTAATTACACACACATTGAAAAACACTTATTCATATCAACATTATCATTTTTGCTTTTCTTTTATGTGGTATTGATATTTAAAAAATTATAATCATCAATTTATAACCAATTACTCCCTCCGTCCCACCTCAATTGGTCCATGGGTAAATTTCACAGTTCTTAAGAAAAATGAATAAAGTGGGTAGAAATTAGAGGAGAGAGAATGTAAAAGTTAAATGTGTGGTAGGAAATAGGAGAGAGAATGTAAAAGTTAAAAATATTTAATAGGAGAGAGATGAGTGGGAGGAATAGTAAGTTAATGATTGATTTTTTTTTGTAAATATGTTAAAATTATAAAGGTATAATGAATGGTTTTTTTTGTAAATATATAAACATTATGAGGGTATAAATGTCCAAAACACTATTCACTTCTTTTCATTTATGAAATGGCTCAATTGAAGTGGGACGTTCTGTTAGTCAAATATATGTTTAAGTTTAGAATTGCTTAATCCCAATCACAACAAGCATTAATGTGGACCCCTAATTTAATTAGACCAAATAGAATTTTTCTATGTATGATAGGTCCCTTAGTGCTAAGTGCCAGTGTTTTTAAATCATGTAATTTTCTCAAGACTTGAAGACCAGAAGATTTGCCCCTTTGTTTTATCTGTGAGTTACTAGGTATTGTTACCTAACCGGTTGATCACCTCAACCGGTATGCCTTCCTGACCGCCTACCTTACCTAGCTGATATAACCTCACAGGTTGTCTCCTCTTGCCGGTTAAGGCTTTCTCAGCAAGTTTTCATCAGCCTAGCCTAACCTAAACATTTATTGCTCCCAACTACCCAGCAACCTACTTTAGCTAAAGTTGGTAAAGCAAGCATGCTGAATGGACGCTGAAGTGACATTCCTGCGGCTGTCAGATACTCAAAATGGATTGTCAAAATGACCAGTACTCACATCCATTCAAATTATCAAGGAAAATCTTCTCTCTCCTATCCCAGGCATTAAATGCAAAGATCCTCTCATTCAAAGGCCTGCCTGATCAAGTCATCATTGCAACCTCTTCAAAGACAACGACTCCTTTTCAAAGTTCACTATAAATATCTTCCCTGGAGAATTGAAGATGGTTGGTGCATTTATGATTCTTGAGAGTGAGCTGCTCTGAACTACCAACCTGCAAATCCACTAGTTCAAAGCATTCAAAGCAAGTCCCCTTTTCACTAGACATCTCTGTAGGACTTATACACTGAGCACCTCAATCAATATTGTAGTGTTCCTTCATTAGACTATTTATGGAACACATTGATTGATTCACACACAACACCCTAGAGAAATCAGCTCAACTTGTGAGCACATCTCTAGAAAACACTTGGTCTTTATTGTAGCACGATCCGTTAGTGGTCATCTCTAGTTTAGCAGCCTTCAATCATTGGCTTGCAACTTGTAATAGGTAAGAACCATTAATAACAGTGCACTTTCACAAATCCAAGTTCTGACCAAACTTGGTAGAGGACGTAGCAGTTATTTAACACTGTGAACCTCTTCAAATAACGTGTCATTCTTCTGTGTGTTTGTTTATTTATTGTGTAGTTGTAACTGGTTGACATTCTCTCAACCGGTCACAACCTATTGATTCCTCCTATTGCCTAACCTGTTTGTTCTACTTGGAAATAAGATTTGTCCAGGTTGCATGAAAATTGAATTTATGTTTTATGTGTCCTTCTAACCGACATTTCGCTGCTTAAATATTTCTCAACCGGTTAACAAGCTCAACTTAATGTTTTTCAATGATCAATTGAGTTTTTAGTAAAAAGTTTTTTAACAGGCTATTCACCCCCCCTCTAGCCTGATTCCTACCATTTGGGACCTAAAAATTGGTATCAGAGCAAGCAATTTTCGAAAATCATTTTTCCAAGCTTAACCGCTTGAATTGCCAATTCCAAAATGGCGGGAAAAATCATGCAAACATACAACTTGGCAACTGTTCCCATGTTGAACGAAAATGAATTTTCAGTATGGAAAAAGAGAATCATGCGGTACTTGGACTCAATAGATGATAGGTTAACCACTGTAGTCAGAGATGGTCCAATGACACCCCTAAAAATCAATCTTGCAACAAGAGAACCCAAAACTCCTCTCATGGATCATGCAGATAGAATGTCTGAACAAGATTTTGAGGTTTATGAAACTTATGTGCCAAAACCACGTGAAGAATGGACTGAGGATGACATACTTTGTGACTCCTTAGACAGAAAAGCCTTGCACATCATAACCTCCGGACTTGATGACAGACTATACAAACAAGTACAATGCTATGAGACTGCTCAACAAGTGTGGCAGAGTCTACTCAGATATTTTGAAGGAGATCAAGTGGCCAAGGACAACAGACTCTACAAAAGTGTTGCGGAGTTTGAGTCCTTCAAGAAGAATCCAAATGAGACGTTAAAGGAAACGTACGACCGTTTCTGCGAGGTGAGTAATTCTTGTGCATCTTTAGGTAGAGTTTACACTATGAAAGACCTAAACATGAGATTCCTCAATTCTCTTGGAGACTTGTGGCATGTAAAGGTTGCTATTTTTAAAGAATGCCGTGATTTGAACGTTACTCATATCCAGAACATTGTGTCTACTTTGTTTTTATATGAGGAAGAGCTCAACCGGCTGAGTGGAGTTCAAAAACAATTTAAAAATCTATCTCTGCCAGCTCAGACTGAGATCTTCCCTGGTTCTTCTATGCTTACCAGCCAAACTCCTACAAATGACTCTCCCTCAATCTCTCAGCCTCAACCAACTCAAACCAATGCACCATCTAGTGTGATTTTTGAGGAAGAAGATGAATTTGCTGCCTTCGCTAGAAACTATAGAAAGTTCAAAGACTTTAAGAGATCCCAACAGACTCACAGCTAGGGCTGTAAATGAGTCGAGTTCGAACGAGTTTTCTGTGTTCGAGCTCGAGCTCGTTTATTTCTTCTCGAGTTCGAGTTTTTCTCGAGTTCGAGTTCAAGTTCAATCGGTGGTTCGAACTCTAGCTCGATCGAGTTCGAGTTGTTCGCGAGCTACTCGCGAGCTTCTCGAGTCGATCTCGATTTCGAGCTTAAACGATCCGAGTTCGAGTTTGATCTTTTTTGGAAACAAATTTTCGAGCTTAACGAGTTTATTTCGAGTTCGAGCTTAACGAGTTTATTTCGAGTTCGAGCTTAACAGTTAATTTTTTAACAGATTTCGTTAACTTTGTATGTAATATATTAATTTATTTTTTTCAATTTTTTTTTGAATAAATAAGACTATTTTAGAATTAAGTTTACTACATACATTTTTTGCAAAAAGGTTTATAAAAAAAGTTATGAATTTTGAAAGAAATAAAACTTAACAGTTTTTTGAAAAAAGTTAACTTTTATTTTTTTTTAATTTTTTTTTTTGGATAAATAAGACTATTTTAGACTTTTGTTTACTACATACAATTTTTGCAAAAAGTTATATAAAAAAAGTTATGAATTTTGAAAGAAATAAAACTTAACTTTTTTAAAAGAAATGAAAGTATATAAAAGAAAAAAGAGACCGTACCCTTAAAATTACAAAGAGAGGAACAACCAACCTTATCCTTTTATAAATAAGGGGGACATTTAGTAGACTAGTAGTAGTTAGGGGTGTAAGTGGTTTAGCTCAAACCTCGGTTTGAGACCGAACCGAGCTAAACCGTGGGGTTTAGCTCGGTTTTTTTATTTAAGTGATTTAGCTCGGTTTATAAAAATTACAAACCACATGGTTCGGTTTAGCTTGCGGTTTGAGGGTGCCAAGCCAAACCGAGCTAAACCGAACCGCCAAACCGAGCTATATGGAACTGAACCGCCAAACCGAGCTATGAAACCGAGCTATGGAACCGAGCTATGAAACCGAGCTAACTTACATTATAAAAAATCTGGTCAACAAGGGGCCAAAGTGCAATTTGCTAGAGATTTTCCCACAATCTCCTTACCCTAGCATTTTTTTCGGCCCAAGCTCTCTCTCTCTCTCTCTAAAATTTCTCTCATCAAACCACAAAATCATTCTTCTTCCTCACTAAATATTGATTCCCATCCCATATACTTCCTTTTATCCAAGATTATCAAGCTCGAATCATCAATTTTGAGCAAATATTTGAAGAAATTTGAAGTTTAAAGAGTAAATGGGTTTTGCGATTTGTTTCTGTTGAGCTCAATGAGGTACTAAAGATTTTTTTAAGATTGTTTTAAGATTGTTGTTTGGTCCGTAATCCATCTTTAAACCGCGGTTTAGACCGAGCTAAACCGAACCTTGGCGATTTAGCTTAGCTCGGTTTGAATTTTTTTGTGGTTTAGCTCGGTTTGGAATTTCTCCAAACCGATACTAGCGGTTTAGCTCTAAAATTTCCCCAAACTGAGCTAAACCGAACCGTTTACACCCATAGTAGTAGTAGTGGTAGTAGTAGTAGTGGTGGTAGTGGTAGTAGACTAGTAGTAGTAGTGGTAGTAGTGGTAGTAGTGGCAGTGGTAGTAGTGGTGGTAGTGGTAGTGGTAGTGGTAGTGGTGGTATTGGTGGTGGTGGTGGTAGTAGTAATAGTGGTAGTAGTAGTGTTGGTGGTGGTGGTGATGGTGGTGGTGGTGGTAGTAGTAGTAGTGGTGGTAGTAGTAGTGGTGGTGGTAGTGGTGGCAGTAGTAATAGTAGTGGTAGTAGTGGTGGTAGTAGTAGTAGTGGTAGTAGTAGTAGTGGTGGTGGTAGTAGTAATAGTAGTGGTAGTAGTGGTGGTAGTAGCGATAGTAGTGGTAGTAGTGGTGGTGGTAGTATGGTAGTACTAGTAGTTGTAGTAGTGGTGGTGGTAGTGGTAGTAGTAGTAGTGGTGGTAGTAGCGGTAGTAGTGGTAGTAGTTGTGGTGGTAGTAATGGTGGTAGTGTGGTATTACTAGTAGTGATAGTAGTGGTGGTGGTAGTGGTGGTGGTAGTAGTAATAGTAGTGGTGGTAGTAGCGATAGTAGTGATAGTAATGGTGGTAGTGTGGTAGTAGTGGTAGTAGTGGTAGTAGTTGTGGTGGTTGTGGTAGTGGTAGTAGTAGTGCTGGTGGTAGTGGTGGTAGTAGTGGTAGTGGTGGTAGTAGTAATAGTAGTGGTAGTAGTGGTAGTGATAGTAGTGGTGGTAGTGGTAATAACTTTTTGAAAAAACTTTCCCAACTAAAAAAACTCCAAAACAGTTTTCTTTATCAAAAAATAAAATAATATATATATATGTGTGTGTATATGAAATAAATGTATAAAATAAAAAATCAAGTTACTGACGAGCTTCACGAGTCGAGTTCGAGTTCGAGCTGATCACAAACAATGAAAAATTCGAGCTTTTATCGAGTTTATCGAGTCGAGTCGAGTTCGAAACGAGCTTTGTCGAGCTCACGAGTCGAGTCTGTTCGACTCGAAAATTTCACGAGATAAAATTCTTGTTCGAGCTCGAGCTTCAACTCGAGCTCATTCGAGTCGAGTTTTTTCGAGTCGAGCTCGAGTCGAGTTCGAGCAACTCGGTTCGCATAACAACCCTACTCACAGCAAATCCTTCCAACCCTAATCCTCATCATTTCAAAGATCTGGAAATTTTCAAAAGAAAGGCCAAACCTCAACCTCAACCGACGGAAAGAATGCCCAAGGTGAGCTTGTGTGTTATAACTGTAGAAAACCCGGCCATTTTGCCTCCAAATGTCCTCAACCTAAATATGAATTTTTGAGGAAGAAACCATTCAAGAAATTCCCTAGATCTAAATCTAAGAGCTTAGTTGCCGAGGATGGAACTGAAAAAGCTATGCCAGTTTGGTTCGAGACTGATTCTGAGAATGAGGATGCTGACATAGATGAAGAAGCTGATGTCAGTTTTGTTGCTATTGATGGAACCGATGATAAACCCATCTCCTTGCAGTCACCTATCTATAGACACCCCAATTACAATGAACAAACATCTTATAATGACCAGACCCTACCTAGGAGATCTCCCCTGACCTACTTTGACGAACCCATTCCTATTTCCAAGTCAGATGAAGGTAACCCTTATAATTTCAAAATTCAGAACATAGGTGGATCTCTCTATGGTCAGTGTAAAACCATGCCCACTCTCAGACCGCTGATGCAACCGACTCAACAGACCTATCAAGCTCAAGCCTTACCTATCATCTCTCATCAACCGATGCTTGATACCCGACCAATTCACTTCTTAAAGCCTCTAACCGAGCCGAGCCCTCAACCGATATCATCACTACCAAATTTTGATCCCAATTTTGAACCATCACCCTCTCCCTCTCAGCCTACCGTTGACCCTATGCCAAATATGTCAAAGTCTGAAATGGCAGAGGTGATGAATGAGCTCTTCTCAGATTTTGAAAAATTAAATGAAGCTCACAAAATTATGGCTGCTAATTTTAAAAAGATTTCAACTGAAAATGATTCTCTGAAAGCTGAAATAAAAATTTTGAAAGAAAGTAAGCTAGAGTCAGATCAGTTGAAGAAAGATAATCAAGAACTCACTGAGAGACTAAATATATCTGTTTGTCAAATTGCTGATCTTGTGTCAAGAAGTAATTCTCTTTCAAAAACCATTGACACATTTTCAAAATCTCGAGCTGCTATGGATGTTATCATACAAGATCAGATATCTCCTAACCGAGATGTAACAACTGGAATAAGCTTTACCTCCAGCAGTAAGGAAAAAGACAAATATGACAAACCTAAGCACAAGTCTCACACCGAGAACTTGATGGGTAAATTTGATGATGCTCAATCCAAATTGATTAAGAGAGAGTTAACTAGACCTTTCAGTGCTGTTCCACATACATATCCCAAAATTTAGGAACAGATGAAGGCCAAGATTGACAAGAAAAAATCCCAATGGACCGAGGTAGCTGATCCTGAGTTAGGACAATATGTCCCACTTGGTGATGGAGACAGCAAAGGTGGAATTAAAATTGTTGATTAGGTTGCAGGTCAGGAAACCGCTACCGGTAAGGCAGCCCCAACCGGTAAAGGAGTAACCGGTAAGACAAGTGTCACCGGTCATCAAACGGCAAGGACTCCCCGACCGGTAAAGGATTTCCTAAACCTAAGCAATCGGCTAACAAAGGTAATTCCATCACCTTCGTCCCCAAAGGATCTGTTTCTGCTCAATCAGTGAACTCTTCTGAAGCAAATGCCAGATTGAACATCAGCTCATCGAAACCCTCACAGCCATCTTCAAATAAATGTACAAAATGTGGTTTTATTGGTCACAAGGCTTATGAATGCCTCTTGAAGCACCTATCTGGACCCACCGAGTCTAAAAGCTCAGGTGGTGGCCAGGTATGGCTGCCAAAGAGGAACTAACTCTTTGGACCCAAAAGAATAAGGGGGACCATAAGCTTTCTGTTTTATTTCAGGAATGCTTAATGGCCTCAACCGATGCCGGTAAGGATGTTTGGATTATGGACAGTGGATGCTCTAGGCATATGACTGGACATGCTGATCTCCTCACCGATCTGGAAGAAGCATTTGGTCCTCCAGTTGTCTTTGGTGACAACGCAAAGGGTAAAATTATTGGTCGTGAATCCATCAAAAGAGGTACAGTTATTGTACAGAAGGTATCTTTGGTGGATGGTCTAAAACACAACCTTCTCTCCATATCACAATTTTGTGATAAAGGTATGCATTGTATTTTCAATTCTTCCAACTGCTATGTGAAAGACATTGCTACAGGTGAAACACTTCTCACTGGATATAGAAAAGGTAACGTATATGCTATCGATTTAAACAATGTTTCGAATGTTACTAATGTTTGTTTTGTAGCTAAGAACATCAGTGAGAACTCCTGGCTATGGCATAAGAGACTCAGTCACTTGAATTTCAAATACCTATCCAAGCTAGCTAATCAAAATCTAGTTGCTGGCTTACCTCAAGTGTCTGCTAATCATGAAAGGAAATGCAGAGCCTGCCAGTTAGGAAAACATCATAAAGAATCTTTCCACAGCAAGCCCTGCATGTCCACCTCTAGATGCCTCCAGCTGCTACATATGGATCTGTTTGGCCCCACAACTACTGCCAGTTTGGGGGGTAGCAGATATGCTTTGGTTATTGTAGACGACTTTTCAAGATATACATGGGTAGAGACTTTTGCTTCAAAGGATGATACATATGAAGTTGCTACCAGATTATTTCGTCTACTTAAAACCCAAAAGGAATGTGACATCATCAGTATGAGATCAGATAACGGAACAGAGTTCAAAAATAATGGAATCGCTCAGTACTGTGATGATCATGGAATAGACCATAATTTCTCAGCTGCTGGAACACCGCAACAAAATGGTGTAGTTGAGAGAAAGAACAGGACATTGATCGAAGCCGAAAAAACAATGATATTCGAAGCTAGGCTTCCCAAGTATTTTTGGGCCGAAGCTATCCATACAGCATGCTTCACCCAGAATCGATCGTTGGTCAACAAATTTCACAACAAGACCCCTTATGAGCTGTGGCGTGGCAGAATTCCCAACATTGGTTTCTTCAAGATCTTCGGCTGCAAATGCTATGTACTTTACAAAGGTAAAGAGCGTCGAGGTAAATTTGATGAAAAATCTGATGAAGGTATCTTTGTGGGATACGCCAAGCACAGTAAGGCATTTAGAGTTTTTAATAAACGGTTGTTGAAAATTGTTGAATCTGTTCATGTTACATTTGATGAATTCGATTTGCTAGAGTCTGATAAGACTCCAAATAGTACTGATAGTTCTGGTGTTTTTGAGACAGGTGAAACAAGTAATCAAAATTCTAATCAATCCACCAGCATCAATGCAAATCAACCTCCAGCTCAGCCTTCAGCCTCTAGTGGTGTAACCTGTAGAGACCTAGTTGATGACTCTTTCTTTCCTCAATCGGTTAGGCAACCCAATGTACAAACCCAGCTAACCGATCCTCTTCCAGCTAGTCCTCATATTACCACTCCCAATTCACCACCTGAAGCTGAACCAATTTCACCCATCAACTTACCGTTTACCTCTCCAGTTACCGATCACCACCATCAGTCAGCATCACCCTCTCCTAACCGATCTCCCTTGCCGGTCACACCTCCCTTAGCCAATTCTACTCCTCCAATAGAAACCTTAAGACAGGAATCGGTCAGGCAAGACCTACCTAGGGAAGTGAGATCAGTTAGGAATCATCCTTTGGAAAATGTTATTGGTGATGTCTTTGGACCTAGAATGACTAGAGGCCAATTGAGAAGCATGGAGGAACAACATGGATTATTTTCCTCTGCTATGGTCTCGAACATTGAACCAAAAAAGACTGAAGAAGCACTTGATGACCCCATCTGGGTAGAAGCTATGCAAGAAGAGCTTAACCAGTTTGATAGATGTAAAGTTTGGGAATTAGTGCCTAGACCTAGTGATCAAACAGTGATTGGAACGAAATGGGTTTATAGGAATAAATTGGATGAGTCTGGAAAAATTGTAAGAAATAAGGCCAGATTAGTGGCAAAAGGATATAGACAGTAAGAAGGTATAGACTATGACGAGACTTTTGCTCCCGTAGCTAGATTAGAAGCCATTAGATTATTCCTTGCCTATGCAACCTACAAAGAGTTCAAGCTATATCAAATGGACGTGAAAAGTGCTTTTCTCGACGGCGAACTTCAAGAGCTTGTATATGTAGAACAACCTCCAGGATTTGAAGATTCCAAGAAGCCTAATCATGTCTACAAATTGAATAAAGCTTTGTATGGCCTCAAGCAAGCACCTCGAGCATGGTATGAAGCTCTCTCCAAATTCCTACTTAGTGAGAAGTTCGAACGAGGTAAAATCGACACCACTTTATTCATTGCAAAGCATAATGGACATTCATTGTTAGTTCAAATATATGTTGATGACATTATTTTTGGATCTACTAACGAAAAATTATGCAAGAGATTTGAGAAGCTTATGAAGAGCAAATTTGAGATGAGCATGATGGGTGAGCTAACATTTTTCCTTGGACTTCAAGTCAAGCAAACCCAAGAAGGTATTTTCATCAATCAAGCCAAATATACCAAAGATTTAATCAAGAAATTTGGTCTTGATTCCGCTCATCCTCAAAGCACTCCAATGGCCACGAATGTACACCTAGGCAAAGATGAGTCCGGTAAGAAAGTAGATATGACACACTACCGAGGTATGATAGGATCTCTACTTTACTTAACCGCTAGTAGGCCAGATATCATGTTTGTCGTATGTGTATGTGCTAGATTTCAAGCTGACCCTAGAGAATCTCATTTGCAAGCTGTTAAAAGAATTATTAGATATCTTGTGGGAACTGCTAACTTAGGTTTGTGGTATCCAAAAGATTCTTCATTTACACTAATTAGCTATTCAGATGCTGATTTTGCAGCTTGTAGGGTCACCAGGAAAAGTACCAGTGGAACTTGTCAATTTCTAGGTAACCGATTGGTTTCCTGGTCGTGCAAGAAACAGGCATCAATTTCCACTTCTACGACTGAAGCTGAGTACATAGCCGCTGGGAGTTGCTGTTCACAAATCCTTTGGATGAAGCAACAACTAGTGGACTATGAAATCCCTCAAGAAGTATATCCTATCTATTGTGATAATACCTCAGCCATATCAGTCTCCAACAATCCTGTGATGCACTCAAAGACCAAGCACATAGACATCAAATATCACTTCCTCAAGGATCACGTTGAAAAGGGTAACATTGTTCTTTTAAAAGTCCATACTGATTATCAACTAGCTGATATTTTGACAAAACCATTGGACATTAAAAGATTTGAATTCCTTAGAGGAGAACTAGGCATGATTGATATTCGTTAATTTATTGTGCTAACTTTGCTGTTTGTTTAAGCTCTCAACCGATCATGGTGGTGCCTCAATTACTTGTGCTAACCGGTGCTCTTGACCGATTTGTATAACCGGTATGCAAGATATCCTAAACCGACATCTCCTAACCGATTAAAGGTATCCCTAATCGATGGCCCTTAACCGATGCAAAAGCTCTCTATCCTAACCGGTCAAAACTCTTACCCCTGACCGATCATTGTCTAACCGATCGCTCATTACCTAACCGACAAACTGCGGCCGGATTACTAGTCACAATCCGTTTCAACCGGCGCGTCCCTTACCGATCGGTCACGTCAATCACATCCGCCTCTCAACGCCTCACCCTAGCCTGACACCTCCAAAAAGGTTGTTCCCTACTTCTTCCTACTACCGTCCTTTTGTACTTGATTGTTGGTCAAATTTAAAATTTTGTGATCAAAAAGGTAACTTCTGTATCATTCCAATTTATCAAAAGGTTATCTTTTTGTCATTATTACATTATGGTTTAACTGCTGCACACAAGTACCTATTTTTGAGCCCTCATATTTAAAATCGTGTTTAATATCCTTTTAAATATCTGTGCCATGCAGTTGAAACGTTTTTTTAATTTCAAAAACCCCTCCATCTTCCCTCTCTCTCTCTACTATATAAGGAAAATCAACCTTTCATTTAAACTTTCCGATTCTCTTGTTCTCTGCAAAAGCTCCAAGCATTCAAAAGCAATCAAACTTCATTCTTCCTTTGTTCTTCAAACTTTAATCCTTTCTGGTAAAGGTTTTTATAATCCCTAAATTATTTCAACTTGAAGAACACGAACTCTTTTCAAAAATCTAAACTCACGTCTATTTTTTCTTTTGAAATGTGTTCTAACTTAGAATGTTTTTGATTTTTAACTCTTTTGACAGATGGCTCCCAAACCAACCAAGAAAGACATCTTCGGAGGTTACATTCTTCCAAGCTTCTTCGAATCTGAAGAAGGAAAGCTCCTCCAAGCCATGTTGACTGCTGACGGTCTGTTGCCGTTCTTGATGCCCGAAGGAAATGATGACATCATGTATGGGCTGGTCAATGAGTTCTTCAACAATGGTGTAGTAGATGAGAATCTGAAGCCCAGTGTTGTGTCCCACATCTCTTCGACCATTGGTGGTATTTCTGTTGATTTCTCTCCTACCTCCATTTCCGAAGCTTTCCCTACCGTTCCCTCAACCGGTTCATCTTCTGTTACCTCGAAAGACATGGAGTTAGCATGGGCTAGTGTTCGTGGAACCGATCCATTTGTGATCGGTGAAGGAAATAAGAAAGCCGATCTGGATGCTTTTCACTACGCCTTGGCCGAAGTAATTGACCGATGTGTGATTTGCCGGTCCGATTCCCATCATTGTATCACTATGATACAATGGGAAGCCATTGCAGCTGTTATGCTTCAGAGGAAGTTCAATTGGTGCTCCTTCATCTACCGTGTCATCTTGATTGCCTTCAAAAAGTTTCAGAAGGAGAAGCCCTTGTCCAGATCAAACAAGGCGAAGCCCATTCATTATCTTCTAATTAGTAGAATTCTTATGAGAATCCCTTCAATCTTTGCTATTTCTGGAAATCAGCCATCAGTTCCCAAATCCTTTGTCAAAGCCTTTGATAAGGCTGATCAAGCAAAGATCCTCAGAGAAGCAAAACCTTCGGCTGCTATTGCTCCTCCAACCGAAGTCCAACCAGCCAAGAAGAAAACCTCTAAACCGAAGAAGAAGAAGTCAACCGATGCTCCTAAACCGGTTTCTGATCAACCTCAGCCTGCTCAACCGATCCCCTCACCGGCCAAAAGAAAAACTCCAGAACATGATGACGGTGATAATGAACCCATCTCCACCGTTATCCGACCTAGAAAAACTGCCAAAAAATCATCCAAACCTCTTACTCCACCAACCTCCTCAAAATCTAAACCAATTCCAAAAACTCCTTCCCAAATAGCCAAAGAAAACGCTGAGAGAAGGAGAAGGATTGAAGCTGACATTTCCTCTTTCATACCTTTCATCCCCAACCGGTTGCTTGGCCATGATACCTTGACCGATGACGTTCCTATCACCGGTCATGCTTCCAATCCCTCTTACCGGAGATGCCAACCGATAAGGAATCCTTCTTTTCACATTTTTCACAAAAACCCTTGGTCCTTCAACCCTCAGTCTGCTCCATCACCTAATTGGGTATACCCCATTGATCATTTGCCACCGTTTATTCGGAAGTTGCTCCAGTTTCATGAAATCAACAAGTCTTCCGTACCGGTTGGCAACATTCAAGATTATATTGACTTTGGAAACAAACATGAAGATAAAGGTGTGTACTTTAGCAGACCATGCCGTCTCAGAGACTATGATCTTTCCTCCTCTCGGTGCAGTCTCATCAAACAGTACAACAGATTCTTCGATCAGCTTCCCCTCAAATGGAATGCTGTTTACTTAGCTCAAGATAGAATGAGGCAGGACATGATGGTCCAAGCAGTATGGGCAAAATTTGCCATTCTATATGGAGATGAAGATACATTGATTGAGACTGACTATTATCAGTCTGGGAGAAATGAGATGGAATTTGATTCTCTCCCAAACTTTGATTCTGAACTGGTATGTCTTGGCCCAAGGAAGAATCAACTAATAAGGAATGTGATGGATTTGTTGGACAACCTATTGGATATGGACAATGAGCTCAAAGTGGCTGGAAACATTTCCTTAGCCGATTTCTTTTCTGCGGTTCAGTCTACCTCTACCAAGTGGCCTACAGTAACCGATGCTGAAATTGATGCCTTGTTTGATGATGAAGGGGAAGAGGAAGAAAAAGAAAACTCTAAGGAGATTGCTGAATCTAGTTCCAGTTCTACTTCTAGCTCTGGTGATGATGATAAGCCTGACCGAATGGAGAGTACAGAACAAGTGTTTACCACTCCTGAACCAATGGTAACGGTTAGAAGCTTAGGAGGAGGCATTACCGATACATCACCGGTTACCCCATTGGGAGGAGGCATTGCTGCAAAACCGACCTCTACTCAACCGATAATATCTCCACTGGTCTTAATCCCTCCAACCGATGTATCTACTGAACCGGTTGGAGTATCTCAACCGATTGATGCCGATGATGTTCTTTTGCCACAGGCTGTAGCTGCTAGCCTATTTGAAGTTGAGCAAAACCGATTACTAGCCCGAGCCGATGCTTTGGCTACTGCTCAAGCTCTTCAAGCCTCTATTCTGGATAGCCAAGTGAGGGAAATTCAATCAATGCTTTCTAGTCCTCCAAGGGTTGAGGAGGAGATTCAGTCTGTGCCTCCCACTACTACTCTTGATGATGAATCTGATTTCTTTGAGGTGGAAGAAATTTCTGATGATGATGATGAATTCAATATAATGGATCCTGCTGTCCCACCGGTTTATGCTGATCCATGCCTCTATCAGAAAGATATCTTTTCTCCATTGAATTACTATACCACTAAGTCTTCCATTCCTCGAACATCCCATGGTATTCCCCTCTTTGGTATTCATGAGAAAATTTCTAGCCGTGCTGAGTACAAGATTGTTTCTGATCCCCCTCCATTTTCCCAAGAACTCAAAAAGTTGAAAGAAAAAGATGGTGATATTCCTTTCTACCTCTCCAAAACAGTTGGCTCTGGGGAAACCAGTACCAAAAATTAGAAGCTTATTACACTTAAGCTTCGCAAAAGATTTCCACCTCCCAAGGGTCAATCGGTTAAGCCTTCCAAAACCGATCAACAGTTGGTCACCAACTTCCCTACCAAGCAGAAACCGATATTCTCTCCTTCCAAGTCTCAAAGGCTTCGTCACATTCGAATTCAAGGTGGAGTTGCTCAAACAGCTACTGGACCGATTGAGTGCACCTTCTTAACTGCCAATCTTTTCATGCGTTATCTCTCGGTCAACAACAGAATCTCTCAAGTTTTGTAGTTAAGGATTTTGAGATGGACCTATAATGTCACGCACAGAGTTGGGTTGATGCCAAACGTGACTCAGCTTTCAATTATGAGAAATGGCAATCCTCAGCCTTGGAGCAACATTAGACAAGCTTCCCTTCTTCTCCTTGCTCTAAGGGTCATTCCTCTGATTCGGTTAAGGCAAGCTGCCATTTCCTTAGCCCCCATTGCTGCTGAGATGATTACTTCTGCTTTTGAGGAAGCTTATGATATTCAATGTGCCATTGTACTCAGATTAGAAACCGATGTGGTTGTCTCTTCTGATCCAAATGAATTTCTAGTGCAAAGCCCTTCTGTTGCTTCCTCTGAATCAGTAGATGAGGAGATTAATTTTTCTCCAAACGGTCAAGTCTCTAGGATCGGTCCAGTTCATGCCAGTCCCTCAACCGATCCTCCAACCGATGTCTCTACCGGTTCTCCAACTCCATCCCTTACCGGTCGCTCAATTCCTCTCTCTGCTCATCTAACCGAGAAGCCTCCTACCGATCACTCTTCTCCACCAAACCTGTCCCTTGCTATCCAAATATTCAATCCTTTACCTGTTCAAGCCTTAGTAGCTGCTGCTCATCCAACCGGTCCTCTAGGTATCTCAGTCAGCTCCTCAACCATTGACTCCTCCACCGATAGTGATGCTGTTGCCGATGCTGATCCTTCACCCGATGCTCCTCAACCAGTCACTGAAGAAGAACTCAACCGACCCGTTGTTGTTCGTGATCTCTGTGAGTTGTATGATGCCTTGGTTGCGAGCATGGTTAAGTCCAATCAGGAGGAGGAAGAGAAGAGGTTAGACAGAATGGAACACGGATATGCAAAGGATTTATCTAACTATGTAGCTGATCTTTTTGACAAGGATGCCAAAATCACTGAGCTCTCCACTCAGCTTGGTGCCTTGTCTCAATTGAATAAAGAGCTTATGAACACTGCAAAGGACGCCCAAACCGATCTGAAGCTTCCAACCGAGGAAATCAAGAAGTTGAATCAGAAGCTGACCGATCAAGCCTCTTTGTTCAGAAAGACCAACACTGAAAGGATCAAACTGAAGTCTGAAAATGAGGTCCTCAAAAAGATGCTATCCGAACGTGATGCTGAGAAGTCAGCTAGGAAGAAAAGAAAAAGAGAAGAAAAAGAAGCCAAGAAATCTGCAAAGAGATCTAGCCCTCAACCGGTCAGTCCATCGGCTACTCCACCGGCAGACCCCAAGGACAAGTCCCCAACCGATGATCCGGCTGCCTCTATCTAAGAATGTAACCGATGATGAACATGTCTTTCCATCTTTACCAAATCGGTTGCAGCTCTATCAATGAGATTTCTTTGACCTCAAACTTTATTGTTTTAAATGACTTGTTTTTCCTTTATTTTCTTTTACTTGTTTTTGAATGATCAAACTGTTCTAACTGTTTCAATTTGCAGGTTTCCTCATTCAAAATTCCTTTACCTTTATATGTTTTTAGTCTTAGCTTTCAATTTATCTGTAAGCTTTCTCAGGTTACATCTAGGATGTTACTTGACTTAGGGAATGACATATCTAAAAGATAAAATCTTAGTCATTATTTTACTAAGTCAAGATGATGCTAACCTAGGGTGATTGGACTTAAGCAATTAGGAGGAGATTGTTAGTCAAATATATGTTTAAGTTTAGAATTTCTTAATCCCAATCACAACAAGCATTAATGTGGACCCCTAATTTTAGTTAGACCAAATAGAATTTTTCTATGTATGATAGGTCCCTTAGTGCTAAGTGCCAGTGTTTTTAAATCATGTAATTTTCTCAAGACTTGAAGACCAGAAGATTTGCCCCTTTGTTTTATCTGTGAGTTACTAGGTATTGTTACCTAACCGGTTGATCACCTCAACCGGTATGCCTTCCTAACCGCCTACCTTACCTAGCTGATATAACCTCACAGGTTGTCTCCTCTTGCTGGTTAAGGCTTTCTCAGCAAATTTCCATCAGCCTAGCCTAACCTAAACATTTATTGCTCCCAACTACCCAGCAACCTACTTTAGCTAAAGTTGGTAAAGCAAGCATGTTGAATGGACGCTGAAGTGACATTCCTGCGGCTGTCAGATACTCAAAATGGATTGTCAAAATGACCAGTACTCACATCCATTCAAATTCTCAAGGAAAATCTTCTCTCTCCTATCCCAGGCATTAAATGCAAAGATCCTCCCATTCAAAGGCCTGCCTGATCAAGTCATCATTGCAACCTCTTCAAAGACAACGGTTCTTTTTCAAAGTTCACTATAAATAGCTTCCCTGGAGCATTGAAGATGGTTGGTGCATTTATGATTCTTGAGAGTGAGCTGCTCTGAACTACCAACCTGCAAATCCACTAGTTCAAAGCATTCAAAGCAAGTCCCCTTTTCACTAGACATCTCTGTAGGACTTATACACTGAGCACCTCAATCAATATTGTAGTGTTCCTTCATTAGACTATTTATGGAACACATTGATTGATTCACACACAACACCCTAGAGAAATCAGCTCAACTTGTGAGCACATCTCTAGAAAACACTTGGTCTTTATTGTAGCACGATCCGTTAGTGGTCATCTCTAGTTTAGCAGCCTTCAATCATTGGCTTGCAACTTGTAATAGGTAAGAACCATTAATAGCAGTGCACTTTCACAAATCCAAGTTCTGACCAAACTTGGTAGAGGACGTAGCAGTTATTTAACACTGTGAACCTCTTCAAACAACGTGTCATTCTTCTGTGTGTTTGTTTATTTATTGTGTAGTTGTAACTGGTTGACATTCTCTCACCCGGTCACAACCTATTGATTCCTCCTACTGCCTAACCTGTCTGTTCTACTTGGAAATAAGACTTGTCCAGGTTGCATGAAAATTGAATTTATGTTTTATGTTTCCTTCTAACCGACATTCCGCTGCTTAAATATTTCTCAACCGGTTAGCAAGCTCAACTTAATGTTTTTCAATGATCAATTGAGTTTTTAGTAAAAAGTTTTTTAACAGGCTATTCACCCCCCCTCTAGCCTGATTCCTACCATTTGAGACCTAACACGTTCCAAAAAGGAAAGTGGCTCAATTGAGGTGGGACGGAGGTAGTATATTTATTATTTATTATACAAATACAACATTATCAAAGGATAAAGTCAAACAAAATCACAAGGGGCAATAGAAATTCTTAGGAGAAAATGACAAATTGGGTTCAAAGTTAGAAGGCTTTTTTTCAAATTGGTGTGTACACTTTTAAGGATAGCTTTAAATTGGGTTCTAATATTATAATTTTGTCAATTTAAGGTCTGAATTAATTAAAAATATTATTTTGGGGTTGTACCCAAATGAAATGACCAAACTAATATTGTTAATTTTATACCCTAATTGACAAAATTGGATCTGCACACCCCTCTAAGCGTTTCTGATGTTCAATTTAACGAATTTTTCTAACGATTTTGTCTAAAAACCCTAAACCGGTTCACATTGTTAACTTTGTACTTTATGTTGACAAAATTAAATCATCAGACCTTGATTGACACACTCCCTAAGCACTCCCTAAGCGTTGGATCCTAAATATCATTTCTGTATTATCATATTAACTCCATTGTATGCTAAATTTGAATTGGTCACTCATAATATTTATTCAAAACAATCTTGACTTTCTTTGAAAATTTAATAGCTTATTTGAATTATTCAAATTCATTATTTTATGGACTTTCAGCCAAATCTTTTATACCAATAAAATTCACAATATACATGATGAGCCCGTACCTGATGGACCGGGCCTACGCTCGGTCTGATCTAAGGAATCGGTGACGTGGCATTTCCTAGACCCCCAGGGTAAAGACCGCGGACAAATAGGTCCTTGAGGTCAAGACCGCGTTCCTCCCCGCATCATCCATCTCAAAGACCGAAGGGATCCTGACCGCTATATTTTTGCCCGCACGATCTATGACCGCTGGGTCCGTGCCTGCAGATGGTATGACCGCGGGGCCCATGCCCGCGGAGGGTATGACTGCTCCATCCGTGCCCGCGTCAAATACCTTTGACCGCGCCCAAGATGTTGACCGCGGGCTCATACCTGACTCCCGGTTATCTCACCAGACTCCCGGTTAATGTCAAGCCTTACTGAGCACGTTAGCTTACTGGCTCTGATAGGCAAGTTGCCGGCTCCCCCATCACGCATTCAATGTGGCTCAGACAGGCGCCTACTATTTCATTTAATGCGCCAAGCCATATACACGGCTCATGTCCCTTTCAGCCATGTCCCCTTGACAGTCAATGTTCCCTCCCTGACAGGACCAATTAGCTGCGGACACGTGTAGGTGGTCAAATACCAAAGTGCCCCCTAGGGCTGATCTCATTGCTTACATCAACAAGCACCTCTCCATTGCCTATAAATAGAAGACCTTTGTCCCCTTGGGCAAGGTAAGTTCCAAATATATTGAGTAAGCCATATTATTCTAAACCCTAAACACATACACACACTCCAAGGTATTCCAAGCCTTATTTACTCAGTATTCTTACTCTCACACCCGAGGGCCTGAGTTGGAGTAACATCCAACTTTGACCTTAACGGTGCTTATTTGTGTTGTGTTCTAGGTACGCCAAACCACCAAAAATATCCTGCCAGATATCCTTGAACCGCTCTTGACCCTGAAAAGCTTGGCGTCATCAGTGGTTCCATTGCCGGGAATTACGACTTTCATTTGTTTTCCCGTTCAAAAATCTTTGTTTTCAGGCGCACTTTGTGTCCTAAACAGCTGACTGTCAAAAGACACTTTTTTTGAGTCATTTTCTCCTTTTGAAACATGTCTAAAACTTTGCAAAATGCTGGCCACTTGACCATTGAGGAAGATAACCATGCCTCACCTTCCAATATCAACAAGGGTAAGGCCACAACCTCCGTTTTTAACAGAATGGGGGCACGTTCTCAGACATCACACAGCCTCTCCCCTGGTCAGAGGGCTATACACAAGCTAACCGACGAAATACGTGCTGAGAAAGCCCAAGCCCTACTAAACAACAGCCCAAAAACTCCCCAAGCTCCTATAAAAACATCGCCTTAACTACTCCACTCTCCCCGGACCAAATCCTGAGAAGGCAAGAAATTCTGGCCTCCAAATCCAAGCTGATCGTTGAGGCCATGGCCGTCGCTGATGCACAAATGGAGATGTTCGAGATAGAGGCCAACGGAGGGCTCCAGTTTCCCCAAGGGTCACAAAGGTTCTCCCAACGAGCTCCCCCTAAATCGCTTGCTAGTCAAGCTAGGGGGCAAACCGGGTTGAAAAAACCCTTGATCGCGGACAGCCGGCCATACGCAGTGTGGTGCATGTAGAGGATAGCGAGGAGGTTGGAGAAGAGGCCCAATCAAATCTGCGTGCGAAGTCCAAAGCCCGACCCTTGGCTCCTGCCAAGGACAAGGCCGTGACTCCACGGGCTAAGAAACAAAAGGTTGATAATCAGAACCTAGAATTTATCAAGTTTATGAACGAGATGTGGGAGACCCACCAGAAGGCCGCCCTGAGATGTGGCCACACCATGGATGCCTTCACTGATAAGATCGCTCGGGCACCTATTCAGAGGGGCAAGCCCCCCCAGATGGACACCTATGATGGCTCTAAAAATGCCAAGAGCCACATGGGACGATTTGAGGGACAAATGGCTTTATTCTCCTCGGACGAGTCCGTGATGTGCAAAGCATTGGCTGCAACTTTCATGGGCAAGGCCCTGTCTTGGATGTTGGCTCTCAAACCACGGTCCATCCAATCCTTCAGCCAGTTTAGAAACATCTTTCTTAATGCCTTTGCTGGGGCAGGTGTGCCCGCTAGACCAAAGACAGACCTTGTCCGCGTCAAGCAGGCCCCAGGCGAGCCTACAAAGGATTACATATCACGATTCAGGAAGGTGAGCGAGGAGATTGTGGACTTAGAGGAGGGAGACATCATACTCTGCTTTGAGGGCGGCCTCAGCTCCTCCTTCCTCAAAATGAATTTTGCCTCCAGCCGGCCTAAAACCGTGGAGGAGATGTATGAAAGGGCCTCGGCCATTGTATCCGCCGAAGAGCCCAGTGTGCCCGCTCCCCGAGCTTCAGAGAAAGAGAGAATAAGCCAAGTCCAAGAGACCACCCCAGAGCCTGCCCGCACCAACAACCAGGGCAAGAACAGAGGCCGCGGGTCGGATAAGCTCCGAAAGACAGTAGATGAAACAATTTATACCGAGCTCACCGAGCCAAGAGTGGTAATCATGAGAGCCTCAGACTTTCCTCCTCCTCCCCCAATGCTTCGAAAACAAAATGAGAGGAGTAGGGCTAAGTTCTGTGAGTATCACAACGACCACGGGCACGGAACTGAGGATCGCTTCCACCAAGCGAATAATCCAGCAAAAAATCAATGACGGGGAGCTAACCAAGTGGGTTAAAGGAAACAACAATGCCCCCAATAATAATAATCAGCAGCGGGCACGAGGCACGCGTGGCCCGGAGAGGAATGAGAGAGACCACTATGATGATGATTTGGGGGATTATGACATTAATTTCATTGGCGAGGAGCCTCCCTCCAACAAACAGCTCTCCCTTCAGATTCGAACGTTAGAGAAGGTGTTCTCAATCCCCGCAATGGCTCCAGAGGAAGAGCAAGAAATAGGGTTCAAAAAGAGTGAACTTGCCTCCTCCCTATTTCACTCTACTCAGCCCCTAACTATCCATATGAAAATCAATCGGGCCAACATACACCGAGTTTTGGTTGATACTGGGGCGGCCAGGGACATACTCTACTATCATACCTTGATAGGCATGAGAATGACCGAGGCTCATCTCGCTCCTTATGCGGGCATGCTTGAGGGGTTCACAAACCACGCCGTAGGGGTAAAGGGGACGATTGTGTTTGAAGTAACTATTGGGGAAAAGCCCATGCAGAAGACGGCCAAGATAACATTCATGGTGGTCGATCTTCCTTCCCAATACAATGCCATTCTCGGCGTAACTGCTCAGGCCGAATTGGGAATAGTTGCTTCCGTCCCCCACCAAAGGGTGAAATTTAACACCCCGGGCGGGGTTGCTACCATCAAGAACCAGCCCGGGAGATTCCTCCGAGCACTTGAGGAGAAGAGAAAAGCAAATAAAAGCCAGACATCCTGCCTGCAGATAGAGGGCGAGGACACATCTAAGAAGGGAAAGGCCCCAGAACATGTGCCGCCACCCATTCCAATTGGCATGCTTTCTTTCCATTCCACTAAGGTGGAGCTCAAGACGAGCAGAAAATCAAAACAGTTGGCCCCAGTTGAGGGAGGTTACATTGATCGAGGAATTGAAGGGACAATTGACCGTGAGATCATATATTCCATGACAACACTGACCGGAGCTCAGGTCAACCCCCCGACTATTATCATTGACTCCTTGCACAATCGTGAGATCAGCGACCTTCAACCTAACGACGAGCTCGAGGAAGTGATAATCAACTCCCACTTCCCCGAGCAAACTGTTAAGATTGGGCTGGAAATTCACTGCGAGGAAAGAAGGATCCTCATTGAGTTCCTTAGAGCAAATTGTGATGTGTTGCTTGGAGGGTGGAGGATATGCAAGGAATCAGCGAGGACGTGATCCTCCATAAAATCAATGACGACCCATCCTTCAAGAACATTCATCAAAAGTCAAGATATTTCTCCCCGGAGAAAGAGATCGCAATTAAGGAAGAGGTGGAAAAATTGCTCAAAGCGGGGATAATAAAGGAAATTACCTACCCAAAATGGCTGGCCAATGTGGTGATGGTCAAAAAATCCAACGGCAAGTGGAGAATGTGTGTTGATTTCACGGATCTCAACAAGGCATGCCCCAAAGACTGCTTCCCTCTTCCTCGCATAGACAGATTGGTGGATTCAATAGCCGGCCACAGAGTATTGAGCTTCATTGATGCATACTCCGGCTACCATCAGATCCAGATGGCTCCTGAAGATGTCCGCTCCGTGGCTTTCATCGCTGCGGGCAAGACTTATTGTTACACGATGATGCCCTTCGGGCTAAAAAATGCAGGAGCCACATATCAAAGAATGGTCAATCTGGTCTTCAAGAACCAACTGGGCAGAAACCTTGAGGCCTATATTGATGACATGGTTATAAAAACCAAGGAAAACTCCCACGAGCTCGACGTGGAGGAAACCTTCAAAAACTTGCGGCGCAACAACATGAAACTAAATCCCCTAAAATGTGCCTTTAGGGTAAAAGCGGGCAAGTTCCTTGGATTCATGGTCAACCAGCGAGGAAGAGAGGCTAATCCCGAAAAAATCCAAGCGCTGTTGGACATGGAACCTCCTGCTTGCGTGAAGGATGTACAAAAACTCAATGGTCGCATCACCGCACTTGGCCGCTTCATCTCGCGGTCAGCAGAGAGATGCCTCCCTTTCTTCAAAACTCTAAAAGGGGGGAAGAGAGCTGATGAATTTGCATGGAGTCAAGAGTGCCATCAATCTTTTGAAGAAGTCAAGGCATACCTCAGCGCCCACCTCTTCTCAAAGAGCCCCTGCCCAGTGGAAGAACTTTTTCTGTTTTTAGCAAGCATCGATCCGTAGTAGCTGCTGTTCTTGTAAGGGAGGAGAATAACTCTCAAAAACCAGTTTATTATGTATCTAAGGCACTGTCTGCCATAGAAGGGCGTTATCTTAATATAGAGAAGTTAGCTTACGCCTTGCTTGTATCTGCTCGAAAATTAAGAGCTTACTTTTCTGCACACCCTATTACCGTACTCACCGAGGCCCCGCTTAGAAAGGTTTTACACAAAACCGTAGTCCCTGGGAGAATGCTAGCTTGGTCTATCGAGCTCTTCGAGTTCCGCATCACCTACTCCCCGAGAAAGACAATCAAAGCGCAGCCTTAGCCGATTTTATAGTAGAATCATCATTCAAATTGGCGGACAAATGACCTTGGGAAAAGAAAGCGGCGTAATCAGAGGAAGCCCCAAGTAGCTCGAACACTGAAATTATACATCCAAAGGAGCGTCCAGAAGAAGTGTGGACTTTATACATGGACGGCTCTGCGAGCAAGTTAATTAGTGGAGCGGGCATACTCCTGATCGCACCCTGCGGAGAGAAGTTCAAAAGGGCCTTGAGATTCAAGTTCGAGGCATAAAACAATCAGGCTGAGTATGAGGCGATTATAGCGGGCATGGAATTGGCAAGAGACTTGGGAGTTCGTAATATTGAGATCAACAAAGTGACTCTCACCATAGTTAATCAAATTAAGGGGGAGTATGATACTATCAACCCAAATGCTAACTCAAGCACTCGCCTTGCAAAAACCCTCTTAAAAATTTCACCTACTATGAGCCGAACCAAGTCATGAGAGAGGATAATGTGGAAGCGCACCTCCTCTCCGTAATAACCGATCAAGAGATTGTCGACTTAGAGACAGATTGCCGATTGAGTTCACTGAGAGACCTCGCTATAGATCGGATTCGTATAAACAATATTGAGGATCAAGTAAGGGATCGGGTAGATGAAATCAAGGATTACATCGAGAAGCGTACCCTCCCGAGGATCCAAAGAAGGGCTAGGACCATTAGAAAGGTGTCCGCGAAATACCTCGTCCTCGATGGGGTACTTTTTCGACGGTCATTCACCAAGCCTTTGCTCAGATGTGTCAAAACTCACATGGTCACCAACTTACTCTATGAGGTTCATGAGGGAGTTTGTGGCGGACATCCTGGTGCTCGCACCCTCTCAGACAAGATCAAATTCCAAGGATTCTTTTGGCCCACAATGAGAAGGGATGCGCAGGAGTCTGTGAGGAAATGTGATAAGTGCCAGAGATTTGCGGACATCCCTAGACTACCATCAACAGAGCAAACTTTGGTTGTACCATCGTGGCCGTTTGATACATGGGGGATTGATCTCATTGGACCATTCCCAACTGCTTGAGAAAGCATTAAGTATGTTGTTGTGGTCGTGGATTATTTTACCAAGTGGACAGAAGCCAAGGGCTTAGCCACTATCTCCGAGGAGAATACCATCAATTTTGTCCACGATCACATCTATTGCCGATTTGGGGTTCCCCGAGCAATAGTTTCAGACAATGGCACCCAATTCTCCGCAAAATTCACCGCTGAATGTGTGAGAATGAAGGTGCAACACCGTCAGTCCGCAGTTGCTTATCCTCAGAGAAACGGCCAAGCTGAGGCCGCAAACAAACTAGTCCTGATCGCCCTAAAGAAAAACTTGGAGGGACGAGGAGGACGATGGTTGAACGAGCTCCAGATCGCATTGTGGGTTGTCCGCACCACTATAAGAAATTCTACAGGAGAAACTCCTTTCTCGCTCACGTATGGGTCAGAGGCAATGGCTCCAGTTGAGGTTGCCCTACCCTCGTACAGAGTCACATACTTCGATGAGTCTCAAAACGAGGCAAACAGAAGGTGTGACCTGGACGATCTCGAAGGAAAGAGAATGCGGGCAAATGAAAAAAATGGTGAACTACTAGCAGAAAGCGAAGAGGCACCACAATAAAAGAGTAAGTAGGAGGAGTTTCTCAGTTGGGGATTGGGTACTCAGAAAGGTGGAGGTCCAAGGGACCCAACCTGGTTTCAACAAACTATCCCCGAAATGGGAGGGTCCATATGAGGTCACCAAAATAGTCAAGGCACCTACATATTGCGGACAAAGGAAGGAAAAGACATCAAGCACACTTGGAATAGCGATCACCTCAGAAAGTACTTCTTTTGAAATCATTGTAATTTTTTGAGGGAGCATGGGCCCCTATATATATATGTAAAGAGAGAAGTTGCTATAAAATTCAAATTTATGTGCAAAATTGTTATAAACTCCATCCCCACCAGCCTCAAGAGCTAGGGTGGATGCCCGCAAGCGAATGTCAGTGGGTTCAAGAGCCAACATATGAGATCCTACCCACTGATGCGCAAAGATCCATTAAGGTCCGCAAGCCTATATGGGTACAAAGGCCATTAAACCCGTACTCGATCGCGGGGAGGATACTCCGTCCTGCCCGCGTGACACCACCAAGAAAAAGTGGATATAGATGAACGTAGGTACAAAGGCCATTACGTCCGTACCTACGGATTCTAGTGGGGACAATGACCTGAAGTCCGGACCCACTAATTGTGCGAAGGCCTTCGTTAGGGCCGTTACTCGCATGCCTGTATGTAACAAAGGCCTACATATAAGCCCGTTTACCTGATCGCCACAAGACCCTCACAAAAAACTCTAAGGGGTTTTGAATAAAGGGTCAAAAAGCGTGAACCTCCAATAAGGGGATACAGATGCCGGTGGGATAAAGGGCCTCTATGCTAAATATGCTCCTACCCACTGTTGCATAGAATATAGCCTCACGGCCACCCTCTACATGCCCTATGAAAGTAGCTTGCCTTGCCGTTTTGACTTATACCACAAACCGCAAGGCTGGGAATAAGTGTAAATGGATGAGAGTGATCAAACAAGTTTAACAAAGCCAAACAGACAAACGGGGTTAAGACCTCAAAGTTTGCCACAAGGCTAAACAAACGCGGTCACAGAAAAATAGGGCTGACTCTCACAAAAAGCCCAAGTGGCTTTGAATAAAGAGTTAGGAAAACTCAAAAAATGCGAGCAAATGGTCTACTAAGCTTTTGACCGCAGAAGGAGAGTATAAAATTTAATTGCAAGTCAAAAACGCTGGAAAAAGTAAGAGCAAGAATGCAAGTATCAAGGTACTCAAAAATTGCCAACACTCAAAACAGCCTACAAGACAAGCAATTAAGAGAAATAGTTAAGAAAAATGCTTCAATTCATTGATAAAAATTTACAGGGTCCTACCATCTATTACAACAAAAGAAATAAAAACCCTAGGCTAAGGAGCTTGCTCCTTGGGATCTTCAGAGGCCGGGGTTGGTGAAGGCAAGCTGGTCACAAGCAGATCATGGATGGGATCAAGGGCGGCCTCAATTGTGACCGAGGAGGGAGATGCCCGCACGGGGATAAGATCACCTATTGCCGGTCCGTTGGGAAGGACGCGAGCAATGGCCTCCTCGTAAGATATTGGGTCGTCCCCAAATCTCAGAATATCAATCTCTCCGATGAGAGCGGTGGCCGTGACCTCAGAAACAGCGGGAAGAGAGGCCGTTGCGGCCAGCTCGAGGTTTTTTATATCATCCTCGGTGAAGGGGACTAGTGCATGCCCGGGCAGGCACTCCGCATCAGTAGCAACAAGTGAGCCAATAATGGCCAACTGCTGAGCGGAGAACTTGCCCGTAGCAGCAAAATTCCGGAGCTGGGTCCGACAGCCAGCCTCATACTGAGCCAAATTCTCAGCATTGAGCCAAGTCTTGAACTCCTCGGAGTTTTTATACTCCTCCATCGCCTCCCTACGGACATCATTCAGCGCGGACTTCCCCTCCGCCTCCAGCTGTTTATATGGAAGCAGCTGATCGGACAGCTCATCCACTTTCGCCTCCAAGGTCAGCATGGTTGCCTTGGTGGCCTCCAGCTTCTCCGCGAGCTCTTTGTTCCTATGCTCCCACTCAGCCTTGTGCCCGCGGAGCTCATCCCGCTGACCCTTCACCTTTTCAAGGTCCTTCTCCACCACCGCCAGCCGTTCGGAGAAGTCCTTCAAATCAGCCTCCTTTTGGGAGAAGGCCTTATCCTTGGCATCCAGGAGGGAGTTCAAGGTCCCAACCTTCTCCTGAGCCTGCTCCAGCTCGCGGAGTTTACCCGCCAAAATCTGGGTCTTATTATCCACCTCAGCGGTCAGGCCATCACAGCTCTCCCGCAGCCTCAACACCTTATTGGTCACCTACGAGGAAAGAGAGCAAGAGTCAGGCAAGGATCGCAAGAGGGAAAGTATGAGAGCAGAAGAGGCAAACGATTCCCTACCTCGGTCAGGGCAAGACATATATCCCCCACCAAGGCAGAGGCATTCTCCTTGACAACTACGTTCTGGTAGAAGTCTGGAGAGTAGAGGCGGTTGGCTAGGCCAATCCCAACGGAGGAATTGTTTGGGTTCCGGGCATATAGATCCACCCCGGTAACGGCGGGCACATCAGATAGCCTTTTTCTGACGGCCAGCGTCTCCTCGCGGGTAACCAGGGGGGCCACCGTATATGAGGCCGAGCAGATTGAGCCCCCTATGGGGGGAGAAGTAGAGGAGATCGCAGCAGAGGTAGTGGCAGCCCAGAGGGGAGCATCCCCGATTTTCTGAAGCTTGGACCCTCTGTGTCCATGCCCCGCCTCCCCGTCTCTTTCGTTCCTCTTCCTGAGCTCTTTGGTATGCCCGGAAGGAATTGTGTGGCCCAGAGAGGATGCCCGAACAGCATTCGCAGGAGGAGGACCCTTTGGGGGTGGAGGTAGTTCCCCGGTTGTGGAGATAGCTTTTGAGCTGGTCAGAGGTTCCCCAGTCTTCCTGCTCACAACAGGCACACCTTTATCCTTGCCCGGGACCCCTCCCATTTCGGGCCCCATTTCGCCTCGCCCTCGCGGCAGCCTTCCTTATTGGCCTTCGTGTTCTTGGCCTTCATCTCGAGCAAAGACTTAGAGGGGCCATCGTAAGTTATACTCTTCTAGGTCTACTCGAAAGAAAACAGAAATTGGTCAAAGGCAAACTCGAAAATAAGAAGCAAGAAAAATTACGAGCTTTATAAAGAGTCGAGACCCAATCGCTCCGGAGACTCGTATTCAAGCACTCCAAAGATACGGGTCTTATAATCGGCCTCAAACTGGTAATGCTCGTGCACCCTCCAATCAGGGTCACGGGACATGGGCTCTATTTCTACTGGGCACGCGGCGCCTCCTTGCGAGGAGCCACCCCGAGTAGATTAATAGGGGCTCAGACTCAACGATGGCGCCCACATCGTATACAGGCTCCTCCCCGCTGTCTAGATAGTTGGCCAGGTAGCTCTCCAAGGCAATGAGCATTCTTTCGGAGGGAGCTGGGTTGGGATAATTCTTGATGGACACCTTCATTGGGACTGTATTTGAAGGTTTTGAGAAAGGCCATCCAAACCTAGACTCTATGACTGTGGATGTCCTCTCGGTTCCACCGGTCAAATTTATTTGAGGGGGAGAGAAGGTCCTGACATAATTCTTGGCCTTCAGCTCGACACTACGGCTGATCCGGTTTTGGTAATAAGCGTAAAGCCCTAAGAAGGGTAGGTTCATAGCCCAGAATCTCGCAAACCGCTATGAAAGATACAATAGCCCTAATGGTATTGGGAGTCGTGCGCATGGGGAGGCAAACTGTTGAACTCCACGAAAAATAGAAGAAGGGATCTAGGGGCCTCGCACCATTCTCGAATTGAGCTCCATAAAAAATGCAGGCCCTATTGTCCTCGCGGACATCTCGCATGGTTTCGGCCGCAGCTTTTTCCTTGCCCTTTATTTGAACATGTCCTGTGGTGCGGACACAGAAGGCATTACGGTCAACATTATATACCTCATATATCGCCTCCTCCCAGTCAATGGTAGCCACTTCCTTGGCTTTCTTCTTGCGGCCGTGACTGTGGATTCACCTCGCCACTGCCTCTTGCCTTTATTCCTGTGGGCCACAACAATCTCCTCCTGAGTCGAGTCCTCAAAAGCATCAACAATTTTTGTGGTCTCAGTAGCCTTCCTTGAGGTCCCCGCTGCCCTCCTATCCTCCTCCTCGCGGTCATCCTCCTCGGTCTCCGAGCTCATCGAGCCAAAAAGACCGGTGGCATCACCGCGGGCAGAGGTCACTTCAGTTCCATCCTCCCCGCCTCCGGTCACCTTAAAGTTCAGAGGCTCCAGTTCCTCACTGCTACTCAAATCAATTGGATTCGCACTAGGGGCCGCGGGCACAACATTGGGAAAAATTGTCCTCAGGGGGAGAACGTCCAAGGCATCATACAGATCCCCGGAATCCTGTGCCCGCGTCTCATTAACTTGATCGGGGTCCATCAGTTCACACTTTTCCCAGTCGGTTACCTCGTCAGGGACACGAATTGCTCTCCTCACAAGTTCAACGGCGTTCAAGGCCGATTCTCTCTCACGGGGAAACCTGCACAAAACCCCCATCACAAAATTTCTTAACCTACTAGTATCCCCCAACACCAGTACATCACGGTTAAATACATATTTCCTCTTGGCCTCCCACAACCGGGGTGGGACGAACGGCCCCCATCGGGATTTCTCACAAAAATACATAAAGCTAGACAGGGACAGCCTTAGCCACCCCAATCCTACCTTCCTAAAAATACCCCCCGTCCGTTTACAAACGGCGAAGGTATCTGGAGTGCTCCCATCTCCTAACTCTAAGGGACAGCGGAGTCCAAACTCGCGAGTAGTCATGATTCAAAACCCAGAAAAAGAAAATAGAAAGAGATGAAGAAGAAACACCCCAAATTACTTACGAGGGAAAGGCTTGAAGGTCAGATTCAAAGGACGCAAACACAAAATCGCAGCAAAATTTCTCTCTCTAGCTCTTTGAAGGTTTGAAGACGGTAAAATGGTTTGAGGTTTAAGGGTTTGGTATTTATAAGGCCTACCTATACGGGTTAACCCGTTTAACCCGTATTAATTATCCCACAAACCACTCCTCGAACCACGAACCGTCTCCAAACGTTTGAAAATTCAAAAAATTCCTCATTTTGCATTTATGGTACCCCTTGGATGACTGACACGTGTATTTCGTGTCTGACACGCGCTGTCTTTTCATATACCAAGGGGCCCACTTGCAAACCGGGAGGCAGAGCATGCAAGGGGCCACGTGTCTCCCACTGGTGCCTCCCGAATGTGCTTATAAGCCTTGAAGGCAAAGCAACAACCAACAAAAAACGCTAACACTGGTGCTCGCCAAGGTAGCATTCTGATCCAACCGAGCTTCTAGTAGCTCCTCGCTCAGACCATAAATAATCAAACTTGGAGCTAGGGGCCATTGATGAGCCCGTACCTGATGGACCGGGCCCACGCTCGGTCTGATCTAAGGAACCGGTGACGTGGCATTTCCTAGACCCCCGGGGTAAAGACCGCGGACAAATAGGCCCTTGAGGTCAAGACCGCGTTCCTCCCCGCATCATCCATCTCAAAGACCGGAGGGATCCTGACCGCTATATTTGTGCCCGCACGATCTATGACCGCTGGGTCCGTGCCCGCAGATGGTATGACCGCGGGGCCCATGCCCGCGGAGGGTATGACCGCTCCATCCGTGCCCGCGTCAAATACCTTTGACCGCGCCCAAGATGTTGACCGCGGGCTCGTACCTGACTCCCGGTTATCTCACCAGACTCCCGGTTAATGTCAAGCCTTACTGAGCACGTTAGCTTACTGGCTCTGACAGGCAAGTTGCCGGCTCCCCCATCACGCATTCAATGCGGCTCAGACAGGCGCCTACTATTTCATTTAATGCGCCAAGCCATATACACGGCTCATGTCCCTTTCAGCCATGTCCCCTTGACAGTCAATGTTCCCTCCCTGACAGGACCAATTAGCTGCGGACACGTGTAGGTGGTCAAATACCAAAGTACCCCCTAGGGCTGATCTCATTGCTTACATCAACAAGCACCTCTCCATTGCCTATAAATAGAAGACCTTTGTCCCCTTGGGCAAGGTAAGTTCCAAATATATTAAGTAAGCCATATTATTCTAAACCCTAAACACATACACACACTCCAAGGTATTCCAAGCCTTATATACTCAGTATTCTTACTCTCACACCCGAGGGCCTGAGTTGGAGTAACATCCAACTTTGATCTTAACGTGTTGTGAAAATCACGTTCTTGCGCAGCGGAATAACGGATCAAGCCTTGAGAATGAATAAAATGTAACACACACGAAAAATAAATCACACACAAAGGAACACACAAGAATTGTTAACCCGGTTCGTTGCAACAACAACTACGTCCGGGGGCGCTACCAAGCCAAAATATTCTCTCTAATATTTTCAGATGTTACAATTTGTCTCTAGGCTATCACATGTATTTATAGGGAACAATAAATCAAATCCTAGTAATAAAAGGATTCCTACTCAAGAAAGTAATTTTCTTTCTTCACAAGTCCTTCCAAATATTACTACCAAAAGGAATCACCAATGCAAGAGGAGATCTAATCAAAATAGGAAACAAATCTGCTGCAGAAGAATCCTCCTTGATCTCACCAACTCCTCCGACCGCGGTTCAAATTCCTTTATCCATGGTTTTGACTCCACATCCCAACAATCTCCCACCCGGAGACAAACCATCCATGATACCTCTCTTGAAACAAATTTCAAAGTGGCAGAGCCTATTTCAAGTGCAGGTAGCGCCCGGCCTCTTGCCTAGTTATCCAAGTGAGTTGAAGCCGAGCTACGCTTCAACATAACCGGCTTCTGTTCTACCATGCTCCGAGTCTTCATTCCGAATGATCCTCCCCGCACATCCCCGCTCACTTGCTTGCTAACTATCGATCCCGAATGCCGCGAATCCACGTGCCCCACACAATCACAAGCTTGGAACCTTTGTGTGTTCTTTGCAACCCATCGCATCACCGTTCTAGATCCCGCTCCCATGTTGGCCAAATTGGCTCCGCGTCGGCCGACTTCATCACCCAATTTTCTACCAACATACCGTTTAGTGAAATTTCTCCCACCATGGCGATCTCGGCCACCACCATTCACCATTGGGATGCGCCTTCGTTTCCCCCAACGACTCATGTTGCATGTGGTATACAACATATTTTTCACGCCGCCACGAGCCACCAAGCTAGCTCCGCGGTTTATCTTCCATGTCCCACAACCGAAGGTCACCACACAACCCTCCTTATCAAGTTGCCTTATGGAAATCAAGTTCCTCTTCAAATCCGGAATATGTTGCACGTCACGTAGCCGCAAAACAGTCCCATCCGTTGCTTTGACCCGAACTACCCCCTTTCCAATGACCTTGACTGGATTATTGTCTCCCAAACGAACAACCCCAAAATCACCCGGAATGTACTGCTCCATCCTTTCTGCACTAGTGCACGAATGAAACGTCGAGCCCGAATCCAAAACCCACGAATCCGTTGAACTGCTCCCACCCAAGATTAATGCATCCGCTAACTCTTCAGCAACATTCAATTCCTTCGCTCTGCCTGACCGCTTCGGACAACTTCTCCTAAAGTGCCCCTTCTCCCCACAATCGTAACAAGTAATCACCTTCTTGCCACTCTTACCCTTTTCACCGATATTCAGTGCTAGCCCCGATGTCCCTGCCTTACTCTTTCTACGAATTTCTTCGCCAAGAATCACATCAACGACATCCGCAAACTTCAACTTCACTTTTCCTGTTGAAACGCAACCGCTATCGCAGCCGTATCCCAACTTTCCTAAAGAAGAAAGTAAAATCAACGCTAGTACCTCATCATCAAGAGTAACGCCACGGAAGACAAATTGGTCGCAGTAGATTTGAATTCACTTATGTGCTTTGTCGCCGACATGCCCTCTACCATCCTTATGTTCAACAGCCTTCCTCATCGATGAGCCTTGTTCGCCGCCGACGGTGCCTCGTACATGCTCGCCAACATCTCGCAACATCTCCATGGTAGTCTTCGCCTCCAAAACATTCTTCGCGACATCCTCGTCAACGTTTGCCTAACAAGCCCTAACGCTTTCCGATCCAAGATTTCGAATTTTGCTTCCTCTATGTCATCCGGCTTTTCTTTTAATGGTAGATACAAATCCTTGTTCCACAAAACATCCTCGATCTGCGTCTTCCAAAAATTGAAGTCCGTCCCATCAAACTTTTCGATCAACACCTTATTACCATCCTCCAAAGCTCCCAAGAAATCCATAGCAAAAGATAACCCAAGCAATGATTCGACAAAACCAAGAGCTCTGATACCAGTTGTTGTGAAAATCACGTTCTTGCGCAGCGGAATAACGGATCAAGCCTTGAGAATGAATAAATAAGATGTAACACACACGAAAAATAAATCACACACAAAGGAACACACAAGAATTGTTAACCCGGTTCGTTGCAACAACAACTACGTCCGGGGGCGCTACCAAGCCAAAATATTCTCTCTAATATTTTCAGATGTTACAATTTGTCTGCAGAAAGCTATCACATGTATTTATAGGGAACAATAAATCAAATCCTAGTAATAAAAGGATTCCTACTCAAGAAAGTAATTTTCTTTCTTCACAAGTCCTTCCAAATATTACTACCAAAAGGAATCACCAATGCAAGAGGAGATCTAATCAAAATAGGAAACAAATCTGCTGCAGAAGAATTAATCCTCCTTGATCTCACCAACTCCTCCGACCGCGGTTCAAATTCCTTTATCCATGGTTTTGACTCCACATCCCAACATAACGGTACTTATTTGTGTTGTGTTCTAGGTACGCCAAACCACTAAAAATATCCTGCCAAATATCCTTGAACCGCTCTTGACCCTGAAAAGCTTGGCGTCATCAATACATATAATGAGTCAAATGCTCTTAGTAAACATGTGTGTTTAGTCAAATAATGCTCTTAGTAAACATGTGTGTTTAGTCAAATAAGACGCTTAGTCAAATTAAATGTTGCAGTACATAATTACTAAAGGAGAATTTGAGAAAGGTTAAGAAACCTTTTGCCTATCAACATTGTGAACTAGATAGTAGATTCATTGCAGCTCCATTTTCTTTCCTCTCTTCTTTGTCAAGAGAATACATATTAAAAAAAAAAAAAAAAAAAAAAAAAAACCTTCCTCAATGGGGTTCAGGACTTGGAAATATCCCTAATAAAAGCATCAATGTCAATCTCCGCCGAACCACCTTCTCCGGTTGCTTGTCGACAAATCCCCTTAATCTCCTCCGCCCGTCTCCTCATTTCTTTCCCATCGTCGCGTTCCAAATCCATAAATCTCCTAACGAGTTCCCCAACTTCTTCCCTAGTTACCAAACTATTATCTTCACCCCCTTTTTTAACCTTCCACCCCACCCTCCAATCTTCAACAATCATCTTTCCATTATGAAACTGATCCATCAACAATGGAAACGTAAGCATCGGAACCCCTGAAAACACACCTTCCTTGGTAGAATTCCAACCACAATGTGACCAAAATGCCCCTACAGAAGGATGACACAACACCTTCAACTGATCACACCAAGGCACAACCAAACCATCACCAAAATTTTCCTCATTCCCACATATTCTAGAACCTTCTAAACGCGATACCCACAAATACTTCACCCCGCTAATGTGGACCCCAGCTATAATTTCGTCCAACTGGGCATTTGAAACGGACAGAAAGCTCCCTTGTGAGATGTACAAAACCGAACTTTTTGGTTGATTGTTAAGCCATTTCAAGTAGTCGGGTCGATCATAAATTGTTGTCGAAGAAGGGTTGAAGTGGAAGTAGGGTATGGCGGGGCCAATGGAGTAGACGGGGATTTGGAATTCTGCTTTCAATTTGTCGATGACTTGGGATTCGAGTTCGTAGATGGAACTGAAGAGAAGGTATTGAGATTTTGATATTAATGAGAAGGCTTTGATTACTGTGGGTAGACCTTCAAGACCTACGCCATAGAATGGTGATGGAAGATCTGCTACGCGCATTGTTGGCAGCCCAGGAATGTAATCTACAAGTTCTTCTCCTTTCTCTGTATAATTCATAGCAATTTGTAAATAGAGGAAAACATGATCATCATACAGATTGATAGTATTAAAATTAAATACTAATAGGCAGCAATACATTATTGTACACAAAAAATATTGTCAACTTTTTGTTTTTTCAGAGCAATTGAAGAAAATAAATATCATTTCAGGGCTATATTATTTCACATATGTGAACCTAAAAGTGTCATAACACTTTTTCGTTTAAAAATATATACTCCCTCCGTCCCGGCCGACTTAGGATTTTTTGAAATGGCACGGGGATTAAGGAAAAGGTAAATGTTGTGAGTGTAATTTAAAAATAGGAGAGAGAATGAGTGGAGGGAATAGTAAATTATAATGGTGTTGTGAGTATTAAAATAATGTAGGAGAGAGAATGAGTGGAGAGAATAGTGATTTAAGGTTTCCATTTTGGGTAGTCACAAGTCGGGTGGGACGCCCAAAATGGCAAAAAAATCTTTAAGTCGGCCGGGACGGAGGGAGCATATATATATATATATATATATATATATATACTCCCTCCGTTCCATTACAATTCACTCACTTACTGTTCACGAGTATATTAAGGAAAAAAATAATGATATAAATGTTGTGAGTGTAAAAGTAAAATAGGAGAGAGAATGAGTGGAGTGAATAGTAAATTATAATGGTGTTGTGAGTATTAAAATAATATAGGAGAGAGAATGAGGGGAGGGAATAGTGATAAAAACTTTTCATTTTAGGAAGTGTATGATTTGTAGTGGGACGTCCAAAAAGGAAAGTGTGTGATTTGTAATGGGACGGAGGGAGTATATATATATAAACAAATCTAACACTTTTAAGTTGCGGATTGACAATTTTAATTCGTAAACTAAGAGTTAAAATTCCTAGTTTTACTACGAAAATTTTCAATTTCATAATTAAAATATCAATCTACTCCATCCGTCTCAAAATACTTGCAGATTTAGAAGAAATTTTTGTCGCAAAATACTTACAATTTTACATTTTTTCATAAAACTCTGTCACAATTTGCCTAAATTACTCTTATTAATGATTAGGTAGTTGTTACTGTAAAAACATTTAATTAGGTATTTGAAATATTCAAGGGATAGGATAGTATAGTTTATTTGATATGTATTGATTGTTTTTCATAATATGTGTGCAAAGTGCTAGAACTACTAGTATTTTGGTGCGGTGGGAATTCAAGTTAAATGAACAAAAATTGCACTTTTAAACTGCCAATTTACTAATTAGTAATGGCAATTTTAGTGCAAATCAAGCAATTTTAGAGCTCTAAACCCTGTTTAACCTAAAAAAAATAATCCTAACCAATTAATATCAATTTTAGGTAACAGGATACTGAATCTAAGACATCTAAGAAAACTTAATTTTTTTTATCCGACCTAATCATTATTGCGATATTCTTTCAATCACATAATAAACGTCACACATCACGTAATAAGTGACTTATTTTTTTAATTTTTTTTTTCCCAAACGACAATAACAAAACCTCACATTTCTAAATTGGAGGATAATTTTGTACTTCTTTAATTTCTGGCCAAGCATAATTTTGTAAATTACCAAATTAACACATCAAATAGCAACTGAATTTGAATTTCAGATCAAACGCACCTGATAAGTTAAGAGGAAAATGGCCATTCTGAACAATCAGATCATAATGATGGAACATCGAGAACACAGAAGCCGACTGCGTCCAAAACGAAGCCACCGGAATATTCCTCCGGTTACCAAGCCGAACCACCCATGGCATCAAACTATCACTAATCAGCACACTCGCCGGAGTCTCAAGCCGATCGAGTAACACCTCCACCGGAGCTTCCATCTTCGTCATTACAGCTTCGAAAAAGCCGGCGATATCCGAACCGCGTACTCGCTCCGACGGAAGAACGTTAGGGATGGAACGGAATTGGATGTTTGGAGGCTTGGCGTCGGAGCTGAGGAAGCCGAGCCATTCTTCGGTTACGACGAAAGAGATGAGAATGTCGGCTCGCTTGGAGGCTATGACCTTGCAGAAGTTCATAACTGGGTTGATGTGGCCTCGGCCGGGGTACGGAATTACCACAATGTGGCAGCTGTTGATTGGTGTTTGAGTTTCCATTGATACAGCGTGAAATGACTAGACAGGGCTACTCCAATAATCAGAGTGTGTATTTAACTTGGTGCAGTGCGTCACGTTTTATAGGGATTAACATCTCCACTCATAACATTTAGTCAGGGCGGCGTGAGCCTACGCTTTCTCCATTTATGACTTTTACCCAAGTCATCCACAACAAATTGCAAATTTTGTTTTCTAGATGACATTTGGGTAAGCCAAAAACTCATAAAAAAAATGCGTTTTTTAGAGCATCTTTACTCATACCACTTCATTTCCATCCCTCTCTCCTTCACCTCAGCTCCACGTCATCAATTATTAAAAACACAACTCCAAACAATTTTATCTCCATTCATGACAAAAGTCATCAGTTTCTCTCTCCTACTTTTTATTATACCCCACCATATTTTCTTTTTCCTACTCATTTATATTACATTTATTACTACTATAAATAATTATTAATTATTATATTATATAAATAATTAATTATAAATTTCATTATAATTAATTATTTTATTAATATTTATTAGTTTTATTTATATTATTCAAAGAAGTTTATATCTAATAAATTATAACATGAAAATTACATACGAAACAAAATACATTAAAATACGTAATAAAGCATATAAATATTAAAAAAAAAAAAAAAAACAAAAACAAAGGCATCCGTGAATCAAAAGTAAAAAAAAAAAAAAAAAAAAAATAACGGTGCATCCGTGATCAAAAGTAAAAAAAAAAAAAAAAAAACAAAAAAAACAAAACACAAACAGCGCATCCGTGAGTGGTGGTTCCTTGTCAGCTCATGCCGTGCCAAGCTTCACCTGCAAAAACAAAAAACACAAAATTTACTCATGACTTTTCAAAAGTCATTGTTGGAGCGTCATGTGTCTGCCAGGTCAGCCATGCCATTTCAAAACTTCATGGATGCAATTGCTCTTATGAACTTACAAAAAAACGTGTTTTACGCTTTTCTCTCACTAGACGAAAACTCTCGCAAACTCTTCCTCTCCGGCCAAACTCAACACCGATCGTCTTCTTCACCAATTTATTCTCCCCAAATCAACATTCCCCTTCTCTCCCAGTCGCCTTGTTGCATTTTCTGTGGCGCCCCCAAAAATGTGTGTGCCTGATATGTTTGATATGATTTGATTAGTGCTACTCATATCACCAAGATGCATCTTCTTTTCGGAAGCTCATCCTATAAGGACTCCAAGGTTAAGCGTGCTTGACCTGGGGAAATTCTAGGATGGGTGACCCACTGGGAAGTTTCTCAGTGAGCACGTAAGTGAGGACAACACGTGCTGGAAAGACTTGTGGTGGTTTGTGGGGATAGTCCGTCAAATCTGATAGCGTTCCGACCCGGTCTTCGGGCTCGGGGCGTTACAAATGGTATCGCAGCGGGACCCGCCGGAAGTGTGGAGCAAAGTGCCGTGCGGAACAAAGTGCACACCGCGGAGCCGGTGGGAGCCACCTCTTGAATCCGTACGAGCCCCTCTTCGATCCACACGCCCGGGGTTTCAGTAGGCCTTGCCGGGACGGCAAGGATCCTAAGTGGGGAGATTGTGGCGCCCCAAAAATGTGTGTGCTCGATATGTTTGATATGATTTGATTAGTCTTTACTCATCGCTCAGCTTTGATCATCTTCTTTTCTAAGCTCATCCTATAAGGACTCCAAGGTTAAGCGTGCTTGACCTGGGGAAATTCTAGGATGGGTGACCCACTGGGAAGTTTCTCAGTGAGCACGTAAGTGAGGACAACACGTGCTGGAAAGACTTGTGGTGGTTTGTGGGGATAGTCCGTCAAATCTGATAGCGTTCCGACCCGGTCTTCGGGCTCGGGGCGTTACATTTTCTCTCTCAAAAAATGGCGACTACGAATCATCAGCACCTCCTCCGACTTGTTCTATCCTGCCGAAAAATTACAGCTCAGGTGACATACCCCGGCACCGAGTCAATCGTAGCCATGGCTTCATCTTCAGAGCAAGAATTCCTGGCGCAGTATCGAGCAAAGCTCAACAGGCTTCCCAGATCGTACAAACTTTGGGACGGTAAGATTGCTTCAAGGATCGGCGAGAAACTGGCGTTTCGTCTCAAAGATATTGGCGTTTCTCATGTTGATATCGACCTTGGTGAGGAGCTATCCAGGCCAATTCATCACCGCAGATGGTGATTCCTCTTTTTGAGTCGGTCAAGCGCGCCGGTATCTCCGTCGCCGATGCGGAAAAGTTGGATGTCTAGGTTTACGTCTAACGTTTCAGACGTTGATTGCTGATTTGATTTCTGGTGTCAGGTTGAAGGATTTGTGAAGGAATTGTGAAGGAATTGTGAGGAAGGCGACAGCAATAAATTGGATGCCAGTTGAAGAATTGTATATGAGTCAAAAGACTTATTGTTATTCATCATGAAAACTTGGGTATATACACGGCACATATATATACTAGCTCTAGGGTCCTAATTCTAGAAGGAGATTGGGAGATATTCTCCATAACAATATTTACCTAATATACATCACTAAACCAGGAAAGAGATCACAGACTTGGAGAACAAGATATCCGCTCGGTCTAACACTCCTCCTCAAGTTGGAGCATGAAGATCACGAATGCCCAACTTGAAAAGAAAATCAAGAAGTCGCTTCTCGCCGAGGCTTTTGGTGAGTGCATCGGCTAGTTGCTGAGATGTGTGAACATAAGAAGTAGCAATCACTCCATTACGTATCTCATCTCGTACAAAATGACAATCTATCTCGATGTGCTTCGTCCGTTCATGAAGAACCGGGTTAGCCGCGATGTGCATAGCAGATAAACTGTCGGAATGAATTGTCATAGGTCCATTTTGTAATACACCAAGCGAGATCAAAACTCCTTTAGCCCACTTGATTTCACAAGTGGCTGCAGCAAGAGATCTATATTACGCCCCGTGCACGAGCGGAAACTTGATCTGTTGCTTCTTTGTCTTCCGTGCAATCGGTGTCGACCCCGATTTAAAATTAAGTAACCTCGTAAGAGACCGACGAGTAACCGGGCAACCCGCCCAATCCCGAGTCACAAGAGGCCGAAAGTTTCATGTTATTCTCGGCATTCATCAAGATTCCCGTCCCGGATTTTTCTTTAAATACCGAACAACTCGGTGAGGGCCGCCTCCCAATGCCCTACACGCGGATTTTGCATAAACCGAGCCAAGATGTGTACCGGATAGCTCAACTCGGGACGTGTAATTGTCAAATAAATAAGGCGACCAATCGCCGTCTATACTTACCGGAATCATGCAACGGAGGACTAGAATCAAGCGCCAATTTATGATTTTGCTCAAGAGGGAACCGTGCCGGCTTGCATTTTAACAATCCCAACTCAGAAATAATATCAAGAGCATATTTTCTTTGACATAAAAACAAACCTTTCGCTCCTCGAGAAATTTCAATACCCAAAAAATATTTAAGCAAACCCAAGTCTTTCATATGAAAACATTTGCCAAGATAGCTTTTAAATTCCGCTATCATATTCTTATCATTGCCACCAATAATAAGATCATCAACATAAACCAGAACTGACAATATGGATGTACCTTTCACAAGTGTGAAGAGAGAGTGATCGGAGCCGGACTGAAGAAAACCATATTCTTGCAAAGATTTTGCAAGTTTAGAAAACCAACAACGAGGGGCCTGACGGAGGCCATAAAGAGACTTACGGAGTTTGTAAACCATACCAGGACTAGTGTCAAACCCGGGCGGAGGACGCATAAACACTTCTTCATGTAAATCACCATGCAAGAAAGCATTGTGAACGTCCATTTGATGAAGTTCCCATCTAGACGCCACTGCAACTGCAAGAAATATCCGTACCGTAGCCATTTTTGCAACTGGAGCAAATGTCTCATTATAATCCAATCCTTCCACCTGTCGGTTACCCAGAATGACCAACCTTGCCTTGTACCGTTCAATTGACCCGTCAGAATTATACTTTATTTTATATATCCATTTACAACCTATTGCTCGTTTGTCGGGAGGCAATCGTTGTAAATTCCACGTCCCATTAGCCTCTAGAGCTGCAATTTCTTTTGACATGGCTTCACGCCAACGCGGGTCCTGAGAAGCTTCTGAATAAGAGGTTGGTTCATGGCCAGTAGTGATACCTGCTAAGAAGGCTTGATGATTTGCAGAAAAATTATCACAACTGACATAATTTTGTAAGGGATAACGGGTACCTGAGGATTTTGACGGAGGAGGAGCAAGCACGGGGGGGTCTATAATGCGAGCTGTATGTAGCACATAATATTTCAAGTACCCAGGCTGTTGACGATTTCTCTGACCACGGCCCAAACCGTCGTGGCCATCGCCCTACTATCGGAAGAAATAATCGGCCCATCATGCTCTTGCAAACCCGAATCTGTTTCAGTCTCGGAAGAAGTGGTTGGAGCCGGGACGGGATCAGGAACACTCCCCCTGAATTCGGTGGGGAGAGGAGGATCATCCACAACGAGCCCCGGCGAATTCCCGACTGTCAGGCCCTGCATAGTGTCCGGAGCAACAGGAGTCACACTCGGAGTCCGAAACGGAAATTCCTGCTCAAAGAAAACCACGTCCCGGGAAACAAAGTATTTCTTTAATTCAAGATCAAAAAGACGCCAACCCTTTTGACCCGAGGGATACCCAACAAAAACACACTTACGTCCTCGATCACCAAACTTGTCATTATCCCGTCTCTGAACATGAGCATAACATAAACAACCAAAGACCCGAAGTAAATTAAAACTAGGGGGTTTACCATGAAGAGCCTCATATGGTGTTTTGCCATTAAGAAGTCGAGAGGGCGTACGGTTAATCAAATGGCAAGCAGCTAAGACACATTCACCCCAAAAAGAAATAGGAAGGGAGGCATGAAACCGAAGTGCCCGAGAGACATTTAAGATGTGCCTATGTTTCCGTTCAACCCGACCATTTTGTTGAGGAGTACCAATACAAGAAGATTCAAACAAAATGCCATGTTCCAAAAAATAAGGTTTCAAAGGACGAAGTTCGGTCCCATTGTCACTTCGTATATGTTTAACAAGGGCACTAAACCTGTCTCAGCCATAGCACAATAATTCTTAACTATTTGTGGAACTTCTGTTTTATCATTAAGCAAATGAACCCAAACAGCCCGAGTAAAATCATCAACAATTGTCAAAAAATATGTAGCACCACATGACGCAGGAACTCTATAACTTCCCCATAAATCAATATGAATTAACTCAAACGGAGAAGAAGCTTTATTATAACTAATAAGAAAACTGTCACGAGTTTGTTTAGCACGAAAACAAGCATCACATATTTTCTGAGAGCAAGTACTTTTACCAAAATCTAGACTAGACATAAATTTTAAAACTCGAACTGAAGGATGACCCAACCGCTGATGCCAAAGATCCGGATTATCATGTTTGAGAACTTTATTAACTTGTTCCTTGCATGCAAACCGAAAAATATAGACCCCATTGTGCTGCTCACCCGCTCCAATCATAGTCCTCGATATCCGGTCCTGTACAAAACAAAAGTCATTAGAGAATGTGACGGTACAATCCAACTCCCGAACCAACTGTGACACAGAAATCAAAGAGCAATGCATCTTGGGAACAAATAAAACGTCTCGCAACACACAATCAATATTTAGTGTCAACGTGCCTTTCTTAACTGCAGGTGTACTATCACCATTAGGCATACTAACTAGACACAGAGAGATATCAACAATATTACCCAACAAACCGAGATCACCGGTCATGTGCTGAGAAGCACCTGTATCAAGTAACCAGTCACGAGACTTACCATGATAGTTATCGGAGGATTTGCAATTATTAAGGAGAGAAACAAGAGTGTTGATTTGAGTTTGGTTTAACCCGGCAAAATTTTGGCGAATAGCTTCCTCAGTGACAGATGTAGAGGCACTGCCTGAAGGAACAGTAGGCCGAGCCTCGGCAGCATTCGCCTGGACCGTAGTGCCACGCCCTCGTCCTTGTCCTCGGCTGGAGTCACCACGACCTCGCCCACCAGAACCTCGGCTACCAGCAGCAGCCGCATTCCTGGCCTTTTCTTCCCACCAATCCGAAAACCCATGAAGTTGGAAACAATCCTTTACGACATGGCCCGTCTTACCACAATGAGAGCAAGTACCAGTTTTATCACGAAAGGGGCGGCCAACAGCTTGTTGGCGACCAGCCGCAAAAGCAACAACATCAGGTTTATCTTCCTTAGTCTTCGCCGCATCCCGAACACGCTCATCTTGAATAATCAAGGAATACACCTTCTGAATGGACGGTAATGGGTCCGTGCTCAAAATATTTGAGATCACCGTTCCAAACACACCATCATCAAGACCCATCAAAAATTGATGAATCTTTTCAGCCTCTTGTTTCTTAGCCAACTGCCCCGATAAATCGCAAGTGCAACCTCGACATGTGCATGCCAACGGAGGTTCATAATTCACCAACTCATCCCACATAAGCTTAAGCTTACCATAGTAATCAACCACGGGCTGACCGGACTATCTGCAGTTAGCAATCTGTGCTTTCAACTGCTGAATTCGCGGTCCGTTGCCAACACAAAACCGTTCTTGTAAATCGTCCCACAATTTCCTTACATTCTCGGCATAGGTGAGGGTTGATCGAAGCGTTGGTTCAACAGTGTTGAGAACCCACGCAACAATCATGGAATTGACCATCAACCAATCCTCATGTTCGGAGGAAGCAAACGCCGGCTCTGGAATGACGCCGGTAACAAACCCTAACTCGCGTTTGGCTCGTAGGGCATTCTTCAAAGATCGGGACCATTCATCATAATTCGCTCCTTTAAGGACCACCGGAGAGATGATCAGACCCGGATGATCAGAAGGGTGTAAATAATATGGAGAGGTAGTAATATCATCACCGGCGGAGGTCTTCTTACCACCGCTGCCGCCGGAAGGAGGGTTGTCATCAACAGCCATCTAGAAAATTATAAAAACTAGAAACAACCTAAGCTCTGATACCATGAAGAATTGTATATGAGTCAAAAGACTTATTGTTATTCATCATGAAAACTTGGGTATATACACGACACATATATATACTAGCTCTAGGGTCCTAATTCTAGAAGGAGATTGGGAGATATTCTCCATAACAATATTTACCTAATATACATCACTAAACCAGGAAAGAGATCACAGACTTGGAGAACAAGATATCCGCTCGGTCTAACACCAGTTCTCTGGTTTTTGAATGCCAGTGTTCTAATTTTGAAATGCCCGTTTATGTATTGTGGAATGCCAGTACAATCTGTGGTGCAGAATAAATAAGTGGTTTTTGAGTGCCAGTGTATGTGTATTTGAGTGCCAGTTTACGGAGGGGCTTACGCCGGAGTCGCCCCCGGCTTAGTTCACGTTTGTGGCTGTGTCAGGTTGAAGGATTTGTGAAGGAATTGTGAAGGAATTGTGAGGAAGGCGACAACAATAAATTGGATGCCAGTTCTCTGGTTTTTGAATGCCAGTGTTCTAATTTTGAAATGTCCGTTTATGTATTGTGGAATGCAGTACAATCTGTGGTGCAGAATAAATCAGTGGTTTTTGAGTGCCAGTGTATGTGTATTTGAGTGCCAGTTTACGGAGGGGCTTACGCCGGAGTCGCCCCCGGCTTAGTTCACGTTTGTGGCTGTGCAGGACTGAAGAAGGAGCCGGAGCGATCCATCTCTGACTACGACGGTCGTGTTGCCGATGAAAAAATTTCTGGCAACATCAATACATATAACGAGTCAAATGCTCTTAGTAAACATGTGTGTTTAGTCAAATAAGACGCTTAGTCAAATTAAATGTTGCAGTACATAATTACTAAAGGAGAATTTGAGAAAGGTTAAGAAACCTTTTGCCTATCAACATTGTGAACTAGATAGTAGATTCATTGCAGCTCCATTTTCTTTCCTCTCTTCTTTGTCAAGAGAAAACAGGTTAAAAAAAAAAAAAAACTTCCTCAATGGGGTTCAGGACTTGGAAATATCCCTAATAAAAGCATCAATGTCAATCTCCGCCGAACCACCTTCTCCGGTTGCTTGTCGACAAATCCCCTTAATCTCCTCCGCCCGTCTCCTCATTTCTTTCCCATCGTCGCTTTCCAAATCCATAAATCTCCTAACGAGCTCCCCAACTTCTTCCCTAGTTACCAAACTATTATCTTCACCCCCTTTTTTAACCTTCCACCCCACCCTCCAATCTTCCACAACCATCTTTCCATTATGAAACTGATCCCACAACAATGGAAACGTAAGCATCGGAACCCCAGAAAACACACCTTCCTTGGTAGAATTCCACCCACAATGTGACCAAAATGCCCCTACAGAAGGATGACACAACACCTTCAACTGATCACACCAAGGCACAACCAAACCATTACCACAATTTTCCTCATTCCCACATATTCTAGAACCTTCTAAACGCGATACCCACAAATACTTCACCCCGCTAATGTGGACCCCAGCTATAATTTCGTCCAACTGGGCATTCGAGACGGACAGAAAGCTCCCTTGTGAGATGTACAAAACCGAACTTTTTGGTTGATTGTTAAGCCATTTAAAGTAGTCGGGTCGATCATAAATTGTTGTCGAAGAAGGGTTGAAGTTGAAGTAAGGTATGGCGGGGCCAATGGAGTAGACGGGGATTTGGAATTCTGTTTTCAATATGTCGATGACTTGGGATTCGAGTTCGTAGATGGAACTGAAGAGAAGGTATTGAGATTTTGATATTAATGAGAAGGCTTTGATTACTGTGGGTAGAACTTCAAGACCTAAGCCATAAAATGGTGATGGAAGATCTGCTACGCGCATTGTTGGCAGCCCAGGAATGTAATCTACAAGTTCTTCTCCTTTCTCTGTATAATTCATAGCAATTTGTAAACAGAGGAAAACATGATCATTATACAGATTGATATTAAAATTAAATACTAGTAGGCAACAATACATTATTGTACACAAAAAATATTGTTTAACTTTTTGTTTTTCCAGAGCAATTGAAGAAAATAAATATTATTTCTGGCTAAATTATCTGTCACATATTTGAACCTAAGAGTTAAAATTAAATACTAGTAGGCAACAATACATTATCTAAAACTTTTAAGTTGCGGATTGACAATTATAATTCGTAAACTAAGAGTTAAAATTGCTAGTTTTACTTTGAAAATTTTCAATTTCATAATTAAAATATCAATTTACTCCCTCCGTTTCAAAATACTTGCAGTTTAAGAAGAGATGAGATTTTTTTTTCGCAAAATACTTGCAATTTTACATTTTTTCATAAAACTTTGACACAATTTGCCTAAATTACCCTTATTAATAATTAGATAGTTGTTACCGTAAAAACATTTAATTGCCTTAGATACTTGAAATATTCAAGCCAAAATCTAGGGAAAACGTGTTTCTCCATAATTTATGGAGAAACAGATTTTTTCCATCGTTTCCGTCGGTGCTCTCTAGATTTCTTTACGGGCGGCAAAAACAATAAAAACAAATTCTCAACCGTGCGAACAACGTCAATCAAGAGAGAGAGAGAGAGAGGAACGAGAAGAATGACTGCTAGAATCGTAATTTCTGTATTCTGCTATTGGCGTCAAATTGATTCATTTAGTGATTTCTTTTCTTCTGTAAATCCGTCTATTTCTTTTACCCATATTTAATGATTTTTGTTTGAATAGATCCATTGATTGAATTATTCGTTGAGTATAACTGGAGTATTTTGGTGGAATATGATTCGGGTTTGGATATGTTGGGTGGATTTGGTTCTACTGAGATTGATTTTGAGTGAATTCTGAAATTCTGGATATCAACATTCAATATTCTGGATATCCAGAACTTTTTGAAAGGATATCCAGAAATTTTGTATTGGCTATGACCTTGGCCCATGACCTTGGCTTGGGCAATTCTAAATTTCTGGTTATTCATTTTGAAAGTTTCTGGATCTCCAGAACCTTTTGAAAGGATATTTAGAAATTTTTGTATTAGATATCCAGAACCTTTTGAAAGGCTTCTAGATATCAATATTAAATGTTCTGAATATCCAGAAATTTTTGAAAGTGATATCCAGAATCTTTTTAAGTTGATATCCAGAAAATTTGTATTACTCATGACCTTGCCTTAGCCATTGGCCTTGGCCTTGGCCCATGGCCTTGGCTTTTGGCCTTGACCAAGTATATATATTCAGAAATCACTAAAAAGTATATCCAGAAATTAAGAGAAAGGATATTCAGAAATTTTGTATTGACCTTGGCCAAATCTATATCCAGAAACCAGTGAAAAGTATATCCAGAAAACAGTGAAAAGTATATCCAGAAAAAAGTGAAGGCCATGACCAGAAAGTTGGTATGTGTTGGTCCCATTCTAACATAACTTCTGGATATCATGATCAAAGGGTTCTGGATATCCAGAACATTTGAGACTGATATCCAGAAGTTTTTTTAATGAATGCAAAAAAAAAATTTATAATTTTTTTTTTTTAAGAAAAACACGTTTCTCCATAACTTATGGAGAAACGCGTTTCTTCGGAGACCTACTCAATATTCAAAGGGTAGTATAATTTATTTGATATATATTGATTGTTTTTCATAATATGTGTGCAAAGTGCTAGAACAACAAATATTTTGGTGCGGTAAATCAAGCAATTTTAGAGCTCTAAACCCCGTTTACCCTAAAAAAAAAAAAAAAAAAAAATTCCTAACCGGCTAATATCAATAATTCTAACTAATTGTAGGGCTGTAAACGAGCCGAGCCGAGCTTTGAAGTTTCGAGCTCGAGCTCGAATAAATAATATCGAGCTCGAGCTTTTCTCGAGCTCGAGCTCGAGCCCAGAATGCATGTTCGAGCTCGGCTCGAATCAAGTTTCGAGCTTTTCGCGAGCTGGCTCGCGAGCTTTTCGCGAGCTGCTCGAACTCGAGTTTTAACGAGCCGAGCTCGAGTTTCGACTTATTTTTTGAAAAAAATCTGAAATCAAACGAGCTTTTAACGAGCCAAGCTCGAGCTTCGACTTATTTTTGAAAAAATGCGAAATCAAACGAGTTTTTAACGAGCCGAGCTCGAGCTTCGACTTATTTTTTGAAAAAATGCGAAATCAAACGAGCTTATAACGAGCCGAGCTCGAGCTTCGAATTATATATATATATATATATATATATATATATATATATATATATATATATATATATATATATACTAAAATTTATTCGAGCTTTTAACGAGTCGAGCCCGAGTCGAGCTCAAGCGAGTCGGTCTCGCACAAAGCTCGTCGAACATACGAGCCGAACACGGCGAGTCGAAAAAAATGACGAGCAGAAAATCGGTTGTTCGGCTCGAGCTCGATTCAGCCTCGGCCACTCGAACTCGAGCTTTTTTCGAGCCGAGCCCGAGCCGAGCTCGAGCCAGCTCAATTCGTGTAACAGCCCTACTAACAGGATACTGAATCCGAGACATCTAAGAAAACTTAATTTTTTATCCGACTTAATCATTATTGCAATACTCTTTCGATCACATAATAAACGTCACACATCACGTAATAAGCGTCATATTTTTATTTATTATTTCCCAAACGACAATAACAAAACCTCACATTTCTAAATTAGAGGATAATTTTGTACTTCTTTAATTTCTGGCCAAGCATAATTTTGTATATTACCAAATTAACACTTCAAATAGCAACTGAATTTGAATTTCAGATCAAACGCACCTGATAAGTTATGAGGAAAATGGCCATTCTCAACAATCAGATCATAATGATGGAACATCGAGAACACAGAAGCTGACTGCGTCCAAAACGAAGCCACCGGAATATTCCTCCGGTTACCAAGCCGAACCACCCACGGCATAAAACTATCACTAATCAGCACACTCGCCGGAGTCTCAAGCCGATCGAGTAACACCTCCACCGGAGCTTCCATCTTCGTCATTACAGCTTCGAAAAAGCCGACGATATCCGAACTGCGTACTCGCTCCGACGGAAGAACGTTAGGGATGGAATGGAATTGGATGTTTGGAGGCTTGGCGTCGGAGCTGATGAAGCCGAGCCATTCTTCGGTTACGACGAAGGAGATGAGAATGTCGGCTCGCTTGGAGGCTATGAGCTTGCAGAAGTTCATAACTGGGTTGATGTGGCCTCGGCCGGGGTACGGAATTGCCACGATGTGGCAGCTGTTGATTGGTATTTGAGTTTTCATTGCTACAACGTGAAATGACTAGACAGGGATACTCCAATAATCAGAGTGTGTATTTAACTTGGCGCAGTGCGTCACGTTTTATAGGGATTAACATCTTCACTCCTCATGACATTTAGTCAGGCCGTGAGCCTAGGTGGCACCAACGCTTTCTCCATTATTTATGACTTTTACTTTCTCGATTTATGACTTTTACACAAGTCGTGACAAATTGTAAATTTTGTCTTGCAAATGACATTTGGGCAAGAAGACAGAAAAAGAAAATCAAGAAAAGTAAGCAAATCAGTTGATTGATGATGATACATGTCATAGCCAAAAAAAAAAAAAAAAATCAACAAAAATTACAATCAATATAAAAAAAATAATAATTTTTTTTTGAAAAACTTCTGTTATTAATATTTTTCCACACTCGTTAATTAGAGATCCAATGATATAGTTCCACATTCTACTCATACAAACCTGGTTGGAGCAGCTCAAGGAGATAGGGACAAAGGACCAACCAAGGCAGCGTGCAACATCAGCAACACAGGGCCAGGCGGGCGCTTCATTCAGGGCCAGGCGAGCGCCCCATTTGCAAAACAAGTAGGCCTGGCGACGGAGCTTGAGGCGGGCGCCTCACAGATGCTCATGCGGCCGCCTCACACATGTTCGACCAAGCAATGAGTTACTGGATTGGAGGCGGACGCCTCACTCTTCACGGGGCGGGCGCCTCACGTCGTTTGGTGTTTCCTTATTTACGTATTGCTGTTTCCTTATGCGTGTTTGATCTGGTGTTTTTAACTTTTAATGGGGATATTTTGGTCTTTCGTTTGTCACTTTGTTTTAGGGTTTGGTAGGAGTATTTAAACATCTTTTAGCTTGGATTAATGCAGATTTTTGATAATTGAATTTTCATAAGAAAGCTGAAGCTTTTCTTCAGAACTTTGGTTGTTAATTCCGTTCGGCTATTTCTCATAGGTCTTTGGCTATCATTTGGTATCAGTATCCTGGTTATCAATGGCCGAACGCGGACGTGGTGCTCGAGATGGTTGTCATGGACAGGGTAGAGGCCGTCGTGCAAACCCCCAGGCGGATGAAATCCATCTTGAGAGAGACCTACGCGATATTGAGAATGACGAATTGCGAAACCAAGTTCAGCGGCTCCAACAGCAGATTGCTGATATGCGGGCTCCCACTGATGTGGGCTCTGATTCAGACGGCTCGTCTGAGGAGGGAGGCTTTGCAGACGGGCGCAATCCCTTCGCTCGTGGTCATGATCGTGGACACAGACTTGGGGCTGATCCTTCGAAGGATATCGGCATGAAGATCGACATCCCGGAGTTTGAAGGTAAGGCACACCCTGATGAGTTCATTGATTGGCTAAATACTGTTGAACGTGTGTTTGATTTGAAACCCATGGACGATAGTCATAAGGTTAAGGTTGTGGCAATCAAATTAAAAAAGCATGCTTCTATATGGTGGGAACATGTTAAGAAGCAACGGGCGAGAGAGGGGAAATCGAAAATTCACTCTTGGGATAAGATGAAAAAGTTGCTACGAAGGAAATTCCTTCCGGACCACTATGCAGGAGGCTTTTTCTTGATTACCATAATTTAAAACAGGGGATATGACCGTTGAGGAGTTCATCAACGAGTTTGATCGTTTGCGAATGCGGTGTGATGTTTCCGAAGAGGATGAACAGACCGTTGCTCGCTTCCTTGGGGACTACGTGTTGACGTGTCGGAGGTGGTTCAATTGCAGCAGATTGGACCTATGCGGATGTGTGTCGACTTGCCTTCAAGGTTGAGAAACAAATTGAAGCGAAAGAAAGTGGTGAATCGTTGGCCGAGCGAGATGTTACTAACACTAGGGCGTTGGTAGTTCTAGCACACCAAAAGGGGTTCCCCAACCGCTCCGAAGACACCAAGCATGACCCAATTCGGGTACCACTGCAGCAAATACTAGGGGAGGCAAATGCGAGATGCTTCAAATGTCAGGGTATTGGTCACCTTCAAGCCGAGTGTCCCAACAGGAATGTTGTTGCCTTACTTGAGGAAGAGTTGTCGGTCTATGATGAAGCAGAAGAGGTGTCCGACGTCGAGTCCGAGGTGGTTTATGTAGACAAGGGTCCGGCCTTGGTGGTTAGACGTGTGTTGAACGCAACAGCTGTGGATGATGATCAGTGGCTTCGCCATAATATCTTCAATACCAAGTGCACTGCCAAGGGTAAGGTTTGCAAGATTATTATTGATGGTGGTAGTTGTGAGAATGTAGTGTCTACTACAATGGTGGATAAGCTGAGTTTGCCTACGGTTGTACACCCACAGCCATATAAGTTGTCTTGGTTGATCAAGGGCAATGAGCTCAAGGTGGATAAGTGGCGCCTCGTGCAGTTTTCTATTGGCAAGCGCTATAGAGATGAGGTGTGGTGTGATGTAGTACCGATGGATGCATGCCATATTTTGTTGGGAAGGCCGTGGTTGTTTGACAGGCGGGTTAAGCATGATGGGTTCAAGAATACGTACACCTTCCGCATGAATGATGTCTCTATTACTCTTTGTCTGACGGACCCGAGGCAGAGCAGCACTAACTAGCAGAAACCGACGATCGTCGTTGCTCACCAACTCCTTAGCCGTGCAGAGTTTGATTCAGCAACTGCAGTGGAGCAGGGGTTCTATGTTCTTGTCTTGCTTGAGGAGAACGAGTCGGGTATGTCCACACCCGCAGTGGTACAGTCATTACTTGATGATTACGGTGATGTTACTCCTGATGAGATTCCTCCGGGACTCCCTCCCATGCGAGATATTCAGCATTGTATTGATCTTGTTCCGGGTGCTTCTATTCCAAACAAGGTTGCGTATCGGTTGAGACCCAAGGAACATGAAGAGTTGGAGAGACAGGTGAGAGAGTTACTTGACAAGGGTATCATTCGGGAAAGTATGAGCCCATGTGCGGTTCCGGCTTTGATGGTGCCCAAGGCGGAAGGGACATTACGTATGTGTATGGATAGTCGGGCGATCAATAAAATCACCATCAAGTACAGGTTTCCCATTCCTCAGATCGATGATTTGCTTGACCAATTACATGGTGCAGTGGTGTTTTCCAAGATTGATTTGCGAAGCGGGTACCACCAGATTCGTGTCAGACCGGGGGATGAGTGGAAGACGACTTTCAAGACTCGGGATGGATTGTATGAGTGGATGGTGATGCCGTTTGGGCTCTCTAATGCTCCTAGCACGTTCATGTGACTCATGAACCAGATATTCAGACCTTTCATTGGTACGTTTGTTGTTGTTTATTTTGATGATATCTTGATCTATAGTAAATCTGTGGAACAACACTTGGTACACTTGAGACAGGTTTTTGATGTTCTGCGTGAGCAGAAATTATATGCTAATCGTAAGAAGTGTCACTTTTTGACGGAGCAAGTGACTTTCTTGGGGTATGTTGTTACCAAGGAGGGTATTCGTATGGATGATTCGAAGGTGGAAGCTATTACTAGCTGGCCTACACCGACGAATGTTCATGATGTTAGGCGGTTTCATGGGTTGGCTTCCTTTTATCGCCGTTTCATTCGTGATTTCAGCAGTATTATTGCCCCGCTGATTGACTGCATCAAGGGGAGTGTGTTTGTGTGGAACAAGGCAGCGGAGGATGCTTTTCAGCTTTTGAAAAAGGCGGTGACACAAGCTCTTGTTCTTATTTTACCTAATTTTGATGAAGTCTTTGAGGTTCATTGTGATGCATCCAATGTTGGCGGTGTGTTGAGTCAGAATAAGAAGCCTGTCGCCTTCTTTAGTGAAAAACTGAACGATGCAAAGAAGAAGTACTCTACTTATGATAAGGAATTCTATGCCATTGTTCGCACCTTGGAGCATTGGCAACATTATCTATTGTCACGGGAGTTTGTGTTGTATTCTGATCATGAGGCACTCAAATACATTCAAGGGCAGCATAAGCTTAATCTGAGACATGCCAAGTGGGTGGAGTTTATTCAGATTTTTACGTTTGTCATTACACATAAGGAGGGAGTTCAGAACCATGTGGCAGATGCTTTGAGCCGTCGGCATTCCTTATTAGCTACACTGCGGGTCGGGATTTGCGGGTTTGACACTTTTCGTGATTTGTATCGTGATGGTCCGTATTTTGGGGATGTGTGGGAAAAGTGTTCTTGGGGTAATTTTCTGCAATTTTTGATCCATGATGGCTACTTGTTTAAGGGGAACAAGCTTTGTGTCCCTTATTGTTCGTTGAGGGACCTTATCATATCCGAGAGTCATGAAGGGGGACTTGCAGGACACTTTGGCAAAGATAAGACATTGGCTCTTGTAGGCGAGCAGTTTTTTTGGCCAAAGTTGGGGCATGATGTTGCTCGGTTTGTGGAAAGATGTCGTGTGTGTCATGTAGCCAAGACTCGCAAGTCCAATGTAGGCCTTTATACTCCTTTGCCGGTTCCTACTGCTCTGTGGGAGGACATTAGCTTGGATTTTGTGTTGGGATTGCCCTGTACACAACGACAGAAGGATTCCATTATGGTGGTGGTGGATCGATTTTCAAAAATGTCCCATTTTGTTCCCTGCAGTAAGACATTTGATGCAACACAAGTGGCAGACTTGTATTTCAAGGAGATTGTGAAGTTGCATGGCATTCCGAAATCACTTACTTCTGACAGGGATGTCAAGTTCGTTAGCCATTTTTGGCGCACATTGTGGAGGAAGATGGGCTCGCGCTTACAGTTCAGTAGCTCGTATCACCCGCAGACGGATGGACAGACTGAGGTGATTAATCGTAGTTTGGGTAATTTATTACGCAGTTTAGTTGGTGACCATCCCCGCCAGTGGGACTTGACACTTGCACAGGCCGAGTTTGCGTACAACACTTCTCAGAACAGCACTACGGGCAAATGCCCTTTCCAAGTTGTGTATGGCCGTAACCCGCTCAGTCCCTTAGACCTCATTCCTCTTCCGGTTACCAGTCAATTCAGTTCTGATGCAGAGGCGCGTGCAACTCAGATTAAAGAGCTTCATGAGCAGGTTCGCAAGCGCATTATTCGTCAAAACAACATGTACAAGCAGCGGGTGGACAAGCATCGCAAGGGGGTTGTGTTTCAGGTTGGAGATTTGGTGTGGGTACACTTGCGAAAGGAGAGATTCCCAGCTGGTCGCTTTGGCAAGTTACAACCAAGAGCTGATGGTCCATTTCGTGTAGTGGAGCGGATCAATGACAATGCATACAAGATCGACTTGCCCGGTGAGTACAACGTCTCTGCCACGTTCAATGTCGCGGATTTATCAGCTTACCATGAAGACAATGTCGATGATGGCAACTCGTGGACGAGTTTTTCTCAAGACGGGGAGGATGATATAGTTCCACATTCTACTCATACAAACTTGGTTGGAGCAGCTCAAGGAGATAGGGGCAAAGGACCAACCAAGGCAGCGTGCAACATCAGCAACACAGGGCCAGGCGGACGCTTCATTCAAAGCCAGGTGAGCGCCCCATTTGCAGAACAAGTAGGCCTAGCGATGGAGCTTGAGGCGGGCGCCTCACAGATGCTCATGCGGCCGCCTCACACATGTTCGACCAAGCAATGAGTTACTGGATTGGAGGCGGACGCCTCACTCTTCACGGGGCGGGCGCCTCACATCGTTTGGTGTTTCCTTATTTACGTATTGCTGTTTCCTTATGCGTGTTTGATCTGGTGTTTTTAACTTTTAATGGGGATATTTTGGTCTTTCGTTTGTCACTTTGTTTTAGGGTTTGGTATGAGTATTTAAACATCTTTTAGCTTGGATTAATGCAGATTTTTGATAATTGAATTTTCATAAGAAAGCTGAAGCTTTTCTTCAGAACTTTGGTTGTTAATTCCGTTCGGCTATTTTTCATAGGTCTTTGGCTATCATCCAATTTAATATATTTTGAATAATTCTTTGTTGCATAAATTACAATAAATTTTAGATCTTTTAAACAAATGGTATGAGAGAGAAAATGATGACTTATTGTCATGAATAGAGAGAAATTATGTAAATTTGTATTTGTTTATGACCGATGAAGTGGAGAAGAGAGAAATATCATGACTATTATTTTGGAAGTCATGACTACAAATAAAAGCAGCATTTAATTTAATTATGAGTAAAATTAAAGTTACAAAAATTAAGAAAGTTTACACAATTTGAGGTAATCCGTTCTTCCAAAATACTTAGCAGTTTTATTAGGCAAAAGTTTGTGTTATAATATTTATAGCAGTTTTATTAGGCAAAAGTTTTTGTGTTAAAATATTTATAGTTTTAAAGTTTTTCATAAAATTTTGATACATGTTATCTAAACTACCCTTATTTTTATTAGGTAGTTGTCATTGTCAATTCCGGCTCTAAACATGTGCAAGAGGATCTCTGGTCCATTTTTTTAAATTTTTTTAAGGGCCTCAAATTTTGTATTTTTATTGTTTAGCTCTTGAAAATTTGTAAAATTACTTCTAATATCCTAAATTTCTAAAACCCTAAATGCATAATTTTGTAAAGATTTAATGTTATTATATAGTATTTGTTCCATAATAATGATTACTTCTTTTTTTTGGTGTCTCATGACAAATGATATTGTCTCAAATGTGAATGAGACACACTTGTCACACTCACAACGAAAATCTTCATAACTACTTCTCTCTACTACTTTATTTCCATACTCTCGAAACCCTTATATTTTCTTTAATTTTCGTGCATTCAATTTAAATAACAATTATTATGGGATGGAGGGAGTATAGATTTTGTGTATATTTTTTAAATATTGCGGCTCAATATTCAAATTTAGCACTGAACCCCAATAATTATTGAGACGAGCCTGGCCATTGTAAAAGCACCTAATTGCATAAGTAATTGAAATATTTCAAGGATAATTAAGTCTATTAAATATGTATCCAATACATTTCTTAATTTATGAAAAACTCTAAAACTATAAGTATTTTGGAACGAAAATATATAATAGATAATAAATGATTGAAGGTTGTGTTTATACTCATTAGTTGTTAGGTTTTCATTCACAAAATTTTACTACTATGTAGTTAGTTTTTGATAGTTAAACACTTAAGTCTACCAAATAAAAAATCAATTAGTGAGCGTCAATCAATCGAAATTCGTGAGCAAGACATTGTAATTATTCCGTTGTAGAGAATTTACTTATCGAATCATTAATTATTAGTCTGAAAAAATTCCAAATCGAATTGAACATAATAATTTCAAACTGAACCAAATCAAATAGCTGTGATTTGGTTTGATTTGATTTAAATCGCGATTTAATTATGTAGTTCAGACGATGATTTAGATTACAGTTCAAACCACGACTCAGATCGCAACTCATTATTAGATTTATTTAAATTTTTCATGATCACGGATGAATAACAAAAAATGCGAGTGTTTAAGAGAAAAGTCGAAGGAAAAGATAGACTAGAGGAAGAGAGAGATTGAAGGAAGATAAACACTTTACAATGTATATCATGAAGAGAACTTGAGTATTTATGTGTCGCAATGAAGATAACAAATGATGAAATTAATATTAAATAAGATACAAAACAGGGGTTAAGATTAGTCTATTTAATGTAGATTTTTTTATTGATTTAACAGTAAATGTTACGAAAATATTAAAATAATATACAAAATTAGTATTAATTTATGTAATGTGGTTTGGTTTGGTCTCACGATTTCAAATCGCAGTTTGATTTGGTTCGATTCGACTTGGTTTGGTCTGGGAGGGTCATATCACAAATCAAATCGAACCATGTGATTTGCCAATATTTGAGACCGAACCATTCATGCTTGAAAACCAAATCAAACCGCATCATTTGGTTCGATTCGATTTCAAACTGCGGTTTGAACTGAACCACATATACTACTAGTCACTACAATGCAACTATGTACTCCCTATGTCTCAAATTGTTCAAATTGAATTATCTATTTTGTTTCAAAATAAATGGGTTTCTGAAATCCTTTTTTTAAAAAAAAAACATTTGTTTCAAATCTCCCATGCTTTTCCCAGCTGGAAATCCTAACTCTCCATAAAATAAACCCCACCTATCTAAGATAGTGATACACTCCTCTCTAGTCATCTCCTTCCATGGGCCCTCTAGCCGTTTACCTAAGGTTATTGGAGTTGTACCCGTATCTAACACCTAGCTCGCAGCCAAAGGTCCTAGCCATGGCGGAATCAAGGGAAAAGCTTGAAATTAAACCTAAATACCGAGGAATTGAAGGGTACCTTGGTTAATTCGAAGTAGAGAGAACTCGAAGACGAAATGGAATGCTCGATTACGCCAAAAAATCGGCTGCCTTTGCCTTTGTTCTTGCTATTTGAAGATTTGGGGATTTTGGGGTATTTGTAAAGATCTTAAAGGAAAAGGATTCTCCCTTTTATATGTTTCCAAATCCCTTCATGAATCAGAAAGGGTAGGGGACATGACCGTTGTTCTGTAAGTTATTGCCCAGCAGTGGTTCCCAAGAAGAATGTCCAATCGCCAGAATAGTACAATCATTATGAAAATTACGGCGCATTAAACAGCTGTCCAACCGTCAAAAAGTCAAATGGTCGAGATCGACCTACGCCTACCCGGTCGACCATCAACAGGAAGCTCCCACAAATTTTTCATAACTTCCTGGTCCCGACCTAGCTTCGTCCGACATACGATCACATACTTGTACAATTCATATTAAGCCAAGTCACAAAGTCAGGTCGCCCTTGACCATTCAAGCGACCTCAACCTACCAATACGTGCACCAACCCACATCGTTATTTGTAACCGCCTCATACTTTCTCGGAGTCAGTTACGCCAACACTATCCCCATGATTTTAGGGATTCAACACGATCCTACATCAACACTATAAATACCTAACAACATCCAACGTTCAAGGGTAAAGTCTTATTTGCTATTTGAGAACTACGTTATTGTAAGTACCCCAATTCGGATCGCTCCCCATCCGACACACGGGAAACACCGCGGACTCACACAAACGTGACCCGAAGACGCGTAACCTTCAAAAACCCCAAAACCACCAACTAAACCAAGGTAGGACCCTTCCGGGATAAAATAAAACAAAAGGACATTTTGGGAATTACGAAAAAAGTTTAGCGTGCTGGAGTGTCTGCGCAGACACTTTTGCAACTAGACATCATCATGAAAAAAATCCCCTTAAAGTCCACAATATTTCCTTAAATCTGGAAAAACCAAAAAAATGGTAATGACATAAGAGTCCGCGCGGACACTTTTGCGTTTTTCTTGGACCTATAAATAGAGGGCTCCCCCTCTCATTTTCTTCACTCCTCTCTTCTCTCCCCTCTCCCCCAGCCTTCAGGATCCCCCTCTAAGTCCTTCTGAGGCAATCCCGGTCCCTTTCGGTCCTTCCCGGGGCCTTCCGAGCCCTCCCGAGGCGCTCTGAAGCCCTGCCGAGCTGCCCGCACATACCTAGCCATCCCGAGGCACGTCGAAGCTCTGTCGGTCCGCCCCCGAGGCATCCCGAAGCATTCCAAAGCCCTGTCGGTCCATCCCGAGCCATTCTGAAGCATCCCGAGCCATTTTGGAGCATCCCGAAGCCCTGTCGGCAAATTTCGAGGCATCCCGAAGCAAGTTGAACCTCTGCCCGAATCTACCTAGCGATCTCGAGGCACGCCGAACCTCTTCCCGAATCCACCTAGCGATCCCGAGGCACGCCGAACCTATGCCTGAATCCACACAGCAATCCCGAGGCACGCCGAACCTCTGCCCGAATCCACACAGCAAACCCGAGGCACGCCGAACCTCTGCTCGAATTCACACCTAGCACTCCCGAGGCACGCCGAAGCTTTGTCAGCAGACACTGGTACATCCCAAAGCAATCCCGGTCTGTCCCGAAGCACTATTCCCACTCAAACACTATTCCCCAGCGGAAGATAGACACGAACCAACATTGGTAAGGTCTCCTTCCAAAATTATTTCAATTAATTTCAATACATAGCATACAATGTAGACATCCTATTCAGCATGCATTTTTAAAAGCGCACACACACACACAACTTTTAAAAAAAGAGGGGTATCGAAAGACTTGTGTATACGAGGCGACTCGGGTGAGCTCTCTACTATTCCCTTCTCGAGGCGTAACCTGACCTCCGAACTCAAAATCTCATCACACAACAACTTTTAAACAAAAGCCTTTTATCAATGTTTTGAGCGTAATCAAAACGACGTGGCGACTCCTCCAAACGCAGCGACACCTCCCGACATCGCGAGATGCACGGTTCGCGTGCCGGATCCGGGTAATTTTAGTTGGCGACTCTGTTGGGGATTTTTTGTTTTAAAAACTTTTAAACAAAAAAAAAAAGATTTTTAAAACAATGATGAAGGTCAAACTTTCATTTTACTCCTTTCTTTAACTGTTGTGTGTGTGTGCATATGCTTTAATATTTTATTTCAAAAATATAAAAATACAAAAAAATGCATCATAATACATCTGTGTACATATATTTAAAAATTCTGCAAAAATTTATGTTTTACTCAGTAAAAGAATTTTAGTGACCGCACACTACGCGCACTCTTATCCTGTACACTGCACACTACAACCCTGAACCCGGGAAGGTCTCAGTTGCAGCTCGATTGGTGTTCATATGCCTTTTGAGCACGCACGGGATCATTCCAAACTTCCCATCCTAGCCAGTGTCAACCATGCACGCTTGCGTCACAATCTGTCTAGACTCGATTGATTTTTGACCTAGTCCGTGTCATAAAGCCTGGATACATATCCCATGCTGGTCATTATCTGAGTCAAAGCTAAGAAATCAAGACCCCTTACGCAAGCAAAGCTATGAAAGGTCATGCTAAAATCTTGACCTGATCTTGATTTCCAAAGCTACACCCAGACGATGCTCCGTCTCGGATATACATCCATGCCCACATGACACCATGTCATCAAGCCTTTAATACGTCATCCATGACAATATGACCTAGCCAAAACCTAACGCCATAGACCCCTTGCGCAAGCAAGGTAAAGAGAGGTCATGCCGAACTCTTGACCCGATCTTGACTCAGGTACTGGCTACGTTCACTATTTACATGGTCGACGCGTTAAAACTAACATGACAGGCTCGGTCCTTAGGTTCGGTTTTTTTTTTTGGCCGGTGGAAACCGCTTGCCCTATAGGACCCTCGTCCGGGGCTGTCCACCCTGGGAGGTCGAAATACAGGTGCAAAACGAGGGGTTTATAGCCGCATTGATGGTCTCCACTGACCCAGGATCTAGAATAGTTGCGAAAAAGAAGAGCAATTTTTTCCAACCCACCTAGGATTCTGAGAAAACATGTTTTAAGTAAATTAAAACAACAATAAACAATAAAAAAAAATTGCATGTCGCATGAGCTTTCCCCCTTCATCCAACGAAGGCCTTTCCATGTCTAAACCTTACCCGTCACACCCTCCAGCAAACCGAGAGTGGTTGAGAGTACCTGGGTGCTGTCTTGTCAGTGTCAAAACCGCAAGGTCCGACAACCCTTCCAAGTTCAGCGGTCCAAACAGTCCGCCACGCCCCCATGGCAAGATCGACAGATAACAGTGAGGGAAACGAAATCCTGCCCCCAAGAAATTTCCCAACAATGGCAGAGGTTTGGCAAGCTGTCAGAGCTCTCAAAAAACGCCAAGGCGAACAACAAGCTTGGATCGAAGGTACCATGCATCATTTCGGAACATTGGCCACCCCCCAGCCACCTGGGGCTCCCGAGGACGTACTCGCTCCCTCAGTTCCCAGAGTCGCTCAATATACACCGGGATCTAAACCTTTGCCTCTATGCGACCCCTGCGGCCACGACGTGAAGCCACAAGGCCCACCAGGGAGGGACATGCCAAGTCAATGCCCCGAGGTCCCGAGACCACCACAAACTGTCGAACACATTTTGTGGGACATTTGCGACTGCCCCGCTTGTCTGGAAAGGGATTTCCAAGATGAAATAAACGAGGACCGTCCCCAAAGAAAGAAGAAAACCTCCTCTCAACAAAAACTGAAAGAGGTATGAAGTCGGTGATCCCACAGTTGGAACCCTATGCGAACCATGGGGAAAGTTTGACTACTATGTCATCTACTCCAACAAATCTCCTCAGCCTGACTCAACTCAAGGTCATGGCAATCTCTGCTCCATGATAAGTTGAGACGAGCCCCGCACAGCAACCAATGGTTCAAGCGTCCTGACACCCCAACCCCTATTCTGGAAAGACATTAAAGCCATCGTCAACGCCCCAACAAAAGTAATAACGGTGAACGAGCTGAGATGCGATGCATGGCCATACACTAACCAAGGCCCTCCCATGACAGAAGTGGGAGAAACAAGCAAAGAAGCAAAGCAAGAAGTGAACGTACTGACGGGTTCCGTCCAGATCCCAATGAATCCTCCAAGGACAGATAAGAGGCCATCCATACCTGAGCCCCGAACCGAAAAAGGCTCCTACGCCAAAGAAGTTGAATCGCTTGACCCAAAGGCTGAAGACCCAATCTTAACCCTGCTCAAGCGCACTCAAGCCAACATATCCCTCTGGTCCCTACTCACTTTCTCCTACCCGCACAAACTCAAGCTGGAGGAAAGCCTGGCCCAGACCATGGTACCAATCAATGTGACACCAGATGAAGCAGTCCAAATGTTCAGCAACATTCACTATGGTAACATCGTTACCTTCACTGAGCTCGATCTACCGAAATTTGGGGCTGACCACAATGAGCCTCTCTATATCACCGTTCAACTCAACGAGCGTCGCCTTCCTCGGGTCTTGGTAGACGAAGGATAAACCATGAACGTCCTCCCTTCCAAAATGATGGACTTGCTGGGAATCAAGCCAACCGATCAAAACTTATGATTCAACGTCTCGCTCGGTCTTGAGGATAGCCACTCTGAACTTGTGGTTCAGAAAGCAGATGATACCAATAGACTTCCAGGTCATCGACATCCCGATCATCTTCACTGCCATCTTGGGCCAACCTTGGATACACCAAATAAATGGGGTGGGATCCACTCTACACCAATGCGTGAAGTTCGTCCAAGGAGGTGATCTCACCATCATTTACGGGGACAACGTGACTACCGAAGGGACCAACACAAATGGCATCCCGGTCCTGGAAATCAAGCATGACAATGACGGCATGATGTTGACAGGGTTCACAGTCGAAAGCCCGAAAGCCCAAGTGTGCCACATAGACCTCCCCCTGACTTGGGACCGGATCACTCCTCCCATGAAGATGATGAAGCTCATGAACTACATTCCGGGGCTCGATCTGGGCAAGCACCATCAAGGCACCTACAAGATCATCGAGGTCAAAGAACAAAATACCCGTCGTTGGCTAGGGTACGTCCCTACTCCCAAAGATGCTGCGGAAGACAGAAAAGCTGCACGCGGAAAATGCCCAGCTACTGACAGAAGAGGCTCGCACTCAATCTTCGACCTCTGTCCTTATAGCTTCGACATGGCCCGATACTTCACAAAGAAAGCCGGCAACTTGAACGAAGACATAGAAAAGGGAACAGAGTTGATCAACACCAAACAAGATTGGTCGGCAACAATGACCAAATGGGAGAAGCTCCAACGAAGCCTCGAGAGGTTCAAAGGCCTCGAGCCAAACCCCGTCAGAAGAGCATTCCTCGACGCACCAACTCTATCGGGACCCACCACCACCACTATTCACAATGAATTTTTGTTTGGGAAAACCCCTTCTTTGGCGGAAGAACTCGAAAAGCTTTCTGTCAGCACCCCTTCAACAAACAAGCGGGACGAGTCCATATTTGAGCTAACAATGCTCAAGGCAAAGAAAGAAGACTCCGCAGAAGATGCCTAGAACGAGCCATCGCTACAACAACTTTTCAGTGAAGATCGAAGTGCCAGACCTCATCGATTTTGTTTCTGATAACTCTGTGGTAGCCGTGATTGGGGACAGCAGCGCGAAGCTTTTCGACCCTCGCATCCTCTCAAGCTCATCCACAATGCCACTAAAAAACTGGGCCACCTTCTCCGGACCTGCAACCAGCAAGAAGGAAATGATCGAACAACTTGGTCTAACCCCTCGCGTCCTAGAGTCTAGATTTGGAACACATTCTGAGTCTGTTGTCTTTGAATTTGAGTCTCTTGAGTCATCTGATGGCCTTACGTCGGAAGATTACGAGTTCATAGCCAACCATGTATTCCCATACGCACTTAATGAAAGTTTCGACCTTTTCGAGTATCCTCTCATTGCATCTTTAACAACTGATAAATTAACTAAATCACAAACAGTCAATAACGATTCACTTGACAAAGAAGCAGACACATTAAACGAACAATACATTAAACACGTCTTTAAGCATGTTATCAAACGAGAGGAAAATCAGGCCCAAGTTGCCGAGGAGGTTTTAACCAAAGTGAATTTGGGGATTGCTGAAGAGCCTAAAGAGACGCAAATCGAAAGTTTCTTCACCTGCACAGAGCAAGAAGCATTGACTGCACTGCTCAAAGAATTCGTGGACGTGTTCGCTTGGTCCTACCAAGACATGCCCGACCTAGATCCATCTATAGTGGAACATCAGATTCCCCTGAATCCCGAGGCTAAGCCCATAAAGCAGAAGCTACGCCGAATCAAACCAGAAAGGTCCTTACAAGTCAAGGAAGAGATCGAAAAGATGCTCCGCATCGGCTTCATAAGGGTAATCGAATACCCGACATGGCTCTCACTACTAGAAATTGGGTCTTTAGCGAATGAATTTCCAGCGGCGGAATTATTCTGTCACTATATAGCGGCGGATATTATGCTATAGCGACAGAATAAATTTGGCGCCGAAATTACCGACGAAATCTAATTTCGCCACTGGATTCCGTCGCTAAAAACAAATATTCGTCGAATATTCGTTTCAATACCGCCGCTAATGTTTGTTTGACTGGTCATGACTTTACCGTTTGAATATTCCGTCGCTATTTCTTTATCAGCGGCGGAATTAATCCGTCGGTGTTAATTTAACATTTTTTATTTTTTTATTTTATTAGCGACGGAATAAATCCGTTAGTGGTAATTTAATTTTTTTAATTTATCAGTGACGGAATTATTCCGTCGGTGATAATATAATTTGTTTTTAATTTTTTTTTTTAATTTATCAGCGACGTAATAATTCCGTCGGTGATAATATTATTTTGTTTTTAATTTACCAGCGACGACGGAAGTAATGGCAATTTTAGTGCAAATCAAGCAATTTTAGAGCTCTAAACCCCGTTTACCCTTTAAAAAAATAATAATAAATAAATAAATAAATTCCTAACCAACTAATATCAATAATTTATAATTCTAACTAACAGGATACTGAATCCGAGACATCTAAGACCATCCCCATCATCCCCATCAGTGACCCTGACCCAACCCAACCTCAAATAAAATATTAATTTCTCTCATCCAACCCAACCCAACCCAACCTTATATAATTTATACTCCCATCAGTGACCTCGACCCAACCCAACCCAAACTTTTAAAAATAAAATTAATATATAAAATATATTAATTTTAAAAATATATTTATATAAATACAAAATCAAAATAATTTGATCAAAAAAAAAAAAAAAAAAGAAAAGATGCAAATTGTGACCCTACAGGGTCAACCGGCGGGCAATTGGCCAACCTAGGTTGTATGTTTCCGTGACTTTCTTTGATTTTTTTTTTTTTTTTTTTTTTTTTTTGCTGCAGTGACTCTCTCGTGAGAGTCACTAATGGGAGTGGCCTAAGAAAACTTAGTTTTTTATCCGACTTAATCATTATTGCAATACTTTTTCAATCACATAATAAACGTCACACATCACGTAATAAGTATCATATTTTTATTTATTTATTCCCAAACGACAATAACAAAATTAAATGTTGCAGTACATAATTACTAAAGGAGCCGGAGCGATCCATCTCTGACTACGACGGTCGTGTTGTCAATGAGAAAATTTCTGGCAACATCAATACATATAACGAGTCAAATGCTCTTAGTAAACATGTGTGTTTAGTCAAATAAGACGCTTAGTCAAATTAAATGTTGCAGTACATAATTACTAAAGGAGAATTTGAGAAAGGTTAAGAAACCTTTTGCCTATCAACATTGTGAACTAGATAGTAGATTCATTGCAGCTCCATTTTCTTTCCTCTCTTCTTTGTCAAGAGAAAACAGGTTAAAAAAAAAAAAAAACTTCCTCAATGGGGTTCAGGACTTGGAAATATCCCTAATAAAAGCATCAATGTCAATCTCCGCCGAACCACCTTCTCCGGTTGCTTGTCGACAAATCCCCTTAATCTCCTCCGCCCGTCTCCTCATTTCTTTCCCATCGTCGCTTTCCAAATCCATAAATCTCCTAACGAGCTCCCCAACTTCTTCCCTAGTTACCAAACTATTATCTTCACCCCCTTTTTTAACCTTCCACCCCACCCTCCAATCTTCCACAACCATCTTTCCATTATGAAACTGATCCCACAACAATGGAAACGTAAGCATCGGAACCCCAGAAAACACACCTTCCTTGGTAGAATTCCACCCACAATGTGACCAAAATGCCCCTACAGAAGGATGACACAACACCTTCAACTGATCACACCAAGGCACAACCAAACCATTACCACAATTTTCCTCATTCCCACATATTCTAGAACCTTCTAAACGCGATACCCACAAATACTTCACCCCGCTAATGTGGACCCCAGCTATAATTTCGTCCAACTGGGCATTCGAGACGGACAGAAAGCTCCCTTGTGAGATGTACAAAACCGAACTATTTGGTTGATTGTTAAGCCATTTAAAGTAGTCGGGTCGATCATAAATTGTTGTCGAAGAAGGGTTGAAGTTGAAGTAAGGTATGGCGGGGCCAATGGAGTAGACGGGGATTTGGAATTCTGTTTTCAATATGTCGATGACTTGGGATTCGAGTTCGTAGAAGGAACTGAAGATAAGGTATTGAGATTTTGATATTAATGAGAAGGCTTTGATTACTGTGGGTAGACCTTCAAGACCTACGCCATAGAATGGTGATGGAAGATATGCTACGCGCATTGTTGGCAGCCCAGGAATGTAATCTACAAGTTCTTCTCCTTTCTCTGTATAATTCATAGCAATTTGTAAATAGAGGAAAACATGATCGTTATACAGATTGATTTTATTAAAATAAAATACTAGTAGGCAGCAATACATTATTGTACACAAAAAATATTGTCAACTTTTTTTTTTTCAGAGCAATTGAAGAAAATAAATATCATTTCAGGGCTATATTATTTCACATATGTGAACCTAAAAGTGTCATAACACTTTTTCGTTTAAAAAAAAAAAAAAAAATATATTTATATATATATACTCCCTCCATCCCATTACAATTCACTCACTTACTGTTCACGCGTAGATTAAGAAAAAAAATAATGATATAAATGTTGTGAGTGTAAAAGTAAAATAGGAGAGAGAATGAGTGGAATGAATAGTAAATTATAATGGTGTTGTGAGTATTAAAATAATGTAGGAGAGAGAATGAGTGGAGGGAATAGTGATAAAAACTTTCCATTTTAGGAAGTGTATGATTTGTAGTGGGACGTTCAAAAAGGAAAGTGTGTGATTTGTAATGGGACGGAGGGAGTGTATATATATAAACAAATCTAACACTTTTAAGTTGCAGATTGACAATTTTAATTCGTCAACTAAGAGTTAAAATTCCTAGTTTTACTATGAAAATTTTCAATTTCATAATTAAAATATCAATCTACTCCCTCCGTCTCAAAATACTTGCAGATTTAGAAGAAATTTTTGTCGCAAAATACTTACAATTTTACATTTTTTCATAAAACTCTGTCACAATTTGCCTAAATTACCCTTATTTATGATTAGGTAGTTGTTACTGTAAAAACATTTAATTAGGTATTTGAAATATTCAAGGGATAGGATAGTATAGTTTATTTGATCACAAGATTTTGGGGGAAACTAGTTTCTCCTTAAGTTATAGAAAGTCCTGTTTTATAAACTGTTCCTAAATATTCACTAACTACTTGCAAGTAGAAAAAAAGTGGACTTTTTATAATTTATGGAGAAACTAGTTTCTCCCAAAACTTGCTCTTATTTGATATGTATTGATTGTTTTTCATAATAATATGTATGCAAAGTGCTAGAACTACTAGTATTTTGGTGCGGTGAAAATATCGGTTAAATGGATTTTTTTTTTAAAATATTCCATTTTAAACCCATATTTACCTAAATGACTCAAGGGAAAATTTATGTACCAAAATGACCATTTTTTAAGAAATCGGCATTGGTAGTACCGTTTTTGGCTTAAAGTCGGCACTACCAATGCCGATTTTGGTCAATCAAAAGTCAGCCATTGGAGGAGGATTAATTGGGAGGATTAAATGGGAGGTTAAATTGCCTTAATTACGAAGTTTTTAATTTTAAGTAAAGTCGGCATTGATAATACCGACTTCATTTAGGGTTACAGTGAAGTCGGCATTACCAATGCCGTTTTCTGGAAAAGTGGGGTGAAGTCGGTATTGGTAGTGCCGACTTCTGCTTTAAAGAATCCCATGCGTGCAGCTCCCCTTCCCCTTCCCCTTCCCTTCATCCCTTCATTCCCATCTTCTCTTCTCTTCTCTCATCTTCTCTCTATCTCTCAGCCATAGCCATTGACACCAACCAAGATCTCATCAAGCCAACCAAGAATAACATTCAAAATCCTAAAAACGTTATTCATACTCACGTTTTTAAAATATAAGGTTAGTATTTTGTTGATTTTTATTTCTATAATTTGCGTTTTAATTATATTTATTTCTATAATTTGTGTTAATTTTTGTTGAGTTTCCTACATACATGTTAGGTTATTTATTAAGATTTAATTAAACTTGATTTTTAATTTATTCGAATTTTGTTAGAAATTTAACGAAAATGTTAAGTTTATGTCAGAAACTTAACTGTATTGTCAAAAATTTAACGAGTTTTTCGTTGTTCAGTTAAATATTTAACGAGAATGGGCTTTTTCTTGAATTATAGTTTAATAATTAACGGTTGTGTCTTTTTATCAAAAAAATGCCATCTTACATTAAAAACTTAACTAAACCGTCGAAAATTGTCCTTTTTCGGTTAAATATTTAACGGGCAGCCTTTTTCACTGAATTTTAGTTTAATAGTTTTGTTGTTTGTTTCGAGATGGACCAAACCCAAGCATTTGTTGATCCGGGGCCGCTAGACCCCTCAGTATTAAGATTACAAGATAAACACCGTTCAAATTTTATTTGGGCTAGACGGGAAGTTGAGACTATTAGATTTAGGCGCGGTCAGGAACTTCCTACAAACTTGAATGTTAGGATACGAGAGCAAACTTTTAGAAGTAGGATTCTACGGTGTTTATAAGTTAGGTCATTTCAAATATGGCTGGCATTTGATAGCGGCTTTAGTTGAGAGATGGCGTCCGAGAGACGCACACATTCCATTTGCCGGTTGGGGAGATGACCGTCACCGCTTCGGGATGTTGGCTTTTTATGTGGCCTTCCTATAGACGGGGAGCACGTGATTCATAGCCGAACCAATATGCATAGGTTGGAATGGTGCCAATTATGTCGGGAGTTACTTGGGATTCGACCACTTGAATCGAGACTTGAAGGGTGGTAGATTGTCTATTAAGTGGATAATAGACCAGGCGGCTCGGTGGGAGGATCTTCCTGCAAATGCGCATGCCGAATTGATTAATCGGTATACTCGGGCCTATATTTTGATATCCATAGGGTCATTATTGATGCCGGACACGAGTAATATCTTGGTGGCGATGTACCTCCCTGCGCTTAGGAACGTTGACGCGATTGGGAACTACGGTTGGGGTAGTGCTACGTTAGCGTTTTTATATCGGGAGTTGTGTGTGGCGACAAAGCCCGATGCGAAATGTTGTGGTGGATTCTTAACAATTGTGCGGGTATGTCAATTATATTTGCTTATATTATTCTATTGAAGAAAATATGTTTTGTACGTGACACTAAATATTTTCTTTATGTTTTTTAGCTTTGGGCTTAGGAACGGTTGTTGTGTCTACGACCCGTAAGAACACGTGGAGATGTCATTCTTCGGGATGCATTCTTGCCCGTATGGTTGCGAGGTATTTTAAAATAAATTCATTTTAAAATCACATAATATTTTATGTACTTGATTTTGATTATTACACATTAATTTGTATGTGAAATTGCTCCGTATGTAGGTGGCGAGGTCCACTTATCACATACGCATCTTACAGGCCACAACTTGCGTGGATATCGAGATCGGCTAGCGTATTTGGCCCGAGGATCGGGTTGAGTGGCGGCCGTACTTTAGTGTCCGGGGTCCGGCATATTGCTTCCGGGGACGGCATATATGGAGAGCGAAGGTGCCCCTCATTTGCTTTGATAGGGTTGAGTGGCACCTTCTGATCGAGTAATGAGGCGATTCGGGATGTTACAGGTATCCACGACCCACATGACACGAGTGATTACTGCGTGGACTTGGCCGACGAGGTCGAACGAGAGTTAATTGGCTCAATTTCCACATATCTTACATAGGAATGTGGAATCGACGGGCTAATTTGGTGGTGGATGGGCAATACGGTATCGAGGATGTAGATTTAGCACATCCACATATGTTATGGTACTCTCGAATCACACGGTTATTGATCCGAGAATCCAAATGATGTGGAGGACGAGGGGTACGGGCGCATCTTAGTCGTTATGAGGGTTTGGTAAGTTAAATAGTACATATTTACTTTAGTTCATTTTTTTACCATTTTATCTTATCGTTATTATTTATTCCTTCTTTATTATTTTCAATGATTGAAAACCTTCGGCGCGCGTACATATCCAGCGAGAATGCCATACTTGAGGTTGAGGGATACGCCTTACGCTCACAACACCTATACGTTACCGTGGTGTCATCGGACAATCGTTATCGTCTATTAGGCAGTGAGACATTTGGATGCCCTCCAAACTCCCCACCACCGCAGATCGTGTTGTAGGGGTGCCACGAGAGACGAAATCGGGTTCGTAGACGTGGTCGACATGTGCAGGCGATCCGAGGTAATATGTTTATTTTTTCGTGGATCTGTTAAATATTTAACGAGAAGGGTCTTTTTTGCGAATTATAATTTATCATGTGCGGGATGATCCGTAGGTACATTTTGAGGAGCGGCGAATGAGGGCGATGGGGAGGAAGGGAATGAGGAGGAAGGGAATGAGGAGGAAGGGAATGAGGAGGAACGAGAATGAGGAGGACGCGAGTGAGGAGGCGGCGAATGACGCTTTCTCCCGGGCGAGGAAACTATGGATTCTACGATACACGAGATGGATTATACTCCAACTCCCCTCCAAATTTAGGTTTTGCATCATATACTTCGGGAGTGAGAGTGGAAGTCGAAGAAGAAGCGTTGACTATGCTCCATCATCATCTCGTCCACCTCTAGGGATGGGGTTCACATCGTATGGTTCTCGAGTCGAGTGGAAGGCGAAGCCTTTAAATGGATTATACTCCTCGGCTACCTCCAATGTCATTTCCGGAGGCTACGCACTTTTGGTCACGCGGACCACTGCTCGGGTACCATCATCATCTCGTCCGGCTAGCACATCACGAGTAGGTCGTGTATTATCTCGCCTTCTACCTAGGAGAAGTGATAGGCCACGTAATCCTCCTAACAATTACACCCCAGATGCATATCACGACGGATTTCCTATTTGGCCAAGGGATGTGGTCAATAAATATTTTCTTATTTTTTCGAATTAATTGGTAAGTTATTTTTGAATTAATTGGTAAGTTATTATGACTCTCTTCAATTTCTTATTTTTTCGTATTAGTTGGTAAGTTATAAAATGATTGGTACCGGTTTCGTATGAGTTAGAGTAAATTTGTCACATCGAGTCCAAAAAGATATATTTATCGAGAACTTTGAAAACGGGACTACCAATACCGTTTTTGTAAGAAGTCAAAACGGCACTACGAATGGCGTTTTTGTCGAGCGCAAACGGCACTACGAATACCGTTTTTGTCGGAACTATCAAAAACGGTACTACGAATACCGTTTTCGAATACTTACCCTTTAAAAGGCCCGGTGACCTCAACGAATTCATCCATTTCTCAATCTCTCATCCATCTCTCTCAACCCAAGATCAAAATATATCAAAATGGATCCAAATCAACCCATTTGGTATCTTGGACGAGAACCACTTCCTGGTAACCCCGCTAGTCTCTCTCAACTTTTAAATCAGTTTGATTCTCCACCGCCTCAAATCGAACGAGAGAGAGAATCTCCACCCCGTCATATCATACCTGGTCCCGCTGGTGAAGCACAGTTAGCCATGCGTCGGCGTCGGACCAGGAAAAGCTCATGTATCTCAGGGACCTCCCGCTCAGTCGACCCAAGAGGTCATACGTAAAAAACTTGACGAGCCGGAGGAAGATGATTATTTTCAGGGCAAAGCTTGGCTTGCTGCTATGGACTATCTAACTGCAGAGGGTACTTATTATCCCTTGAGAATGATCAAGGAGAAGCTGTCAAAAATATGAGAGGGTGGAACAGGTATATTATTTTATTTTAATTATAGTTAAGGTTGAAATTTATAAATAATTGATCATTATATTTTTGTTGTATTAGGTTGTGGTTGTGGTCAAGAAGTTCACACAAACGAGAGTGGAAGTTTTCACGTGATTTTGAAGGATCCATTGACGGTATTGAAGCTTACTTAGGTGACAAAGTGTTGAAGCAAGGCGAGGGCGGAAGTGACATAGGTGAAGGTCTTTGTTACGATACTTACTCGGGTATGAAATATTTTCCTTAACATTACACTCCCTAAATATATCCTTAACATTTTGTTCTAAATGTTTTGTTTTGTTGATCTATTAAGTACATTTGTTTGGGCCATATCACGCTCGAAAAACTACTTAACATTGTTCCTTCCAATGTTTCTAAGGTCTTCCCTAAGGATTGTTAATTTCATCTTTGGACATGTATTATTTGAATTTACGTCGGATTTAATATGTACTTGAATTTATGTAATGTTTTTCTATGTGGCCAGGGATGTGAGTCACTTGAATTTATTTATTTATGTAATATTTTTCTATGTGGCCAGGGATGTAGTCACCGAATTTATTTATTTATGTAATATTTTCCTATGTGGCCAGGGATGTAGTCATTTGAATTTATTTATTTATGTTTATGTAATATTTTCCTATGTGGCCAGGGATGTGGTCACCGAATTTATTTATTTATGTTTATGTAATATTTTCCTATGTGGCCTGGATGTGGTCACTTGAATTTATTTATTTATGTTTATGTAATATTTTCCTATGTGGCCAGGGATGTGGTCACCGAATTTTGTAATTTTTATCGAGTAAGCGAATATTATGTCATCATTTTTTCAAACACTTAATAAAATAACGAGTCACAAATAGTTAAATATATTACAAGTTCAAAGTTCAAATAACATCTACGAATACTTAAATATATTACAAGTTCAAAGTTCAAATAACATCTACGAATACTTAAATATATTACAAATAGTTAAACAAAACATATTACAAGTACTAGAAAATAACATTTAATCCTCCACCCTAAGAGTTGGACATCTTCTTTTAGTGTGACCTTCTCCCTTGCATATCCCATGGCGAAACTTCCTTTTCTCCACACCAATCCATCCTATTTCTAATCCGCCTTGATTTAGGTCTTCCTTGCTTCTTATCACGTAGGTGCGTTGGGTTAGGATAAAAACTTGGGACAAGATGATCTACATTCCGGTAAGCCTCGTCGTGGATCGGATTAAAAGTGCCCCTCCATGTATTGTGGTACGCCTCAAGGCGTAAAAGGGATCAACAAAATTGAACCATCAATATGTTGGGCTTTGAAGCGAGGCAAGAGCATGCGAACAAGGGTAATGATATTGCACCCATTTACCACGAAGTGCATGCTCGAGGACCCAATTCCACCACTTGAATCCTTCCACCCCTTTCACCGCGTCGCCCAGTTGTAACTTAATAAACACCTACTGGAGTATTGTTAAACCTCCTAACACTATGATAGCCGGCCTTCTTCAAGTTGAAATCATATTTTTGTTGGACCCTTTGGCTGAATAGCGATCTAGCATTTATATTGGGGTTACCAGGATACCCCCCTAAAGCCCTTATTGATATCGAGAGTCTATTTTGAAAGTATTCCACACACCTATAGAAGGCCATCTCAACAATACCCGAAATAGGCATCCCTCGTGCTCCTTTCATCACACCATTAAAAACCTCAGACAAATTGGTAGTCTTAATGCCATACCTATATCCACCATCATGCGCCATTGACCACTTTTTAGCATCCAACAACTCAAACCATTTAACTGCCTCGCGATTGATTATACGAATCTGAGCCAAGTAATTTTTCATCTTTCGGTCCTGGGTGGCGCTAACAGCACGCCAAAAAAGATCTTTTAAGCCAACCCCCTTATGAGTGTAAAGGAAATTAGCTCGTAAATGCAACATGCACCACCTGTGCACAACAGTTCGTGGCCAACCATTTTCTCCAATAGTGGCAAGGATCCCATTGTGGCGATCAGATATCAAACAAACTTCACGAGCCCTAATAACATGTCTGCAAAGAAGATGTAAGAACCAAGACCAGTTTTCATGGTCTTCTTTTTCAACAAGAGCAAAAGCAAGTGGAAGTAAACTATCATTCGCATCGACACCCATAGCAATAAGTATTACCCCTTTATATCTTCCATGCAAGAATGTGCCATCAACAGAAATGACAGGACGGCAATGAGAGAATGCTTTCAAACAAGGGCCAAATGCCCAGAACACACGGTCAAACGAACCTGGAGGACCAGCTTCAGGACGATTAGAAAACTCCACAATGGTTGAAGGGTTCCACTTTTGAATAGCTGCTAACAAACGTGGCAACTTTCTATAAGATTCTTCCCAGTCCCATATGCTTCAGCGATGGCTTTTTGTTTACCACACCATGCCTTCCGATATGAAACATCCTTACCGTGAGCTGATTTTATATTTATCATGATAAGCTTAATCTTGTACTCTGGATCAGCCTTGACAAGATCAAAAACTTCTCGTCCTATAAACTTAGCATCTAAATTAGGATGATCGCCGCTAACATCTGAAGCCAAGCAAGAATGTGGACCCTTGTACTTAGTTACTTCCCAGTACCCACCTTTCTTCAGACCCACATTCACATAGAAATTGCAGGGAAGCTGTTTCACCAAACACTCGATAGTCCACTTTTGCGGTGTGCTCTTTCTCACCTTGAACCTCGATTCTTCTTAATATGATACTTCTTTATGCGGTACTGCACATCAATCTTGTCCGAGAAGCGAATACCTTTAGCGATTCCATCCTTCTCCGCATTCCATTCGGCAAACTTGTATTCAGTATTATCATAATTCTCTGACCCTTCACCAATATCACGGTAAAATTGATAGTCTCCTCTCCCATACATTTGATTTTGCGGTTCACCTTGAAAAGTAATCATCTGTGCTCCTACATCACCACCTTCCCCATCATCACCCTCATTCTCGTTATCAGTTGCACTCGAACAATCTTCATATCCAGAATCAGCATCAGAACTTACTCCAAGGATATGACTTTCAAAATCTGAATCATCATCATTTTCACGTTCCTCTACCTTTTCCCCTTCCCCTTCCACTTCTGCTTCCACTTCCGATTCCACTTCCCTTTTCTCTTCCCAATGTGTTTCAAAACCAAAAGCATCTCTCTCAAGGTAGTTATCATTTTGTATCGGCTCCTCACGTGTTTCAACCTCATCAGAACGCACAGTATTATCAAGTCTAAAATCCATGATAATATACAACTGCAAGCTACCAATCCCACCTAATTGAGCAGAAACATCAAACATGACTTTCACACACATATCATTTTTGACTTCAAGCGGAATGAAATTTGCAAACCCATTGCCCATCATATAAGGATATCTACAAATAACTTTCAACTTAATATCCCTTGGATCTATATCAATTTTCTTATATAACTTCCTAATCAATTTTTTGTAACTCCAACGAGTTTTTGCCACTAAGGGAAATTTCGGCCCTGTTCAAGATTACTATCTCCAAACGGGTTTTCATCATCTCCTCCCCAGTAGCACATGAAAATAAGTGGAAGTCCACTCATATTTTTCCCTAAACAAATTAATTCAACAATCAAAATATATAAAAAAACAACAAATCACATTATACAAATCAAAATATATCAATTCATTCGATACCAAAATATATAAAAAAGAATAAAATGTACCTTGAATAATGCTTAATTCACAAAATATTGAAGAATGTTGAGCTCTGAAATTGAAATGGACGGAGAAATGGTTAGGAAAGAATGAGAAAGAAGAGGCTGTGAGGGGATTTATGTTGGGTTGAAATCGGCATTGCCAATGCCGACTTCACTATAACCCTAGTTGAAGTCGGTATTGGCAATACCGACTTCTCTTAATCCAAAACACCATTAATTAATCCTAAGCCTAAGCCTTCCTCGCTGACTTTTGACTGACCAAAATCGGCATTGGTAGTGCCGACTTTAAGCCAAAAACGGTACTACCAATGCCGATTTCTCAAAATGTGGTCATTTTGGTACATAAATTTTCCCTTGAGTCATTTAGGTAAATATGGATTTAAAATGGAATATTTTAAAAAAAAAATCGGTTAAATGAACAAAAATTGCACTTAAACTGCCAATTTACTAATTAGTTATGGCAATTTTAGTGCAAATCAAGCAATTTTAGAGCTCTAAACCCTAACCAATTAATATCAATTTTAGGTAACAGGATACTGAATCCAAGACATCTAAGAAAACTTAATTTTTTTATCCGACTTAATCATTATTGCGATACTCTTTCAATCGCATAATAAACCTCACACATCACGTAATAAGTGAGATATTTTTTTATTTTATTTTTTCCAAACGACAATAACAAAACCTCACATTTCTAAATTGGAGGATAATTTTGTACTTCTTTAATTTCTGGCCAGGCATAATTTTGTAAATTACCAAATTAACACTTCAAATAGCAACTGAGTTTGAATTTCAGATCAAACGCACCTGATAAGTTAAGAGGAAAATGGCCATTCTGAACAATCAGATCAAAATGATGGAACATCGAGAACACAGAAGCCGACTGCGTCCAAAACGAAGCCACCGGAATATTCCTCCGGTTACCAAGCCGAACCACCCATGGCATCAAACTATCACTAATCAGCACACTCGCCGGAGTCTCAAGCCGATTGAGTAACACCTCCACCGGAGCTTCCATCTTCGTCATTACAGCTTCGAAAAAGCCGGCGATATCCGAACCGCGTACTCGCTCCGACGGAAGAACGTTAGGGATGGAACGGAATTGGATGTTTGGAGGCTTGGCGTCGGAGCTGAGGAAGCCGAGCCATTCTTCGGTTACGACGAAAGAGATGAGAATGTCGGCTCGCTTGGAGGCTATGACCTTGCAGAAGTTCATAACTGGGTTGATGTGGCCTCGGCCGGGGTACGGAATTGCCACAATGTGGCAGCTGTTGATTGGTGTTTGAGTTTCCATTGATACAGCGTGAAATGACTAGACAGGGCTACTCCAATAATCAGAGTGTGTATTTAACTTGGTGCAGTGCGTCACGTTTTATAGGGATTAACATCTCCACTCATAACATTTAGTCAGGGCGGCGTGAGCCTACGCTTTCTCCATTTATGACTTTTACTCAAGTCATCCATGACAAATGACAAATTGCAAATTTTGTTTTCTAGATGACATTTGGGTAAGTCAAAAACTCATAAAAAAATGCATTTTTTATGAACTTACAAAAAAACGTGTTTTACGCTCTTCTCTCACTAGACGGAAACTCTCGCAAACTCTCCCTCTCCGGCCAAACTCAACACCGATCGTCTTCCTCACCAATTTATTCTCCCCAAATCAACATTCCCCTTCTCTCCCAGCCGCCTTGCATTTTCTCTCTCAAAAAATGGCGACTACGAATCATCAGCATCTCCTCCGACTTGTTCTATCCTGCCGAAAAATTACAGCTCAGGTGACATACCCCGCCTAAGACCGAAGTCAATCGTAGCCATGGCTTCATCTTCAGAGCAAGAATTCCTGGCGCAGTATCGAGCAAAGCTCAACAGGCTTCCCAGATCGTACAAACTTTGGGACGGTAAGGTTGCTTCAAGGATCGGCGAGAAACTGGCGTTTCGTCTCAAAGATATTGGCGTTTCTCATGTTGATATCGACCTTGGTGAGGAGCTATCCAGGCCAATTCATCACCGCAGATGGTGATTCCTCTTTTTGAGTCGGTCAAGCGCGACGGTATCTCCGTCGCCGATGCGGAAAAGTTGGATGTCTAGGTTTATGTCTAACGTTTCAGACGTTGATTGCTGATTTGATTTCTGGTGTCAGGTTGAAGGATTTGTGAAGGAATTGTGAAGGAATTGTGAGGAAGGCGACAACAATAAATTGGATGCCAGTTCTCTGGTTTTTGAATGCCAGTGTTCTAATTTTGAAATGCCCGTTTATGTATTGTGGAATGTCAGTACAATCTGTGGTGCAGAATAAATCAGTGGTTTTTGAGTGCCAGTGTATGTGTATTTGAGTGCCAGTTTACGGAGGGGCTTACGCCGGAGTCGCCCCCGGCTTAGTTCACGTTTGTGGCTGTGCAGGACTGAAGAAGGAGCCGGAGCGATCCATCTCTGACTACGACGGTCGTGTTGCCGCTGAGAAAATTTCTGGCAACATCAATACATATAACGAGTCAAATGCTCTTAGTAAACATGTGTGTTTAGTCAAATAAGACGCTTAGTCAAATTAAATGTTGCAGTACATAATTACTAAAGGAGAATTTGAGAAAGGTTAAGAAACCTTTTGCCTATCAACATTGTGAACTAGATAGTAGATTCATTGCAGCTCCATTTTCTTTCCTCTCTTCTTTGTCAAGAGAAAACAGGTTAAAAAAAAAAAAACTTCCTCAATGGGGTTCAGGACTTGGAAATATCCCTAATAAAAGCATCAATGTCAATCTCCGCCGAACCACCTTCTCCGGTTGCTTGTCGACAAATCCCCTTAATCTCCTCCGCCCGTCTCCTCATTTCTTTCCCATCGTCGCTTTCCAAATCCATAAATCTCCTAACGAGCTCCCCAACTTCTTCCCTAGTTACCAAACTATTATCTTCACCCCCTTTTTTAACCTTCCACCCCACCCTCCAATCTTCCACAACCATCTTTCCATTATGAAACTGATCCCACAACAATGGAAACGTAAGCATCGGAACCCCAGAAAACACACCTTCCTTGGTAGAATTCCACCCACAATGTGACCAAAATGCCCCTACAGAAGGATGACACAACACCTTCAACTGATCACACCAAGGCACAACCAAACCATTACCACAATTTTCCTCATTCCCACATATTCTAGAACCTTCTAAACGCGATACCCACAAATACTTCACCCCGCTAATGTGGACCCCAGCTATAATTTCGTCCAACTGGGCATTCGAGACGGACAGAAAGCTCCCTTGTGAGATGTACAAAACCGAACTTTTTGGTTGATTGTTAAGCCATTTAAAGTAGTCGGGTCGATCATAAATTGTTGTCGAAGAAGGGATGAAGTTGAAGTAAGGTATGGCGGGGCCAATGGAGTAGACAGGGATTTGGAATTCTGTTTTCAATATGTCGATGACTTGGGATTCGAGTTCGTAGAAGGAACTGAAGATAAGGTATTGAGATTTTGATATTAATGAGAAGGCTTTGATTACTGCGGGTAGAACTTCAAGACCTAAGCCATATAATGGTGATGGAAGATCTGCTACGCGCATTGTTGGCAGCCCAGGAATGTAATCTATAAGTTCTTCTCCTTTCTCTGTATAATTCATAGCAATTTGTAAACAGAGGAAAACATGATCATTATACAGATTGATATTAAAATTAAATAAGTGTCATATTTTTATTTATTTTTTCCCAAACGACAATAACAAAACCTCACATTTCTAAATTAGAGGATAATTTTGTACTTCTTTAATTTCTGGCCAAGCATAATTTTGTAAATTAACAAATTAACACTTCAAATAGCAACTGAATTTGAATTTCAGATCAAACGCACCTGATAAGTTAAGAGGAAAATGGCCATTCTGAACAATCAGATCATAATGATGGAACATCGAGAACACAGAAGCCGACTGCGTCCAAAACGAAGCCACCGGAATATTCCTCCGGTTACCAAGCCGAACCACCCACGGCATTAAACTATCACTAATCAGCACAGTCGCCGGAGTCTCAAGCCGATCGAGTAACACCTCCACCGGAGCTTCCATCTTCGTCATTACAGCTTCGAAAAAGCCGACCATATCCGAACTGCGTACTCGCTCCGACGGAAGAACGTTAGGGATGGAATGGAATTGGATGTTTGGAGGCTTGGCGTCGGAGCTGATGAAGCCGAGCCATTCTTCGGTTACGACGAAGGAGATGAGAATGTCGGCTCGCTTGGAGGCTATGAGCTTGCAGAAGTTCATAACTGGGTTGATGTGGCCTCGGCCGGGGTACGGAATTGCCACGATGTGGCAGCTGTTGATTGGTGTTTGAGTTTCCATTGCTACAGCGTGAAATGACTAGACAGGGATACTCCAATAATCAGAATGTGTATTTAACTTGGCGCAGTGCGTCACGTTTTATAGGGATTAACATCTCCACTCATGATATTTAGTCAGGCCGTGAACCTAGGTGGCACCAACGCTTTCTCCATTTATGACTTTTACGCTAGTGACAAATTGCAAATTTTGTCTTACAGATGACATTTGGGCTAGTAGAGAGAAAAAAAAAATCAAGAAAAGTGAGCAAATCAGTTGGTGACACACGTTTTACTCAAAAATTATTTTTTTCAACAAAAATTGTAATTGATATACTCCCTCCGTCCCGGTAAGAGCTTCACCATTTGGCTTGGGCACGGTAATTATGGTAAGAGTATTATATTGAAAGTGTTGTGAGTGTGAAAATAAAATAGGAGAGAGAATGAGTGGAGAGAATAGTAAATTATAATGGTGTTGTGAGTATTAAAATAATGTAGGAGAGAGAATGAGTGGAGGAAATAATAATATTTTATGTCCAAAAAAGGAAAGGTGAAGCTTCTAACGGGACGCCCTTTTGGGTAATTGGTGAAGCTTTTATTGGGACGGAGGGAGTATAAAAAATAATAATTATTTTTTGAAAAACTATTGTTATTAATATTTTTCCACACTCGCTAATTAGAGATCCAATTTAATATATTTTTAATAATTCTTTGATGCATAAATTATACTCCCTCCGTCTCACTTCAAATGGTCCCTTGAAGTGGGACACGGTTTTTAAGAAAAAATGAATAAAGTGGGTAGAAATTAGATGAGAGAGAATGTAAAAGTTAAATGTGTGGTAGGGAATAGGAGAAAGAATGTAAAAATTAAAAATATTTAATAGGAGAGAGAATGAGTGGGAGAAATAGTAAGTTAATGATTGATTTTTTTGTAAATATGTGGAGATGATAAGGGTATAAATATATGAAAAACTTTCTATTTATGGAAGAGACCAATTGAAGTGGGACGTCCCAAAAAGAAAATTTGACCATTTGAAGTGGGACGGAGGGAGTAATAATTTTTAGATCATTTAAACAAATGGTAAGAGAGAGTAAGTGATGACTTATCGTCATGACGGGAGAGAAAATTGTTTAGATTTGTATTGTTTATGACCGATGATATGGAGGAGAGAGAAATACCATGACTATTATTTTGGAAGTCATGACTACAAATAAAAGCAGTATTTAATTTAATTATGAGTAAAATTAAAGTTACAAAAATAGAGAAAGTTTACACAATTTGAGGTAATCCGTTCTTCCAAAATACCTGCAGTTTTAGGCGAACGTTTTTGTTTTAAAATATTTATAGTTTTGAAGTTTTTCATAAAATTTTGATCCATGTTATCTAAACTATCCTTATTTTTATTAGGTAGTTGTCATTGTCAAGTCCGGCTCTAAACATGTGCAAGAGGATTTCTTGCAAAGACTCATTTTTTATAAGGGCCTCAAATTTTGCATTTTTATTTTTTAGCCCTTGAAAATTTGTAAAATTACTTCTAATATTCTAAATTTCTAAAACCCTAAATGCATAATTTTGTAAAGATTTAATGTTATTATATAGCATCCGTTCCATAATAATGGTTACTTATTTCTTTGGTGTCCCATGACAAATGATATTGTCTCAAATGTGAAAGAGACACAATTTTCACACTCACAACGAAAATCTTCATAACTATTTTTTCTCTACTACTATATTTTCGTACTCTCCAAACTCTTATATTTTCTTTAATCCTCGTGCATTCAATTTAAATAACAATTATTATGGGATGGAGGGAGTATAGATTTTGTGTATATTTTTTAAATATTGCGGGCTCAATATGCAAATTTAGCACTGAACCCCAATAATTATTGAGACGAGCCTAGTCATTGTAAAAGCATGTAATTGCGTAAGTAATTGAAATATTTCAAGTAATTTAGTCTATTAGATATGTATCCAATACATTTCTTAATTAACCATCAGACTTTGGCCTAGCGGCCAGAGCTCATGGCTTTCAACCTGAAGGTCATGGGTTCGATCTCCCTCCCTCCCAAGAAGTTAGAGGGAAGACTTTCTCTCCCTAGGATTTTCTAGGCGCTTCTCTGTGTGTGTGTGTGTGAGTAGTGAAAAAAAAAGATTTTAAAAAAATAAAAATACATTTCTTAATTATGAAAAACTTTTGTAACGACCCTAAACCTAGGCACCAATTTAGCATCCCATTATATATATATATATATTTTCTATCAATTGTTGACTTTATGTGCTTAAATTATGTCTTTGATTTATTAGGGTAATTGAGGATGGTTATGAGATAATCTTAAAGCCTTAGGATTAAATGAAAATAGATTAAAGTATTTTGTGAAAGTATAATAATTGAAAATAAATAAATTATTTTAAGTAGTATGGTGGAGTTATAATAAGATAAATAAATAAAATAGTATGAGTAGTTAAGGTGTCTTTGTGTAAAGAAGAGAAGTAGAGGTGTTAGCTACCTTCTCTAGATCTTGGAGGGCTTAAGTGCAATTTGGGAATATATATCATTTAGTGAAAGTATGGAAGGCCATACTCCCACCTTTTTCTCCCTCACCTTCTTCAATTATTAACCTCCTCATCCTCCTCATTCTTTCATCATCTTCTTTACTTTCTCCTTCAAATTTCCATGGAAGCTCTCTCTCAATATCTTTCCTTCCAAAAATTCTAATAAATCCAATTCTTCTCCATTTGATGATCCGGGTGTACTTTTGTGTTCATGAAATTGAGGGGAATATATCAAGCTAGAAAAATCGTTGTTCCATCTCCTATTCTAAGGTAAGTTATTATGACTTCCTTCTAATAATTGTTCACTTTATGTGTTATTTAATATGTGTGTTGAAAGAAAAGGATTTTGGGTATTTTTGAATAAGGTTATTTGGGTTACAATGGTTTAATCAAGGTTGAATTGATTTTGGTTGTAAAATGGTGATCTAAGATGAAAGAAGAGTGGTATAGAGTAATTGGAAATGTTAATGATTTAAGAGTAAGTATTGAATTTGAATTTGTCTAATTTTCTAGAATAAAGTAAGTGAAGAAATGGTTAGTATTGTGTTATGGAGTTATGGTATGTAGTGATGTCCATCTTACTTTGATTTGGGAAAGGTTATGAGTTTATTTCATTTGGATAGAAAGAAGTAGAAAAAGGATTTGGTATACTTTTAATGATGTAAGTATTATGACATTCTTTCCTATATAGCTCATGAAATGCTTGATTTTGTTGTTGTGTTACTATCATTGTTGTTGATGATTAGAGCACTTTATTGGAGTTGAGAATTTGGGTAATGCCCTAAATGTGGTGTTGTTATCCATGGAAATTGATTTAGAGAAAAGGGTTGTGAGTTAAGTAGTAATAAAAAGTTTATATGTGAAATGGGATAGTGAAATGGGAGAATTAACTAAGTAAGTGAAAGGGTGAGGTTTGTCTTAATTGTTTGGAATATTGACATGGATTTTGAATAATTAATTGGTACTACTTTGGGTTTAAGTGGTTTGTAATGATGTTAGGAAAGTTAGTAAAAATCCTCTTATGATTCACAAAATTTGAGTAAGCTTGGTTTGGAATTTGGTTCAGCTGCAAATCTGAGAAAAGCCTTCTTGGGCGGTCGCCCATGTGCCTTGGGCGGTCACCCATCACCTCAGCCTTTGGTGCCTTCAGATTTCCCTCTTGGGCGGTCGCCCATGTGCCTTGGGCGGTCGCCCATCACCACAGAAGTTATACCCTTTTGAAACCTTCTTGGGCGGTCGCCCAGGGTGACTTGGGCGGTCGCCCATGTCACCAGATTTCCTTCAGTTTCCTTTCTTGCTAATTTTCACCAACAACCACTTAACTTGATTCCTAACCATTTCAAAGTAGTGAAAACTAATCTACCCCGGATACAAATTAATTCTTTTTAACCTAGGTTATAGTAGAATACCTTGGCTAGGCCATGGCGTCTTATTTGGTCAAAACGGAATTGTGGGAGTAGTTAATTATTGTTCAGAAAATGTTGAATAAACTTGATTCGTAACTTCACCAAAGTGGTTCAAACTTGGGAATTAGATCTTGAACTTTATTTAAGATTATTCAAGGTTGTATAATGACTTCGTAGGGATGTTTTATGGTACGTGGTGACCTTACTTGCTCCATACCCTTGATGGTTAGTGAATAATGTAGAAGCTATATGTTACACCATTGCCCTAGTTGGAAATGTGTGTTTATCACATTGTGACATTGTTATCCCAAGTGGGGATTATTTGGTATTGTTATATTGTATCCCAAGTGTGGATTATTTGGCATATGGTTGTATTGTATCCCAAGTGTGAATTATTTGGTTATATTGTTACCTTACTGGAATTCATATTCATTGATAGTATTATGCATAGTGTATTAAATGAATGTTGCATTATAGCATTGATTTAGCATGAGTATACATTACCATGTTGTTATATTCTTATCCCTTTGATGGATTTTATTTCAAGTATCTATTATGTGCTTGAACGTGTTTATATTATATGTGATTCGGGGGTATAATGGAATTCAATCAACTATTGATTTGTTCTATAAGTGATTGAAGGTTCATCATACCTGTGACCGGCCCCTCTGTGGCCACAGAGTGGGAGTGCTAGCAGATGTATTGAGCCAAAAGCCTTACAGTCCGCTGCGATTTTGATGACTAGGTGGAATGCTTCTGTATTAAGCCAAAAGCTTTACAGATAGCGGCGATATTATATGGTACTCTGAATAAGGGTCATATAAGTATCTGATTTTCTTATATGGATCTCTGGAGTATGAGTCCTATAAGTGGTGAATGTGCATGGAGGCAGTTCACCAAAGAGAGGAGTTTTACTCCCACGTTGTACGACTTAATGTTCAGACGGGAAAGGTAAAATGAGGTAACGTAAGGTGTTTACCGCTTTAATAATGTGCTATGTGTAACCATGCTATGTGTTGCATCTTGTTTGGCATCTTGCTGCATTCATAATAGCTTATTGAGATTTATT
>JAFEMH010004172.1:0-223389 GCA_022495995.1 Adenophora triphylla var. japonica
CAAATTGTAACACATTGCATGCACATTTTCTTGTTTTCAATAATTAGTGTGTGAAATTGCAAATTTAGATATAGGAGTAGTATTGATGATTGATTGCACTAGTCAGATGCTTAGGTGATTACTAATATTAGTTTTGGTTGCGATGTTGGCCATTAGTCACACTAATAGTAATAATGTGTGTGTACGGCCGAGTATGGATGTATGTGTTGCCGGTTATAGGCTTGAGCAATAGGTTTATGTGTGTGGAATTGTTAATTTAGATAAGTAGTATTGATGATTGATTAATAATAGTAGAAGTAGGTGATTACTAATATTAGTTTGGTTGTTGATGTTATTAATTATCACGATTTTTTTAAAAAAGAGTACTTTCATTTTAAAAAATATAAATTCCAAAATAACTCACATTTGAAACTATTTTTACCGAAAATGATCGATGGAATCGAGAAGGAGAAAGAAAAAAATTTGTAGAGCCTAAAATGCTAACCGGTCAAGAAAAGCGGTTGTGTTGGAGTCGGAACCACTTAGGTTGACCACTTAAACCAAAAAAAGCAAAGAAAGGAATGACAACCCCGAAATGATCTTAGAATTTTTTTTTTTATTTTAGAAGGTCAATGTTACTTTATGATAGGAAAAGGGAAAATTTGACGAAAGGGCAATCTCTTTCTTCTTCTTCACCATTCACAGGCGGGCGGCTTTAGTTTTTTTTTTTTTTTTTTTTTTTCTTTGGAAACAAGACCGCTAAGTCGGAAAAGTGGAAATGGGATTTTTGAAAAATCGCTACACGGTGTAATTCCTGTAATGGAGGTCAAAAATAAAGCTACACGGTGTAGCGATTTAGTCTTGACTTAATTACAGTATTAATTAAACCCTAATTACACCAAAATCGCTACACCGTGTAGCGATTTTAACCGGTCACAATCAAAATCGCTACACCGTATAGCGATTTCCAAAAAATTGATCATTTTGTGAAATAGTTTGAAAAGTGAGTTATTTTGGAAAATAAATTTTTAAAAAAGAATTATTTGAGAAAAAAAATCCAAATTTTGGGCTTAGACAATTGGGTTGAATATTTAGATTGAGTTAAGATAATTATAAAAAATGCAATACATTTTAATAATAATTGCAAAAGTTTTTTAAAAATATTGACCAAAATGATAATTGCAAACAACTCAAAGAATTGCGATAATATTGAAATAATGAATTAAAAATTGGAAAGTATGGAAAGTGTTTGCACCGTATGGTCTGATGTTTCAATTTTTTTGCGAGTAAGGGTCCAAACTTACCAAAAGTTGACAGTTAATGGTTTTTTGATGGAATTGTTTGAAATTGCCGTTAAATGTTTGCAATTTAGGGTCTGAAGTTATCGATTTTCATCAAATAAGGGTCTGGTTTAACAATTGTTTCTAACAATTCCGTCAAAAAAATCCTTAGCTGCCAATTTTTAGTAAGTTTGGACCCTTAATCGCCAAAAATGAAACATTGAAACCTACAGTGCAAGCACCCCCAAACTTTGGACCCCTATTTGTATTTTGGCCATTTATTTATGACAAATATAGTATTAGAGAAAATTATATAAAAGCCAATCTAGCTACAAAACTTCATGTCTAAACTAAAGACTACAATTACCCAATTCCTTTCCTCAAATTGGAAAACTAAAAAAGTTAGCCAAACCAACAAAGAGTAAGAAATAACATATAAATTAACAAGTTGACAAAATTTGGCTTCTTGGACTTGCTTAACAAAAATGGTAACAAAAAATGTGCTCAAAAGCCACAACCAAAAATAACATATAAATTAACATTTCACCCCACTTTAATTAATAAAAATCCCATAATATCATCCCTTAACTACTTCCATGATGCATTCACAATCTCAGCTTTTACAGTTTACACACTTTAGTCACTCAATAGATGACAAGGTTGGTTCATTCATGTTTAAGCAGAGCATAAAACCCATGACGACAAAGAAAAGCAAAGGTCTTTTAAGTTCCATCAACCTGGCTGCCAATGCAAGCAAAATTAGCCGTCTTTTAAGCTCCATCGACATTTGACAAAGGTAGAAAAAATGGCAGGAATATACAAGTAACCAATATTGACGGCCCTGCTTCAACTGCCATCTATAGTATCGGCCTTACTTCTACTGGTGAGTTGTTCGCTTATCAAGGTGTCGCTTCCAAGCTTCAGGTAAATCCGTCATTGTTCAATCAATCTCTTCTTCTTCTGAGAAACATTATAATAACTTACTTTGTTGGAATATTGTACATATTTGCAGTGACACTGAAGGCAAAAGCGTTGGGCTCGTCAGTGGAATCAAGCCATCAAGGGAAAAACAAGACGAGATATAAGCATGGGCATAATGCTATCAAAGCCCATATTAGCATTGGAGTTCAATTGTCTAAAAATGGTAGTTGAGCCTCCTCTTATTGTCACAGAAGGATCTCACAACACTGCAGAATACTCTGTAGCTTGTAGAGCTAAAACTATGAAGACAATGGGTCACTAATCCTCTGTAATATCCACTATTATAAGAAAACATCGATAGTGTCTATTGGGGGATAAATACCAGTTATACATAAACATGTCATATAAATGTTCAACAGAGTCCAAATTAGAATCTTACATTAGAGACTGTACTAATATCTAAGGAAAGGATGGTGATGCCATGTTACAGGAATGAACCAAACCAAGACATACCAGTGTAGATAGAGGAAATGCAACTAACAGGCAGAGTTTTACAGTTTCATGGTGTCATGATCGATTTCCTTTCGGGATGCTTCCCAGAGGCGCTGTTCAATTCCCAATTTCCTTAGTTCCATCAGACCATGCTCAACTGAAACATGAAACCTCACATTAACCAATATGCTTTTTATCTTTTATTAATGAAACAGAGAGTTTATGAGCATCTGAATTTGACTTTAGTTCTACCACAGGAATTTCTTTTTCAAAATATGAAGATACTAAATCGCATTTTCTTAAAAATAAAGGGGTCATCTTCATATGGTGGCTTTGCCAGTGTACCAAAGTAGGAAAGTTATTCTGGTTAAGAGGCGACTACCAAAGAGTTCAGTCAATTGATCAACATTAGGTCAATATCTAAATGTTTGCCATAATGATACTTTGAGCACAGGACTTGTAAAAATGGCATTATTATCATTCCTTCCCAAAGCGTCATATACTCCTTTCCCTTCCATAATGATAGTCTCATTTGAATATTCAATCATTTTAACAACCTATTTTCATTTCCATCACTACCCTTAAGGAGGATTAATTATTACTCGATTACTCCCTCTTCTTCCTTTGATGGATCTCATCCTCTTTTTCCTAAATTGGCAACTTTGAAAGTTCAATGATTTTAACCTAACAATTTTGGTAATGAGACATCTTTTGGGACAAACAAAAATGACAAATGGAACATCTTTATCGGATGGAGGAAGTAGCATTCTCTACATCCTCTTGGAGAAACTACCAAGGATGACTCGCTCAAATGAGAATCAAGCAAATAGCTGACTAAAAGTAATTTTGAGCAAGTTTTTTTTTCTGCAAGGCAACTTTGTCTTCTTCTTCTTTTTCTATTCTAGTTTGAATGACATCCTGTACACCTACTCATAAATTTTTCAGAAAATTAATTAAAATGTCAACTCTTTGTCTTGGAACAAACATGACGCCTATCATTTATGTTTCATTGCAAAGCTAACCTGGGATTAGTTCTTATATAAGGGGGTCTGGATATATAACAATTACCATCAACAGCATCGTGTGAACTTGGTGAATGCGCACTGCGGCTAATCCAAAATTGAAGTCGCTTTTTTGCAATATCTTCCTCTATACCATGCGCACTGGCTCTTCCCCAAAAGTATGTGAGCCAAGCCTGATTATAATTTATATCATGTAAAATTAAAATGAGAAAAGGTAAAGAAATAACTTTTTCTCAATATTTTACAAAATAAATACCCAAAATCAAACATTATGCGCTTCTTCAATGTCAATCTTTTAACCAAGAAAATTGTGATGGTATTAAATGTTTCTATGCATTTGCCTAGCACTGATTGAGAGAAAAGGCTATGAAAAGATAAGTAAACTAAATACAAATTTACTTTTCTTTACTATTGCTATATTGTTGGACTAAAGCAGATGGCGACGTCGGGTTCATGTGGCAGACCCCAAGTACTTGGGAAAGACCAAATTAAGTTGTGAGGCAGAGGGAATCGACAGCAAAAAGACTTGTATGAGGTGAAAAAGAAGAAACTCACACCTCTTTGAAAAGAACATCCTCAGACTCCTCCGGACTCAGTTCTGCAAGAAAACATTTTCCATAGGCTTATCACAACACATGGAATGAAGCAGTTTTGCATTTGAATATGACACTAAATTGGTCCTATATGACATGTGATTCAAAAAGTTAGGCCATTAGCTGTTAACTAGATATAGTTGAAAAAAATCAGGTCCATCATAAGCAATACCAATTCGAACTCAACTTACCAAATGCATCCATATACTTTGGGTCATCACCAGGAGATTTAAGATCTGCTCACAAAATGAAAAAGAGGAAGTCATGTATTTCTGAGTATATTAATCGTTGAAACTGAGGATTCTCTTTCATTTTTCTTTTGTTAGGACTCAGTCAAATTTTATGCATCAAATAAGTACGGAGCAACAAACAAGCATCAACTAAGTATCCTACCAGTACGCATTTGTGGTAAAGCTAGAAAAGATAGAATTGGTAATGAACTAGCATGTGAGAGTAAGTCGCTAAACATGACATAAAAATGAGAGAAAAATACTTATGATGGTTGAACAAATACAACGTAGACCGCTAAGTGCACTGGTTAGGAAGTGTGAATTTATCAACCACAACCAGACATAAAGTAGGGGAAGGACAAGGCCAAACTAATGTGGGATATCAGTAGTAAAGAAAAATATGAACAATAAACCCCTTCAAAATTCATCAAACATGGAAATCAACCTTAGAATAGGGATTTATTTTTTTGTTGTTTTTTACCTTAGATTAGGGATATGCTCTATCATTAGAGATTTCTAACCACCGCTATGTCTGCCAACTAGCAGATACATTTACATATGCACAAAATCAAACCAAGCATGTCATCACCATGTGAGAAAATGTACCTAACATGGATTGTCGAGTAGAATTTGGACGGCGCAGTTGAGCTAAAGCAAGCACAATGCCATCTTCAACCTGAGAAGTAACAATCATAAACTTTACATGAATATACAGTAAGACTTCATAATAATAACACACTCAATCTTCACCACCGTTTATAAAAAAATCTTAGAACTTAATATTCAAAAACAGCAAAATAAAGAAGAAACAAAATTTTACATTGACTGCCTCAATTCAGTGAGTTTGACTAATTATTGACCCATGAAAACAAAGAATATATCTTGCAAAAATCTGACATTGGTGGTTACGGTTAACATAACATAATGGAATAAATTCATATCGTGTTTTTGAATGAGGAAACCTATTAAAAGAATAAACCTTCAATGAAGCAAGCTCCTTTAAACCCATTTCAACTGAGAGCATGCTCTCTATATTCCCTTCACCAGTTAGATCACTCAAGTCCTGAATAAGTTTTCCCTTCCGCTCTTGATTGTCATCACCTGCAAAATTATATGGACATGACGAATTGACGGTGTGAGATATTGACGTCACTGAAGTATAACATGAAATATTTCACTGCATTCAAAACACAGAAATACATTTAACATCAGATTTAAAGGAGCATTCACTGGCCTCTTTCCCAGCCTCCTTCCTTAGCCTTCTGTCCAGCAGATACGACAACTTCAAAGGGAAGGGGTGCCAAAGATGACCAATACTCATGCTTAGAAGCTGCAATGTCTGCACAAATACCTAGAATATAGAAGTATAGATTTCAGAGCACAGTCCACAGTGATAGAATATGGATATGCAATATATTCCATTAGTTACAGTTGATATGTATGTAAATATGTAAATGTATATCATCAAGTATGATAGGTAGATATGCTAGTTATATTAGGAGATTATATAGGAGATTAAATGAGAGCCTATAATTACGGAATGAGACTGCTAGTCTCACGGAATTTGAGATGTATATATTGATGTATTATTGGAATACAATGGCAAGGACGATATTCCTTTATGGTATCATCGTAGCCTAGTCCGCCCACTCTCTCTCTCGTTTTCTTTCCTCAAGCCTTCTTCTTCTTCCAGTGTTCTGTCATGGCTCCTCAACCACCGTTACATCCGGCATTTACGGTTGGAAACATCAAGAACTGGATCCCTCTTATTCTTGAACCAGAGACGGGGAAATATGTAACTTGGGCGGAATTATTTCGGATCCATTGCCAAGTGTTCGAGGTAGAAGATCATATTATTCCTCCAACACCGACTCCGAAAGCGTCTGATAAGGCGTTATGGAAGAGATTGGATTCCCTAGTTCTTCAATGGATCTACGGGACCATTTCCACTGATCTATTGCAGACGATTATCGAGCCGGGATCATCTGCACAAAAGACTTGGGAGCGTCTCGAGGGAATATTCCGAGACAACAAACATTCCCGTGCCGTCCAACTTGAGAACCAATTTTCTCAAGAGCTTTTGGATGATTTTCCAGGAGTTTCTGCCTATTGCAAGGAATTAAAGAACCTTGCGGACCAATTGCCTAATGTGGACGCTCCGGTATCAAACAACAGGTTGGTGCTTCAGGCCATCGCGGGGTTGAACGAAAGCTACGATAGTGTGGCGGCTCTTATTCAGCAAAGCAATCCTTTACCCACTTTTCTGGAGGTTCAATCGAAGCTTGTTATGGAGGAATCTCGTAAGGCGAAACAAGCAAATATGGCCTCGAGTGTGGCTAATTCTGCTCTAATTGTTGGCACCGATGGGATTGATGACAATACCAACAAGGACCAGGCAAGCCATGGCGGTGGGCAGCATCGGAATAGGTCGGGTGGTCAGAGTAATGGCCGAGGTAGAAGGTCAAACGGGCAGAATCAGGGGCAGAATCAGGCCAGCAGTAGACAGTCGGACGGCACAATCTGGAAGGGGCCGTGGGCGTGGAAACTCAAACCAACAGCAGGGCCGTCAATGGCAGCAGCAACCGCCATGGTGGTCTTACCGGCCAGCGTGGAATCCGCAGCAGAATTGGGCCTCTCCGCCATGCCCATATCCAACTACTGGTTGGGCTCGTCCTTCTACACCTAGCCCAAATGGAGTATTAGGCCCAAGACCAGTCCAAGCTTACAATGTTCATGGACCTGGATCCTCCTCTTCATCATATGTGCCGACAAATATTGAGATGGCAATGCATACCATGTCGTTGCATGTTCCCGACGACAACCTATACATGGACACCGACGCCACTTCACATATGACGGGCTCTTCAGGTAATCTCACGTCTTATTTTGATTTGAGCACTAGAAATAAATTTATTACTGTCGGAGATGGTAATACTATTCCAATTATTGGGTACGGACAACAAAATCTTTCCCCTCCCTTTCCTCCTCTTAAACTCTCTAATGTCCTTCATGCACCCAAACTGGTTAAAAATTTGATATATGTTCGTCGCTTTACAACTGATAATCATGTGAGTATTGAATTTGATCCATTTGGGTTTTCTGTAAAGGATATTCGAACGGGGTCCAGTTAATGAGATGTAATAGCACCGGAGATCTTTACCCCGTCACCAACAATTCCGGCTCTTCCAACACTTTCCCATCTACTTTTACTGCTTTTTGTCCTCGTCATCCGGGAGCTCCTGTTTTTCGCTCCCTTTGCAAGAACAATTTAATTCCGTGTAAGGATTCTCATTTGAATGGTGTTTGTGCTTCTTGCATTTTTGGTAAACATGTCAAGTTACCATTTTTTTTCCTTCTACGTCATCCACTGTTTTACCATTTGATATTGTGCACAGTGATTTGTGGTCCTCTCCCATTTTGAGCTCTTCGGGACATAAATATTATCTCTTGTTTTTGGATGACTATACAAATTTTCTGTGGACCTTTCCCATTGGCAAGAAATCTCAGGTTCCGAAAATATTTTTATTCTTTTAGCAAATATGTCTCCACTCAATTTGAGAGGATAATAAAGTGTTTTCAGTGTGACAACGGACAGGAATTTGACAATAATCAATTCAAAATGTTCTTCTGTTTGAATGGTATGAGTTTTCGGTTATTATGTCCTTACACTTCTTCACAAAATGGGAAAGCTGAACGTAAAATTAGGACAATTAATAATCTCGTTCGCACCCTTCTTGCTCATTCCTCGATGCCCTCTTCTTTTTGGCATCATGCATTAGCTATGGCTACGTACCTCCTTAACATAATCCCCATTAAAGGTCTTGGTTAATACTCTTCCACACAAATACTTTATCGACGTAATCCGTCCTACTCTCATTTACAAGTATTTGGGTGTTTGAGTTTTCCATTAATTTCGTCCTCCACTATTCATAAACTACACACTCGATCAAATTCACGTGTTTTTTGGGGTATCCACCAAACCATGGGGGGTACAAATGCTATGAACTTACAACTCATAAAATTATCATTTCTCGTCATGTGGTGTTTGATGAAAAAATATTTCCATTTGCTTCAAATAAAAATCTTCCCACTGAAAATCGAGACTACTCTTTCCTGGATCGGCCGATAAATCCAATGTTTCATAGCTGGGTGTCTTCTCCAACCCAAACACCATCTACACCTACTCGGCCCATTCCTATTCCTGGGCCCCTGGAGCCCCACTGCCCATAGTTATTAAAAGCGCGCCTAGGCTCGCGCCTAGGCGCGCCTAGGCCCAGGGCGCAGCTTTAGAGCTTGGGGTGCGCCTAGGCTTCGGGCACAACAATGACCGACAATTACATCTAATTAAACCTAATACGCGACTAATACACTTCCTCTCCTACGGCTCTCTCACGTACACGCACACGCAACATAAGTCCATAACTCTATATAAGAGTAGCGATTAGCCTGATCACTCTGGCGACCTCCGGCGAGTATTATTAGCTCTAACAGGTTCGTCACTCGGGCGCGCGCCCGCCTTGCGCCTTGCGACTAGGCTCCAGGCACACCTTCTGCGCCTTGGTGCGCCTTGAGCCTTTAATAACTATGCCACTGCCCAAGCGCAGCCCAACCCAAATACTCCCTCTCCTGCGTCAGCTCATGAAACTGGGCCCTCTTCTCCTCACAGCCCATCTTCTACTCAACCAAACCGGCCTGCACCTTCTTCCATTCAGCCCACTTCTGAATCTCAATCTGTTGGGCCCTCCCAAATTCCAGCCTCTATCACTCAGACCCGTTCCGTGATCACACGGAGTATGAATGGGATTGTAAAACCAAAGTATCAGTTCAACCTATTTTCCTCCACTTCTCCTTCCCAATTCCAAAAAATCCTAAATCAGCGTTGTCCGACCCGAATTGGAAGGCGGCTATGGTGGATGAATTTGATGCTCTAATTAAAAATAAGACGTGGAAACTTGTTCCCCGTCCTTCAAATGTGAATATTATTCGATGCATGTGAATTTTCTCTCATAAAAAGAATTCTGATGGATCTTTTGAGAGGCATAAGACCCGCCTTGTAGGTGATGGCAGGTCTCAACAAGTTAGCGTTGATTGTACAGAGACGTTCAGTCCAGTAGTCAAGCCGGCCACAATACGTACAGTACTCAGTTTGGCCCTTTCTAAATCTTGGTCTATACATCAGCTGGATGTTAAAAATGCCTTTCTCCGTGGGGCTTTACAGGAGACAGTGTATATGCACCAGCCTATGGGTTTTCGTGATCAGACTCATCCCGACTATGTCTTGCTTATTAAAGAAATCTCTATATGGCCTCAAACAAGCTCCCCGGGCTTGGTACAAGAGATTTACAGATTTTGTGTTCACTATGGGATTTAGTCATAGTAGATCAGATCATTCATTATTCGTCTACTTCCGAATTTCCATTATGTCTACCTTGGCATCTGAATTTGCCATGAAGGACCTTGGGCCCTTAAATTATTTTTTGGGCATTGTTGTGACACATACTTCCGGGGGACTATTTTTGTGTCAAAGTAAATATGCTGAAGATATTCTAAATAGGGTCGGAATGCTTTCTTGCAAGCCATCCTTGACTCCGGTCGACACCAATGCCAAGCTCAGTGGCTCGGCGAGTTCGCCCATGAAGATCCCACCTTTTTTCGTAGTTTGGGTGGGGCACTTACAATATTTAACATTTACCCGACCCGACATTAGTTACGCGGTGCAGCAAATTTGTTTGCGTATGCGTGACCCACGACAGAACATATGATTGCACTCAGCGTATTCTACGGTATATTCGAGGACTCTTGATCTTGGTTTACATCTCTCGAAGTCTCCTTGTACCTCGCTTATGGCGTACGGCGATGCCGATTGGGGCGGATGCCCCGGATATCCGTCGTTCTACTTCGGGTTATTGTTTGTTTTGGGTGATAATTTGGTGTCTTGGTCTTCCCGAGACGGCTACTTTGTCTCGTTCTAGTGTCGAGGCGGAGTATCGAGGAGTGGCTAATGCAGTTGCTGAATCATGTTGGCTTCGGAACCTATTACTTAAGCTTAAAGTACCTCTTTCGAAAGCTACGTTAGTGTACTGTGATAATGTTAGTGCTATATACCTATCCGAAAATCCAGTACAACACCAACGAACAAAACATATTGAGCTAGATATTCTTTTTGTTCGTGAAAAGGTGGAGAAAGGAGAGGTTCGTGTGCTTCATGTTCCGTCCCGTTACCAGTTAGCTGATATTTTCACAAAAGGGCTTCCGCGCGTACTTTTTAATGATTTTCGGGACAGTCTCACCATACGACCTCCTCCCGCTGTGACTGAGGGGGACTGATAGAATATGGATATGCAATATATTCCATTAATTACAGTTGATATGTATGTAAATATGTAAATGTATATCATCAAGTATGGTAGGTAGATATGCTAGTTATATTAGGAGATTATATAGGAGATTAAATGAGAGCCTATAATTACGGAATGAGACTGCTAGTCTCACGGAATTTGAGATGTATATATTGATGTATTATTGGAATACAATGGCAAGTACGATATTCCTTTACACAAATCGAGAACCCAACCTCTATCAAACAAAAGAAAGAAATTAAGTAGGAGTAGGAAATTTTTCATAACTAGAACACATCAACACTGAATTACACCCTCCGTTTCAAAATACTTGTGGCTTAAGGAGTTCAAATATGTTCCAAAATATTTGACACTTAACTATTATTTAGGAATCTTTACCTATGCGTACCAATTTTATTATATACCCTTATTTATGATTGTAAAGTATACATCGTGCAAGCACTATATTACCTAGGTAATTGAATTATTTTAAGGGTACTCGAGTCTTTTTCACATGTGTCAATTACATTTTTAACACGTGTGAAGAAGTTTAAAATGACAAGTATTGTGGAATGGAGGGAGTACGGAGTACCGTAAAGAACCCACCAAGAAATTCATTTCAGAATATGTCTGAAGGACAGTACTGGAGAAAGGGAAAGGGAAACTCATTCATGTTTTGCTTAGTCTTATCTTTAGTACAAACTATTGAAAGTCGGAATCTCATTCCTCCATGAAAGAAATTCCCTCAAAAGCGGCTATTTCCTTTCTTCCTCATACTATGTGAGTGCTCAATTCATGAACTCTTTGTAGATACGGTGCATTGGTTTCTCGATATTTTCTTTCCCTCATCAACAAGTCAATAATACTAATACTCGTGTCAATGTATAAAAGCTTGAATTGAAAAAGGATTGAATGTTAAAACTTTGATCACATGAGAAGTCTATATTATAAATCAAACCCCTCAGTGAACAGTACAATGAACAGTACCACATGACAAATTTCCCATTTCGCCCTCACTAAGTTGTCCCTTTTCCATTTTGCCCTTAAAAAAAATTTAAATTAAAAAAAAAAAAAAAAAACGTGTCCTCGGAGACGCGCTTTTACTAGTGTATATATATTTATCAAGGTAGTTCGGTAAACGAGTCATCCAAATAAAAGTAAGCTTCGAAATCACAGACAAAATTAGACATCCTAACAATGATGCATGCTAAAAGCTTGGTTTAGAGGTAAACTGGTAAGGAAATTTACTTGTACATCCTCAGATTATCCTTGAAAAGGATAAAAACTAATACTTTCCAACTCTTTTTAATGCTGGGAACTCGTGATTGTTAAAATGACAAAGGAAGTAAACAACTTCATTTATCTCGCGGGAGATCAGTTGCACTGCGTTGCTTACCGTGCTGAGAAGCTAAACCCCAGTAGCGTGCAAGCCAACACCGCTTAAGCACCACTTCCTCCTGCATATTTAGCATCACGTTGCACTTACTAATTACCATGTCTGATAAACAAAACCATGCACCTATTTAATCACGTACCATTTCACTTTGAGTCAAAACCATTCTTTGTGTCATTGAGTGAAGAGATTTAACTTCAGATAAAGTTCCCTGAAGCTGATCTACAGCAGCTCCGGCCTCATCTTTTGCTTTCTAAATCAAGTGAATATCAAAGCATTGAATCACTGATATGCAGCCGAGCAAAAGAAACTAAGTTTGAAATGTGACGTTCCGTAGATAGCACAGAAAAGGAAATACTGCAGCAAGCTTCACCTTAACTTCTGAGCGGAGGGATAAAGTTTCATCCTCTGCGCCAGCTTTTACTTTCTTTGCTTCTTTAAGTGCAATCTGTGATAGTGAAAGTAAAAAAATTTCATTACATTCCAGGTGCTGATGGTAAAACCGGTTGCAACATGCTATCAATGCAGACTAATAATCTATGCTGTCTCTACGACCATGTGAGATATCCTCCAAGACATCAAATTGCCGCGATAGTCAACTCATCCAACTCTAATCAGGAAAATGGATACTAGATGCAGAGTGATAATATATGTTGTCGCTACCTCTCTTTGACGTAAGGCAGCTTCCTTTCTGCATACAGTCAGGCATTTCTCAATTAGGGCATAAAATAGAATATGGCAAAAGAAATGTTAAAATATAATGAAGGTAGACATAGCAAAATATTGCAAAGGATAATCAAGACATATCAAATGTAGTATACCTGCTTAACAACTTAGCTTCCAAGGATACCCCTTCTCCAAGTGCAGCAACCTGAAAAGAGATACCATAACTGAATAATACAAGTGTACACATGCACAAATTGGTCTCCACAGGGTAGGCATCACACAACTAACAAATGAGTATATTACGGAAAATGTTCACTGTCAGTCACTGAAGTTGCTCGTAGTTCCTGAACAATTCTTTTTACAATTATAAGAATTAAAAAAATGAATAGGATCACAGGTAACTTAAATCGGGGCGGAGCTACAGCCTTTGTTATGGGGGGCGCATTTGCCCCCATTTGATTTTAAAACCAAAAGAATTACTAGGGTATATTTTGTTAAATATCTCTAAAATTGGAGATCTTAGTGCAATAAATGAAATAACTGCCCCCATTATTGCCCCCTTTTAATTAGTGAAATAATGTACCCCCTTTCGAAAATTTCCTGGCTCCACCACAAACTTTAATATCAAACCAAGTCAGTAAATTGTTTGCATTGCAAGACAGGAGAGTTTTGGCAGACATGCTTATCGAAAAGATAACTCCGGGATCCCCATCATCAACTGAATAAAGGGCAAACCCCGGTGCGCCAAGCGCTCCCCACCAAGCGGGGGTTGTGAGAGGGAACCATTTGCTAGAGCCTTCCCCTGACAATTGCCAAGAGGCTGTTCGCCAAGGTTCGAACCCGTGACCTTATGGTCACCAAAGGAGCAACTTAACCGTTGCGCCAAGGCTCGCCCTCAATCATTCTTGAAATGACACGTGGAAACTAAACGTAAAAACTATTATTTGAGTCCTCAAAATAAAGAGTTCGCAATTTTGATTAGCAATTAATGTCTCAAGGAAGTGCTAGCCACTGGGCCCCACCAGGAAGTTGTTCATACCAGTTAGGAGGAGTTACGGTCGGAAGCAACTTCTGTGGGTCTTTAGCATTACTAATTCAGAAAATATATATCTATGACATGTTCAACAAAAATAAGTGATTTCCATTGGCCAATAATGAGGAAATCGCGTCACCTCATGGAGCATAAGAAATTACCAGTTCTCCTTAATTTGGAATTTTATGTGTCAGCCAAAAGGACTCTAATCAAGGATGCCTCAACAAAATGAAAGAACGAAAAGAGAAATCCGGTAGAAAGTAAGTTCCGTCTGATTCATTAACAGTGTACAACCAAAAATGATAAGGAATTGACCTGTTTCTCAAGCTCCTTAACTCTGGCCTCTGCTTCCTTATAACTTTCTTCTGCTAACCTGAGCTGCACAAAAGGTTGCAAAGTTGCAAGAGTATTTTACACACTAGATGGAGCAAGAGAGAACCCAAAATGGAAAAAGGAAAGGGCAGACCTTATCAAGGACATTCTCATTCTCTTCTTGTAACATATCAAGCTGCACGATGAACAGAAGCAAGATTAACAAGAGAACATCATTAACAGGAGAAGACCAATTTGAGGATGAATGCTAATTGCATCACATACAACATGAGAAGCTAATGTACTCAACGGAATAATTTAACATACTTCATCCCGAAGAGCAGAAGCCTCCCGCTGGTCTCCTTTATCTTTCATTTTCACTTGCCCCATATCTGCACTGAGCCTGAAGTTTATGCTTAGATCATGTGTAACTATTCAAAGGACGTAGATATATGTACACCCTAACATGCATATATGTGTGATCTACAAATGCATTTTAAAAGCTCCCTCCTCCACAACAGAAGTTGGATGAAAGTGACCCAAAATTCATCCAACAAAATACAATGCCTAAAAATTTCTCAAGCTCAATTAGATTCCCATGCATGGGTAAATTGCTACAGCTGCATTGTTTTGATTGAACAATGGACGTCTGAAAGTAATCAAGATCTCACTTGCAAAATGAGGCGAAATAACAATACAAAAGGAAATCAAAAAATTCTAATAGTTTCTTTGTACCTCTTCTCTCTTCCCCTACTGGTTGGAGGATCAATAGGGGGGATAGACAGTGGGGTGGTCAGTGATGTTTTGCTAGGTGGTATTGATGGCGTCATTCGATTTGGCATTGACGGCCTTACAGCAGGCGTTGCGCGAACCGACTGGCTTTCCTCGAGAAAGTTCCTAGCTGACTAAGCAAAAAAAAAAAAAAAAAAAGAAAGATAAGATAATCAGTTGTGAAAGCACAGGGTCCATGCCATTGGCATGAATAGGGTCAACATAACAGTTTAGACAGCCTTACTCTGCATAGACCGAGTGTTTGGTGCATATCACAAATAACTCAGAAATAAACAGACAATGACCCAAATAAGCAGCACAATGATTAACAGAATTGAGTTTAAAAACCATTTTGCAAAGGATGAGTATATTTCTGGTAACTTTTAGCATTCAATGAAACAAGGAAAGAATGGAAGTCGCGTATCTCCATGATATTGTTATCCAAAAATGCTTTGAACAAACAGAGTAAGTGTTTACATTTCCATCTAGCCCTCAAAATATTGTAGCAACAAAGAGAAAGACCATTTGTACAATTTTTTTTGACAATGGAGTTCCCGATAATAAAAATAAAGGCATACCAAACTTTTGACACAAGCTCTTACATTGGCGATTCTCCAAGAAGTATTATGAAATATTCTAATAATATTCATGCCAAGTGGAATAGAACTATAATGCTTATAAACTTAAGCAACCAATGTACAAATGCGACCACATGTCTACAAGAGATACAAGTTTGTCTACACTTCCATTCTTATTTTATATATTGTATAGAGCTAAGAGGGATGGAGAAAGTGTAAATCATCTTTTGATGCATTGTCCGGTTGCGAGGGAGCTTTGGAATTTCATTCTTAGTTTGTTCCGGCTATCGTGGGTTATGCCTAACAAATTGAAGGAGCTCTTTCTAAGTTGGTCTCGCTTATAAGAGCAGGAAAAGAAATTGTTTGTGGGAGGCTGCCCCCTGGGAGTTTGTTGGATACTATGGAAGGAAAGGAACTCCAGGGCTTTTGAGAACGCCGAGTTGTCTATTTCTAGATTGAAAGAATCCCTTCTCCATATGCTATATTTTTGGTGCAAGGAGTCGATGTCGACTTCTTATAATGCTTTTGTAGACTTTTTGGATAGTTTTGTGGTTGGCTAGGCGTTTTAGTTCAGTATACTTCTAGTGTACAACGGATGTGTCACCTGTTTTGACGCTTTTTGTTTATATGTACCTCTGTACCTATCAAAAAAAAAAAAAAAAAACTGAGACTCTTTGACAAACTTAAAATGGAAAGTAATCCTACACCACATATTCACCTAGTAGACATAAAGATTTCTTAAATAATAGTGGAGTTGAATCAGTTGATTATTTCAAAGTTTCTTATGTCTAAATTAATGATAGTAGTTCGAGTAAGTGCTTTTGTTTACTTAGATTTGATATTGCACCACATCACATACTATACAATTCGATTCATATTCGAAAAATCTCCAGTAACTAACACAATACTGCTTAGAATATAAACAACCAATGTATATGTACCTAGAATTGTCTACAAGGGATACAAAATTATGCCAAATACTTCCATTCTAAATTTTACAGTACTAAAAAGCATAGCACAATCTTAAAGGAATCACTCCATAGTTATGAGATGATGCAAGTTTAGAACGGAGACTCTTTGAGTTAGCAAACTTAAGATGGAAATTAATACTCTTCCGGGAGCCTCCTACACCAAATCTATATGTGATACAATACCAAAAAAGTGGGGGGGGGGGGAGACTTTCAGATAGTAGTGGAGTTTATGACATCAATGGCTCTCTTATGTCTGAATTACTGATGCTAGTTAGAGCGAATGCTTTAGCTAAAATAGATTTTGGATTGTACCTCATGAGACAAATTATACTAAGAAAATCATCCAATTCGAAAAGTCTCCAGCAATCGATCTAATTTAACTTGATTACCACCAGATAATTCATTGCTAACCTCATACCTTGTGGAATTAAGGAATCAGTAAGAAATTTTACTCCAAATAACATCAATCATACTATCTCTAGAATGCAACAACGAAACATTATAAATTTAACGAAAATGTACAGCAGGAGATGGAGATCTATTGATCTTAGCCGCAGGAGGCAGAGCAGCAGTCCTGTTACTCCCATTACTATTGCTGGACTTGACCGGCCTGATGAAAGAGGAAGGAGCGAACTCAAGATCATCATCGTCGTCAGTATCGTCGTCGTCAATGTCGGTGCCTTGAGAAGCCATAACCTGAGCTAGCCTCTGTGCAGCTGCTTTGGCAGCAAAGTTTTGGTTACGCTTAATATTTGAAATGCCGGTGGCGGAGGAAGTACGGGAATGGTTGTAACGTGACGGAGACATGACCGGAGAGTTGGAGGCCGCCGTCACGCCCGATTCGCTGCTCCACTGGCGAGGATAGACCGGAGGCTGCCGCTGCTCCATTTCGAACAGCACTGTGTGAATAGGAGAGAGGAAAGTGAATTGCTAGATCTGCGGGCAATGTGGTTGGGATATGAGAAATCAAAAATTGAAGGAGGTGAGAATGGAGAAGAAAGAGAATACACTGATTGACTGGGTCCTATTCAAAAGCGATGAAATGTTTTCATCCTCCTCCACCTCTTTGTTTTTTTTTTTTTTTTTTTCTCTTTGGGTTTTTCCTTTTCCCACAAAAGTCTTCAAAAATTAATGAAGTTGATTAATGCCATATTTAGGAGTAAATGTAACGACCCGAGCGCAAGTTAGAAGTAAATGTAACGACTCGAGCGTGAGTTACGACCCACTGCACTATACATGCATCATACCCCTGATTTAGCTTGCAAGTATTAAGTTCGGGGTTTCGCTCTAATACTATTTGTAACGATCTGAATCTGAAGTTCGATCTACTACGCAGGCACCGCACTTGCCCACTAAGTAACTTTTCATTTGAGCTAATCACAACTCATCATCACAGGCATACAAAAGTCAAATGGATAGTTTGATACTTATTAGCAGTGTATTACAAAAGTCTTTTATATCATACTAATTTTTTCACATTTTTTCGTTGTAAAATGAGGATATTACAGTAAATGATTTCCTTTTAGCTTGTTACTCATTTATCAATAAGGGCAAATTGCATTTTAGTTACCTGAGTTTGTCGAGATGTTTAAATTGGTTATCGAATTTGCATTTGTTACAAGTTGGTTATTGAGTTTGTCTTTTTGTTGCAATCAAGTGTAATTTTGGATGAACCGTTAAAAATCTAACAAAAGATTATACCATGTGCCGCTCACGTGAGTTACTTAAGGGGTATTTTGGTCTTTTTGTAAGATTTAATTTTTATTATGTTTTTTCTCCAATAATGCTAATATAATTTACTTTAGATCTGAGATGACGGACAACATGCAATTCACGCTCCATTATCAACAAATTTGAATAAAAATTCAAATAAACCAAATTATGAATAAAATTAAAAGAATTCAGCTTTTGAACAAAATTCGAACACGATATGGGGGATTTTTAAATGAAGAGGGAGGGAAATATTAGGACTTCTCAAAATATGAGCAAATTCAAAGAACTAGATTATGAAGAAAGTCCTCAAATTAATTAAAGAGATTTGTAGTTAAAACAAAATTTTCAGATCTAGGTTGAAAACCATATTTTTTTACAAAATTCGGCAATGGTGCAAGAGGGATTGGTCGGAATTGAAGAAAAGATAGGGAATATAAACCAAATCGGGTAGGTGCTTGGTTGGGGCTCGACTGACTGTAGAGAATGAAATTGAGGTCAAATACTAAAATGGCGATTTTGTGAGTGGGAGAGAGGCGGAGGTGGAGTGGAGGAAAGGCATGGAGGTGGAGTGGCAGAGCTGGAGCGGTGTGAGAGGGACTAGAAGAGGGAAGTGGGGTGAATTTTAGTGGGTGTGGAGATTGAGGAAGAAGATGAAGTGAATTTTGGTGGAGGTGGATATTTAATTTGGGGTGAATTTTGTTCAAAAACAGAGTGGTGGTTGTAAGTCTCATTCCATGGAAAATATCAAAATACCATTAAGTAACTCATGTGAGCGGCACATGTTATACTATTTGTTAGATTTTTAACGATTCATCCAAAATTACACCTGATTGCAACAAAAAGATAAACTCAATAACCAACTTATAACAAATGCAAAATTTGATAACCAATTGAAACATCTCGACAAACTCAAGTAACTAAAATGCAATTTGCCCAATAAATAATCAAATATCATTTTTCAGAAAACATTTTCATTTTCAAAAAAAATATTTTGCATAAACCGTTTTACGCCAAACAAATGAAAACTCATTGAGGACTGTTATTGCTTTATAGTTTACTTTTAGTACAAACAATCTAAGAAAAACATTGAAAAGGTGAACATTACTAGTAGATTTAGATTTATGAGTTTAATTTGACTACACTTGTTAAAAAATTGATTACATAATTGAAAAGAATAACTTTCGTCCCCAACTTCTCTATGTCCCAATCTTCATTCAATGTCTTGACAAACAATGCTTTGAGATGACAAATATTTTTCCAAGCAGAAATTGGACACTGTTCAACATGAACATTCAAATAATTACCATCCGGAAAGGAGAGAGATCAAAAAGACCTTAACAAATGGAGGGAAACAAACAAACATAATAAAAAATAATCAAACAAATCAAATAAAATAATAAGAAAAAAAACACAACAACTAGGGGTGTAAGCGGTTCGATTCAAACTACGGTTCGAAATCGAACCAAACCAAATCATGCAGTTTAGTTTGGTTTTCAAGTAATTGTGGTTTGATTTGGTTTAAAAAAAATGTCAAACCGTGTGGTTCGATTTTGTCTGCGGTTTGGACCCCCAAACCACGGTTCGAGACCGCGAGATCGAACCACCAAACCGAACCAATAAACCAAACTATCAAACCGTTCAATATTAACCGTAGATATGTATATCTTTCATTTTCACCTTACATTTAGATTTGAAAATCCCTAATTCTATTCATAGGTTTTAGGCCAAAACCCTTTTTTCTTTTGGTTAATCTTCTTGTAATATGTTAATTCACTCTTTAGCATATACCATTACAAGTACTCAAATGACATGTTGTTATCATAAATATTGAAGCACAATTTTAAGTTGTGTTTAAATACTGAATCTCTAATGTAAGTTATGTTTGAAAAATCTAAACAAACATGACAATGAATTGTGTAGTTTGAAACCATGTTTTAATTAATGGTTTAAGCAATGTTCTATTTCATCGTTTGAACCATGGTTTGAATAGTAGTTTAAACCGTGGTTCGAACTGTAAAATCAAATCGCGGTTCGAACCAAACCATGGTGGTTTGGTTCGGTTTGATTTGCATTTTTTCATGGTTCGGTTCGGTTTGAGATTTTTTCAAACCGATAACTAGTGGTTCGATCCATAAATTGACTTAAACCGAACCATTTACACCCCTAACAACAACACAATTGTTATTGTTGTAATCTCAAATATTTTGAAATTACAACAATTGTCTTTGTTGAAGATCTAACCGAGACTAGAATATTTGAGATTACACCAATAACAATTGTGTTGTTGTGTTTTTTTTCTTATTATTTTATTTGATTGTTTTTTATTATGTTTGCTTGTTTCCCTCCGTTTGTTAAAGGCTTTTCGATTTCTCTCATTTCCGGGTGGTGATTATTTGAATGCACATGTTGGGCAGTGTCCAATTTTTGCTTGGAAAAATATTTGTCGTCTCAAAGCATTGTTTGTCAAGACATTGAATATGGAGATTTGATTCCAGGCAAATGTGAGTAAAAGAAGGTGAAGCATTTAGGCTATTTGACGATATGTCATGTACCATCAACAAATTTTCTTTTTTATCCATGCTTGTTATAAGTTTCGCGAATTATATTGCGCACTTAATATTTAAGACGAGCATTCAATTGTTGTGAAATGTCATCTTCAATTTTAGTAATAAAAATATGTTTTATTTGTTTATAAAAAAATAAAAACATAATTGAACGTTTAATGTGATTGCCTATTGCAACCAATTCGTGCAAATCTGTTTGAAATGGTAAGATTAATATTTGTGATAGCAATATATTGAACCCATCCAAGCACTGACTGTTAATATCCGGTGTTCTAAAAGTTGTTCGCCTAGTTTGCCTAGCCTCATCTAGGTGCTTGGCGGCCTTGAAACATAACGATTAATTCCAAGTCTGCATGCATAGAAATGATATGCGTTCAGCAAGAAATCATCGCCTAGACGCCCCACTATATAGGCACCGCCGACCATCGAGATTTACCTTGCTATTTCAATGTTTTTATAAAATTTTGTCCTAAAACGATTTCGTTTTTATTCATACAAATTCCAAAAAATCTCAATGAAAACTGAATTCGTGAATTAACTCATTAAAGTCACAAATCTTAATTTAGGGCTTATAAACAAAATTTTCAAACAGGTTTTCCTTTTCATCTCAGTTCTCTCTTCATTTTCATCTTCGTTAGTTCATTTATTCGTACAAATTCCAAAAAATCTCAATGAAAACTGAATTCGTGAATTAACTCATTAAAGTCACAAATCTTAATTTAGGGCTTATAAACAAAATTTTCAAACAAGCTTTCCTTTTCATTTCAGTTCTCTCTTCATTTTCATCTTCGTTAGTTCATTTTCGATTGTTGAGTTAATGCTTGAGAAACTTCGTCATCTTCATTCATCTTGTCGCGACATCAAGTTATTTCATTAGGATATTATAAATTAAATTATCGGTCTCGTCTAAACCCTGTCTAGGCACTATATGCGCTAGATCCGACTTCAACACCAAACGCTTTTTAGAACCTTTCTAATATCTTATAGTTGCCAACTATATAATCAACTATAATAGTTGTTCATCTCGTGTTTTTCAAGAATCTGTATTCCACATCCTGTATTAGGGATGACCAAAACCGATTTCGGGCCCGGTTTCGATTCGAAACCGCCGGTTCCGGTTCGAAAAATGTATGACCCTTAATCGGCCCGAATTGCTCACGGTTCCGATTAATTCGGTTCCAGTTTTCTCCCCGGTTCGTCCGGTTCCGGGCTTTTTCGGTCCGATTCCGGTCCGGTTCTATTGAAAAACAATGAATTTTCGTCCGGTTCCGGGCTTTTTTCGATCCGGTTCACCATTTTGGTGACCCTTAACCAGCCCGGCTCCAAACCAGTTCCGGTTTTCGTGACGGTTCACGGCGGTTTCGGGCTTTTCCGGTCCGATTTTTCAATTCCGGTCCGGTTTCGATCCGGTTTGGCCATCCCTATCCTGTATTACCAGTAATTTAGTGACCAGTAAGGGATAAGACAATTTTTTTTTTCAAATAATACACTTTAAAAAAAAAAAAAAAGTATGTGCCAAAATATACATGTCGGCAAACTATGTACCAAACTAATCACTTTTTGTGAAAGTCAAAGTAATGCCGACTTCACCGGAAGAAAATTCCAGCCCGCTCGAAAACTTTCGGTTCATGTCCACCCACAACCAATTCCAACACAAAATCACTTTTTGTGAAGTCGTAATTAGTAGTGACGACTTGGACCATACTTCACAAAAAGTGATTAATTTGGTAAATAGCTTGTCGGACATGTGTATTTTGGTACATAGTTTTTTAAAAGGGTATTTTTTGAAAGAAACTAAAATCATTGAAAGACAAGATGCTAGGACCGAATCTAGGAAGAAGAAGAATACATTTTAGTATTTCTTTCTTTTCATGAAAAATTTAGTATTTCTTATTTAGAAATACAAACACTTATTTAAGGCAGAAAAAAGAGTATTTTTTGTTGAGAATGTTTAGAATTCATCCATATTATGGTGGTTGAGGAAACTTTAGATAGCATAAGGTGTGTTTTGGTGAAAATGACAGGGCAATGGACCATATTCTATGGTAGCTAAACTTCTTACCTATCCTTTCTTTTAATTTTTATTTATATATTCACAGACCTTATTCTCTCCAATCATCTTTTCATTAAATTTAATGAATATCAGTGTCATAATTAGCTAGTCAAATTTTTTAAGGTTAAAATGTATTTTATTTTTGTTTTAAAATTGCACTAAGCTTACTTGTTAGTTTAAAAATAGGACACTTGTATTGTAATAGTAGGCTAATAAGAAAAAATACAACATTTACTAAGAGACTGAGCCACTCTGCTGGAAAATAAGAGAGGTCCCAAGTCCTGGGTTCGATTCCTGATGAAAACATTTACTTTCTTCTGGGGTTGGATCTTATATGTGATATTAGTTGGCAATGTTTTGAAGCGCATTGTGTCATTCGGACCTTTGTCTCGCGATTTAACAGGTAGTAGCAATGAGGGACCGGAACTACTACCCCCAGGATTAAACCTAGGCATCAAAAAAAAAAAAAAGAGAGGACCCAAGTCCATTACTTTCCTAATCTGCTCAAGAGATCAATTCACTTTATGTTCAATAATACTTTCTTACCAGATGCCACCATTGTCTCTCAATAAGTAAAACTGTGGTATATTACTCAAGAAATTAAAAAAAGTTAGGAAAAAAGACATTAAAAAAAGGAACAAAACTATTTAACTCCAGATTTGCTTAAGTTACATTTCAGGAAAAGCCCAGATTTGCTTCACCAATTCAGATTTTTCCTCCTCTTTATTGAGATTATATAGATGGTTAGTCCGTGACCACTTTAAAGATTTTTTTTTTTGTTGTTTTAGATTACTTAAAAAAAAAATCAGCCTTTGATATTCAACTAATTTTCACTTGCTCCGGTGAGCCCAATCACGAGTCCTAGAACGGTGCTGCGCCTCCGACTTTCTCAACACCACCCAAGTCACCACATCCCTCCAGTTTAAGGCTCGATTTTTTCCCCATAAATAGCCAATGAGAATGATTGTGAAATGATCAACTTCTAAATTTTCAGGGGTTAGATGCTCCAAGTCTTACCAGAGACGATGGCAAGGCACAATTCAAAAGTTTACCTAATTAGTGCTATTGCTGGCCTTGATGGTTAGGCCATATTGACTTAGCTTGACTTAAATGGCAGTTTTCCAGCCCAAAATCCATGTTGGAGCTTGGTTTTATCCATTGGGGACCATATTTTTACCAGGCGAAAATGGAGTGGTGTTTGTTTATGGTTTCACAGCAAAATCATGCTCACTGGCTCTCCTATAAAGTAAGGCTGATGCTTCCACCCTGAGTTGTTTTTTTTTTAAATAGAAAAACAGAAGACATGTTAAAACAATAAGAAAATAAAACAATTTACCAGAAAAAATGTTCTGCAATGATTTGCAAAATCATACCAGCCAGGATGCACCACAAATCTCCCCGTTGAAAGAGCCCAATTCACCTAATCATAATCAGAAAATCAAGGTATAGAAATGCAATCAATCAATGGATCCACAGCAAAAGAGCTGGCTACCGAAAACTCCCTCCGTCCCCGTAATAAATGTCTTATTTTCTTCTTTTTTTTTTAGTAAGTCCCCATATAAATGTCGATTCATGAATAAGTAATATTAATTCTAGTGCAAATTTATTACTGTACAAGCAATGTACAAACAAAGAAAGCACATTCCTTAAAAATATTGACAAGTCAAATGCAACATTTATTTTGGGACACAAGGAGTATGAAAGAAGAGACCACGAGTTGAAGTACCTTGTCAGTCCCAAGAGAATTGGCAACCACATGGGTGACCTGCTCGTCAATTTGATTAGTGCAGACAGCACCAAATTGTTCCGCTGTTTGCCATAACGGGTGTAACTGAGGATTGGCTTCCCCAACCGGAAACACCCTGCTGAATAAAATACGGCAACCCCCCAGAATTTTTCTCTGCTCTGACGCCAGTATGTTTCTGACATCAGCATTATCTAAAGATTGTTGTAAGAAGAAATTCTGGTGTATTCTCTCAATAACCTAGATTTCACAGAGTAAACAGCGGCTCAGGAATACAATGGACTAAATAAATCAATCCAAGCTCGGATGGCAAGAAGTTCAACAAATTTACCGCCAAAGAAGAAGCCAAAGTTCCATCTTCTGGTCTCTCATCATGATCTATCTCGAGGAGAGAAGGACCAGGAAGTCCAAACTGACGCCTACTACAAGGAAAATATATATACCTATCGAACAAACAGATTAAAATTAGGTCAACAATCAAACAAATGAACCCATTAAAAGCACAATCTTAAGGGTTGTCCCGGTGGACACAAAAGTAGGTGTACCTTTCTACAACAATCAAATTCAGTTTATTATGTGGCCAGACTCTAATAGAATCATCTATAATTACAACTGCCGACTCCATGCCCAAAACCCCTTCCAAATCCTTGCTCTCAGTAATATCACCGTCATCACCACGAGATATAACGCGTCCATTAAATAATACCCCTTTTGGATCAAGAACTTTAGCCATCTCTGTGGCATACAGTTTGTTCCCCATTGTGTAAAGATGAAGCTCAAATAGCTGACTAGCCTAAAATTAGGAAATGAACATAAATAATCAAAAACTGCCCACTGTCAATTTTCTGAACCGAAAAGAATAGAAAGATTGCTTTACCTTCTCCAAGAACTTCCAGACTCCAGGTCGCAATTTAGTCCACATACCCATGTGAGGAAACCTAAAGAGATGTCTGTGTGACTTGTCACGGTCCTGTTCTTCTTTCTTCCTCAATATCTCATCATGCATAGGATCAACTTCAGCAAACTGGTTGCGCGCGCACACACACAAGTTATCACAAATTTCAACCTTTTTTTACTAGAAAATTTTAAAAACATAAACATCCATAACATAAAAATATAAACACACCTTTGCTGAATTCAGAAGAGTATGGTCAAGATCAAGTACAAGGCAGAGCTTGCGCTCAGAAAACATTTTCTTCTGCTCTTCCATCCTCCTTGCCCTCTCTCTCTGAATTGCAGCTTTTTGCTGATCATCAAATCCATCAAATAAATGCTCAACCTCTCCCCAAGTATTCTGTGGTTGAGATGCAACAACTTCTTCAGATATCTGACTTCCCCCTGACCGCTGGTGACCCGAGTCTGATATCTGACTTCCCCCTGACCGCTGGTGACCCGAGTCTGATGGCACCCCTCTCATATTAACAAAACTTGGATGAACTTGTGCTGATTGTGATGACGGTACCTGGGTAACAGATTGAGTCAGTGGTGCTCGAGTAAAAGCTGGAGTCACAGTTGCTAGTGAAGCAGCAGCTGAAGTCGCAGTTGCAGGAGAAACAGACAGAGTCGCAGTTGCTGAAGGAAGAGCCGGAGTCACAGCTGCTTGAGAAACAGCCGGAGTCACAGATGCTTGAGAAACAGACATAATATCAGCAATATTTTTCAAATTTTTGGTGAATTGTGAAGCAATATCTGGTGGCGTGATAGGCTGTGAGGGCATATAATTCTTATTCAATTGATCATTTTGCTTCAAGTTTCCCTTCGTTGCCTGAAGACTTGACATATTGGCATTTGACTGATCAGATGTCAAATTTCCTCTCTTCTGCATAGCGAGAGCACGGCGAGGGTCACGAGCTTTCATTCGTGTGTTTCCAGGCTCATCCTACGAATCCTCAAAAGTCATAACTCTACTCAAAGAAAATAACAAAACTATAATTTAAGATTCAGACTATCTAATATTTCTAGCAATAAGATTATCTTCATAGTTTAAAACGACTCAAGGACATCATAAAGATTAATTAATGTCCAATATCACACTACCAAATTATCTCATATCCTAGCTCAACAGAAAAGGGACAAAAGAACAAAAATGAGAACCATAAACCTTTTATTACTTGATCTTATCTATAACACAGATCTCTAAAAAGAAAATATAAAAAAGGGGAAGAATAGGAAGGACTGAAATCGTGTCCCCATTATAAAACAAGTAAAGAGAAGAATCTCAAAGAAGTTCTAAGAAATCTTAAGGGAAAGCAAAGACGACAAATTATGACCCTACTACAACAGAGTAAAGAAACACACAGACATGCTGATGGAGAAAAACTAATGTTAGAAGTATGACAACTCACATAAGGAAATTTGAAACTCGAAAGTGGAATATTTGACTGCAAGTAAATGCTCACCATTGAGGAGGTTTTAGTTGTCTGAGGATTTTCTTGTGACATCTGGCCAATAATAGAAGGCTTAGGAGGAGCAATCGTCATTGCAGGAACTGCTGTGAGGACAGAGCTCAAGCTTGGAGATTGCATCACATACTTGGTAGAATCAATAGACTTCAGTTGCTCCATCTCTAATAGTTTCATCAACATAGCAGGATTCACAGCAGCAATATCCTTAAGGATAGACTGGATAGAAGCTGTGGCATTCCCATTGGTAAGAGGAATGTTAGAAGCTGTGGCATTCCCATTGGTAAGAGGAAGGTGTTGGCTCTGATTTGCTGCATTGGGGATCAAGCTGTCAGTTACGGAGGTCATTATTGCATTTTCCAAACCCCTGGAATCAGTTCTTGAGCTTTCAATAGCATGGTTTCTGCTCAACGCCTGCAACCCAACAGAACCTCTATCCTCTAACCAACCACCACTTTGTGAAACAGTTTGGACATCCCTGTGAATCCCTGATTCTATCAACTGATTTTTTTGCCTTTTCAGGGCTGGGCCTTCGATCAAAACAGGCTCATCAAAACTCTTCTGCTTCCTTGACCCTAGTATTTCTGCAAGGGGATCCACTATAGGTTGATTACTAAACATGGGCAAGGCACGTTGATTGGAGTTTGATTTGACATGTCGAAGTCTAGGATCTTTAATTTTAGTTGGATCCCTCATTGCAGAAGTAAAAGTAGAACTCACAGGGGGTGGGTTACAACCGTTTAAATGTGGCTGCCCCATTATAGGGCCTGTCTTGGGCACAGTTAAAACTGTCTGACGTGCCAAAGCTGGTTCTATTGAATAGTTGATCTTCTGAGTCGTTGGAAAACTTGAAACCTCCCCACCAGTATCACCACCTGCATCACCACTTTCCTCGGAGGGAGTTGGGCTTGGGAGATCATTCATATGAAATGAAGTACGCCCAAACTTCTGTTGATAAGACGAAACAGCTCTAAAGGCATCAGTATCATAATGACGGGAAGCCACAATTTGTGGTCCAAGAGATCCTTGAGGGGCTGCTGGCCACTCAGGTCTTATTACCCCCTCTCCAGCAAAGAGTGCTTTGTTTAGGGGTAAGCGCGATGATGTTTCCTGTGTGGGTGATGGAAGACTGTCTAGATCATGATCCTTATGGAGGTCAAGTAGAGGAAGTGAGACCCTATTCTTTAATACTCCTTGTCTCGCGGGTTCCAACCACTGTTGGTCACTCTGATCTAACACAGACTCCTTTAAGGAACTCAAACCTTTATTAGCATTTTCAGCTAAAGCATCAATATTGTTCTGCCCGTCATGGGTCGGTTTCTCTACTTTGCTATCTTTTTCTTTAGTACTCGAGGGAAGAGCATAAGAATCATTTGATGGGATCATGGCTTGAACCTCTTCCATTTGGTCAGGGGAAAAAAGAGGTGGCTTTTGGCTCATTACTTGAGCAAGCAACCTGTACCAAATGCAACATAAAGGATATGAATAGCCATGTCTTGTGGAAAAGAAAGGAGCAAAAACATTAAGAAGGGATGAATGATCAAGGAGCACAAAAAACAACCTTAAAACAACAGCCCTGCACTGTTCCTTCTGATTTTGGCTCATGGAGCAAAACATCTGCAATCAATAATGTATTAGCGTCCAGGCAAATGCAGGCAAAATGTTAAACTGCCTTAAACACAATACAAATAGAGTGGCATGAAATTAACATTGTGAACGAATGCATAATCTGACATCTTACATTATTAACAATCTGAACTGCGGAAAAGGATAGTCGAACTAGATCATCCTTATTAGCAACATTATTCTCAAAAACCACTTTCCATGAGCGGTCCAATAAGTTTTGCAGTCTTGAACAAACTCCATCAAACGACCTACAAAAGAAATTAATGAAATCAACCACATTAAACACCTACATTTGGCAAATAAATTCAGTCATTCAAACTAGTTAGCTTACTTTTTTGCTTCATCCACAGTCACGCCCTCAAGACCCTCACTAATAACCTTTATCTCTTTATCCAAACTATCATCTTGTTTCTCATTGTATTTCAAATCCCCTCCATCAGCAACCTCCATCTCCAAATCGATTTCACCCTCCTCCAATTCACCTTCCTCCTTCTCTACCATCCCATGATCATCATCTTCATCTCCGCTAACATCAATCACGATCTTATCACTGACTCCATTCCCAGTCACTGCAGAATTAACATTGCCGTTATCCTTCTCGCTATAATTTGAGGAAGATGAGCTCTTCAAGTTCCCAACATTGCCGTTGTTCTCACTGTTCTTATTAAACTCCATCGACAAATAATCATCCAGAGGCTTGTTCTGGACCGCCTGAGCCCAAGCAAAATTATATAAACCAGGAGCATAATTCCTCGAAATCTTAAACTTATCATACTTCATCAGATCCTGCATCGTCCAAACCCTAGTCTGCTCAGATCCTGTTACAGCTGGCGCCGCCACTTTTTCCGACACTCCCACCGCCGGCTTAACAAAATCTTCAGCACTTATCTCCTCCACTGATGTCGAATCAGATATCTCACCTTCCTCCACATCCTGAATCGATACACATTCTTCAACTTTATTCTCCATTATTCCAACCGGATTTTGGTTCACGATTTGTTTTTAATGCAAATCGATTCAAATCGGCAACAAGCATAAATAACTACCAAATCAATCCGATTACAATCAAACAAAATAACTGCACAGATCTTCAAAGAAGGAAGATAAATAAGATTTAATTTAGGGTTTGCGTAATAGTTTTATCAGATTCAAAAGATTGGAATTGAATTATATGCCAAATTGACTAGTAATTAGGGATCCAATAGGATTTGGATTTCAATTTCAAAACAAAAACAAAAACAAATTCAAATTCAAAGTCGATGAGAGAAAGGAGAGCAGCAGACGACGGAAGAGAAAAAGATGGAATACGGAGATTGGAAAATCTAACGATGCGAGGTTGTCAATTAAATCTATGACCGTACACGTCAGCAATCCATAATATAGTTTGAAAATTGGTTGGCGACCGTGGGATGTGATGTCATTAGCATAAATAAAAGAAGTCATAGATGACTTACTACTATTATCATGGGGAAATAATTACAGTACTTAATGGAAATTCATTAATACTCATATTGCATTGATTGAGTTTTCCCCAAATACTTTATTGTTTTTCTTGTTTTAAAGAGAAACTAGTATGCCATTCGTGCGTTAAACGCATGAAAAGAACACTTTTTAAAATTTAAGTTAATTAACCAAAAAATTTAATTTTTTGATTAACATAAAAGTGAAACAGTTATGATCTTAATTAAAGAAAAAAATAAGTACTTATTTAAATATTTCAAACATTTATGAATATTACAAATTTTAAAAATTTTCCTTATAGACAATATTTGTAGTTTCATTGGTGAGGTTTCCTTCGTCATCGCACATTAATATCTTCAATCCATGGCGGTTTGTGACCCTAGATAATGCAACGTACAACTGACCATGACTGAAAACAGGCATCTTAAAGAAAATGCTAACATTGAAAAGAGATTGACCCTGACTTTTATTGATTGTCATTGCATATGACACAACCAATGGAAACGTCATCTCTGTAATTTGAATGGCAACCGTATATCTGTTGGAGTTAATATCATTCTCGGAATAAATACTTTATCACCAACATTACTACCGTTTAGAATCTTTGCTTCGACAACATGATTTTCGAGCCTTGTAATAATTAATCTCGTTCCATTACATAACCCTGAATGAGGAAAAAATGTAGGTGTAATAAGCTAACAATGTCTCCTACACCAGAAACTAGTTTCCAAAAGAGAACATATTTCAATAAGGAAAAGATTACATCAACTCCAATTAGCACTTATCCTAGCAATGTCATGGTTATAATATTTAATTATAACTATTGCAACGTGAGTATAACAGATTTCATTGTCCCCATCATTTCCTTAATGAGTGGGGCGATCAAAGGGCAATTTAGGAAACATAAAGAAAAGCTTGAAAATGTTAACTTGTCAACTATGACATTTATTTCGGGACGGAGGGAGTATAAAATATAACCTGACCCAAGCAGCCAAACCATAGGAACCTATCTACTCAGGCTATATCAAACACAAGCCTTTCTCCTTTGCTTCCGTGGGAAAGCCTTTGTGCTTGCAGAAGTAAATAATTGGTAGAAAATGGTTAGAAAACTTTCCCCTGAAATGAAATCCCATCACAACGATGGTATACATTTAGTTATTCCCAAGAAGATGAAATAATAGTCGTTACTAATCCAATGCAACCCTTTTAAATGAATACAGATAAAATGACACCTACAGTTACGCAAGAAATAGAATAACAAAGACATACTTGGAGTAACATCAGTAACATATATGTTTAAAGAGCAGTGAAGCCATCAAAAAAATTAATTTTACGCTGTTACTGCTTGTTTATATCATTCAAAGTATAACCACGAGATACATGTTTTTCCTTCTAAAGTTTTCTTCTCCTTTGTTGCTGTTGTTTGTTGTTATTAGATAAGTGGGAACTCCATGGATTTCATACTAACTAATCCATCAATCATATCACTCAAGGATCAATTTCCTGGATAATAAGAGACATTGTTGCACCATCATCACAGATGGAAGATAACACCCAAACCTTGGATCTGCATACAATGAAAGATAGTTAATTCCAAATGCCCTCAATCCATTTATGTGCTAATAATGTTCAATCTCAAATTCCTTAAAAATGCTTACCAATGATGAGAGACATGTTGGTGTTATGCCCTAGGCCTATGATTCATAGACTTATGTGTTGACATTATTTATTATTATATGAGATGTTTATCATTTGATTATTATGTGTTTTGTATATTTGTTAATAATAATCTGCGTCCCTAATTATTAAGAGAATAATTAGTATAATTGTCAATGGATAATCATGTGATGATTATATGCATAGAGATGCACATTGAAATTATGAGTACTTGTTAGAGAACAAGTGTCTGGACATGACCCGCATGAGATTTATGACATGGTCAAGTGTTATAAATAAATCTCATAAGGTTACTTCATTTAGTCCCTAGACCTGAGATTATCATGACCTTACATATGATGAAAAGTCATGTTTGATTTTAGTCAAACGATATCTTAACACGATATCCATAAAGGCTATCTTTGGCATGATCGGATTCATGATGGGAAGGATGATAAGTCAAGATGAAATTTGTCCCTCGAAAGAGAGATGTTTTGCTTGGGCCCCTCGATGAGTGAAAATGATGAAAGTGTATGGCCGTACCCCAATATGATTGGAATTATCATTATACTCAAGGAATCGAGAAAGCATTGAACTTAGACAAGTTGACAATGACCACTATGACTTCAGTGTTCAATATAACATCGTGAGACAAAGGGAGAAATGGAAGTACACCGTTGGAAACGTGAACTCTTACGTTACATTATTTGGGTAGACATAATGGCTTGCTAGAGTCCGCTTATGTCTTATGAGGTTCGATATGATCGAACTCATTGCCAACATAATGTAATCCTATTGGGTCACACACAACTAGAATGAATTGGTTAAACCGGAGGAAGATTGATTGAGAGTATCAGTATCTGGCTATATATGTCACGCGACATATTAAGCCAATGGCTTAATATACCGCGCGACATAATAGGCCAGTACGCGGTTTGACAGCCTGTCTCTCCTAATACGATTAGGAGAGGTATTCCTACTATTGTAGTATAAATACAAGGGTTCTGTCAGACCTAAAAGGTCAGCCGAAATTTTTCAAGCAAAATTCATATTTAAATACTCTCAATATTCTTCAAGGTTTAGATCTAGCAATCATCAAGAAGTTGTTCTTGGATTCATTCAAAGGTGTGGATACCGAAAGAGGGTCTTCGCTCGTTCATCGATCAAGGCCTAGAGTTCAAGCAAGTTGAAGAACGAAGTTTGTGATTCGATATCACATAATCAAAATCGTTCGATAGCTCAAGACCGGAAAGCGTTTCAAGGTTGGTTTAATTCTATCTCATAGGAATTTAAATTAATTGTATAGAACGGATCCTAGGGCTTCTTGGGTTTTATGTTTTAATGCTTAATTCCGCTGCGCATGGACCCGTATATGTTTAAAGAGCAGTGAAGCCATCAAAAAAATTAATTTTACGCTGTTACTGCTTGTTTATATCATTCAAAGTATAACCACGAGATACATGTTTTTCCTTCTAAAGTTTTCTTCTCCTTTGTTGCTGTTGTTTGTTGTTATTAGATAAGTGGGAACTCCATGGATTTCATACTAACTAATCCATCAATCATATCACTCAAGGATCAATTTCCTGGATAATAAGAGACATTGTTGCACCATCATCACAGATGGAAGATAACACCCAAACCTTGGATCTGCATACAATGAAAGATAGTTAATTCCAAATGCCCTCAATCCATTTATGTGCTAATAATGTTCAATCTCAAATTCCTTAAAAATGCTTACCAATGATGAGAGACAGCAGGAGCCATTTGCATCGCCTCTTAAACTCCCAATGTAGGTCATGTTTTGTTAATCCAAGCCTCCCTGTAATGTAATCAATGAACGAAAGCTGGGTCACTGGATTCATCTTCCATTTAAGAGTAGAGAGCACCAACAATTCCATTCTCATTATAGTTTTGGACTCAAAAACAAACTTCGATTCTTCCACCTAAACATAACCCCGAAACCCACATCAATAGACACCAAGAAATGCCTTGAAAAACAATTTGGTCTAACATTTCAACAAATACATTGAAAATGCAAATAAAAACGAACTTATTTTAGACATTTTCACAAACACTTGAAATGCATTAAAAGGGGTCCATAAAGGCATAAATGCACAAACTTAGAGGTCCAGGAGAAGGGGAACTTGGGTTTCCTCCACCTTAGCAGCTAAGGAAAGTCAAGCAACAATAGCTAACTGACTCATCCATGGCTTATCCCTTTGAAAGCAAGGACTTAGCAGGAACCTATCAAAGTAATTAACAGCTAGAACAGTTGTCAATGCAGCAAATCCATAAAGGGCACTAACCCTAATCATCCAATCAAAAGCCCCTCTTCTTGCAACATCCAAAGAGCCCTCATTACAGATCAAATCCATATCCCTCAAAAGGGTCTGATGAGCCTCGTTTTCTTTGGAAAACAGAGTCAAAAGCTCAATTTTTTTTCCCAGAAAAGGTCTTGTTCTAAGCGAACATGAGCTTTCAGATCAAGAAATCGCTCAAAATTCTCACTTTTTTCTTCACAAACTAAGCCATCAAGGCCCAAATCCTGCTCAAAATGCTCTTCTTCACAGAGAAGCTTATCAAGAATAGACATGGGGATTTGTTGGGGTTGGGTGAAAAGCTCATTTTGAGGACCCATTGACCAAACCATGGTTGCAAACAGATATGGATGAATTCATTATCTTAAGAGAGAGAGAGAGAGAGAGAGGTGATGACCGTAGAAGGAGGGGCATCATCAATCATGGTAGAAGAGAGAGAGAGAGAGGTGATAACCTTAGAAGGAGGGGCATCATTAACCATGAAATACATATGTTAGAGCACATATAAAACTTAAAAGTGCTGTGCTATTGATGTTTCATGTTTGAAAGGGGTTTAAATACTTGAGAGGATCAAATACCCTTGAAAACTCCAAATCCAAAAAGGATTTAATAATACAAAGGAAAGTAAATCAGTAACCTCGCAATTCCAAAGATTCAGTTAAGAAAAACTTTCAAAATGATAGTCTAATACATATTTATGAATGCCGTATAGCTTTTTGAATATGATGAAGTACTCTCATTGTAGCATCCTTATAACTTACACCAAAAATTAGTTTCCAAAAGAGAACATGTTTCAATAAAGAGGAAGATTACATCAACTCCAATTAGCACTTATCCTAGCAATGTCATGGTTATAATATTTAATTATAACTATTGCAACATGAGTATAATAGATTTCATTGTCCCCGTCATTTCCTTAAGAAATTGTTCTATGAAATTATATGAACTAATTCCATAGATGTTCAACCGGGTTTAATTTAGGCTCCAAGCGGCAGTCAGTGCCACCAATCGGCACTTGCTGTTGACTCATATTTAGAGCCTTTTGTTAGTTCCTCAAAAGTATTACCAACTGAAAATAAGGACCCCCGCCTTCCCCCACCAAAATTAAAAAAAATCACAAAAGACGTTACTCTTTGAGAGCATTTTGGTACGATCACCTAAAATGCAAAAAAAAAAGTGCTGAAGTTTGACCAAGATATAGCAAAGTTTGATATATGTCCTGCATCAACAGGGTATCTTCTATGTTGCATTCAGAGAGTATCAACAAACATGCCCATGCATTTGTCTAAGAAAAAGGTGAATTTTAGAACTTACTTCCAGCCAAGCTCCTTTTCAGCTTTATCTGTTGATGCATAAATAGCTGTGGTATCTCCTGCTCTCCTTGGACATAGTTTGATAGGTATTTTCTGAAGGATATAGGTATACACATTAGCCCTCTCAGACATCTGAGCTAAATATTTGACCCTTGAGGTCATGTGCGTTTGTGTGCTTATGAGTGTGTGCTTAAGAGAGAGAGAGAGAGAGAAAGACCTTTCCAGAAGCCTTCTCAAATGCTGCAACCATTTCAAGCACAGATGTTCCTCTTCCAGTTCCCAAGTTGCAGGCAAAACAACCTAAGCAGAAGAAGTTTATTAGGGTCTGGAAATGCTTATAACATTATGGGGGGAAGAAATGTTAATCACCTATATCATCTTTTATTAAAAGCTTTCGTAGTAGGGCAAAAGAATACTTAATTATCCAGCCAAATCCAAACATGGATGTAGTCTCTAATCTGTGATCAGTTTTACATGCAAGTCAACACAACTGTCATTTCCAACAAACATAATATTACTCAAACATCTGTGGTGAACTGGGCATACGGATGGAACATAATTGAGAAATAACAATGCCCTTGATCAACAATTAGACATATGAAGTCCTTATTCTTCTCAAGTCTATGAACATAATTGATAATGGTAAGGTTTTACGAGGAAATAATGGGAATGGTTTCACTAAGAAATAATGGGAGAAAGTCTCATGAGGAGGTATCGAGGAGGGTCTTGAGAGGCAAAGTCTCGGGAAGGAATCTCGCGGGGAGATGACGAGATGAAAAATCTCGGGAGAGGATCTCACGCAGAGATAACGGAAAGATCTCACGAGGAGGTAACGAGAAAGGATCTCACGAGGAGATAATCGGAAAGATCTAACGAGGAGATAACGAGAAAGGATCTCACGAGGAGATAACAGGAGAGGATCTCACGAAGAGATAACGAGATGCAAAATCTCGGGGGAAGGATCTCGCAGGGAGATGATGGGATAGACCTAACGAGGAGGTAACGAGAAAGGATCTCACGAGGAGATAACAGGAAAGGATCTCACGAAGAGATAACGAGAAAGGATCTCACGAGGAGATAACAGGAGAGGATCTCACGAAGAGATAACGAGATGCAAAATCTCGGGGGAAGGATCTCGCAGGGAGATGATGGGATAGACCTAACGAGGTCGGGTATCCTTTCGAATGGGTATTTATGCTGAACAGTGGTGGTGACGGGTCCAGGTATTGCAGTGACGTCGAGGAATGCTTCCCTTATTGGGTTGGGCTCGAGTCCTTTGAAACATTTGAGGTTTTGTGCCATCTTTTCCAACTTTTCTGCAGTCTCTATGCAGACTTTTCTGTTCCTTTCTCATCTTCCTCAGTTTCACTATCGGTTCCCCCGGTTCCTTTCTCATCTTCATCAGTTCCTCTGTCGATTCCTTTGACGAAGTAGCGAGCGAGGTCGAAGCTGTAAGGGTTGGAGGTTGGGTGTGCCGTAGGAGGTTCCCCTTTTACGGGTTGCTGCTTTGGTGCTGGCGAGCCTCTTGTTTTTCCTGATGTCAGCTGGTGTTGGCATATAACCGAGCCTCTGGACTGTAGTGTGGTCCTTGACTTCGATGACTTGGTGTTGGCCTTATAACCTTTTACCGAGCCCCAGTCCAAAGTCATGCTTGATTTCTAAGACCGGAATGCCATCGCGCCGGTCCCTTGGTGACGCTGTCGCCGCACCGTTGTCGCCTCGTTGCCTTGTATGAACTCGATACACTGGTGAAGGGTGGATGCCACGCCGTTCATTTGATGCAACCAGGGTCGTCCCAGGATGGCTGTGAAAGTGATAGGAATGTCCAACCCTTGAAATTCGGTAGGGATCATCCGCTTGCCGAACCAGATGTTTAGAGTATCAACCCCGAGAACTGTACGGGAAGTAGAATCGTAGGCCTTGACAGTGTGGACTGAAGGCTTCAAATCTGTGGGCATGATGTCAAGCAGGTCCATCATCTTGGCGGGCAAGACATTCATTCCGGAGTTTGAACAGTGATGCAAAGCGGCTCATTGTGGTCAGCTCCAAATCTTGGCAGTCCAAATCATGCAGGGTGATAATGTTTCCATAGTGGATGTTGCCGATCATCCGGGATTACTTATTTTGGAGTTGAGTCCACGGGGACCATGGTGCGGGGCTAAACTTCCCTCTAGCTTCGAGCCATGAGGTACGAAGATGTGAGCAGGGACCACAAGGGAATGTTCGTCCGGGTCCGCTTGAAATGAGCGAGGCCTCCAACATTCGAGAGGCAGAGGTTTCTGTGGTGCCTCCAGATTGCATCGAGGTTTGATAAGTTGAACTTGGGCCGATCCTATGGGGATTATGATTCTTGTTGGCAAGTAAGGTTGCGAGATTGGAGACTTTCTTGTGTCTTGATGCCCGAACCGCGGTGTCGCAGGATATTTTTGCTTTCCCACCCCCGTAGGTCTCCGGGCCGTGTTTGGAAGGAAGGGAAGACTTGGCCGAGAAAACCGCCTCGTATGCTACCGTCGCCCGCAGGTGTCATGAGGATTCGTATTCTGACCGTCGAAGCCGTATCCGAGAAGCCCCACTCCGATTAAAACCACAATGCTTTGAAAGATGCTTCGACAAGCCCCGAAATCGGAACTCAAAGTAAACCTCGGGATGAAAAAGCTCTCTTCGTGTGGCAAAGCCCCGCCTTAAAATGACTTGGTGAAGCCCCAGTTTGAAGGAATCGCTGGTCATCTGTGGGGATTCTAGAGTGAATCTGATGCATCCCCAATATGAGTTGAACCTCATGTGGCCTGACGAGGCAACCGTCCTTGATTTTTTTCGATTGGTCAACCAAAGTGTATAAGATGTGGCTTGTAATGTATACGCGCAAGGACGTATTTTAGAGAAGTGGGAACGAATCCAGATTTTATGTGGATGCCTAGTTTAATGTAGGTACCAAAACTCGCTTTGGGTTTGACTCTTTTGGGAGAGTATGAGCGTAGAGAGGTTTGGAGAAGTGTATGGAAGCTCTTGCTGACATAAAGACAGTGTTTAGCTCTATTTTTCCTATTATCGTAGAAAAAGAAGACTTGTCGAGATATCTGAAAACATGTTTTATCCATAATGATCACAAGATTGCTTTAAACCCTTTGTTAATGTTCAGGTTGTTCAACCATTAATCCCGATATGAACAAATATCTTGATTAACCGTGAGAACAAAGTCAACTGATGTCGCGGATCAAAGTTGGCTGTGTGTGAAAGAAAGGTTTGTGTATAGGGGAGGTCATTGATGAGACCGGGTTTATGGGATTTGTATGTGTTTATGACCGAACCATTTCTGGTTGCCTACGTTCCCCTCAGTGTAAGGAGCTCAAGTCGCCGTAGTTCTGGCAGAACGGTGCTTGGCTCTGGGAAAAGGGTATGAACATTTGTGGTCCTTTTTGTGAAAAGGCTCGGATGGGATGTTTGGATGATGAGGTACGGGCCTCGAGGTGATTCCTTGGCAAGTCTTTGTTGACGGCTTCTTCCGTGATTCCATTGCTTCTTGATCGGCGTCTTTCACCGGGGGAGAAAAGAATTCGAATATAGCATAAGGGCTTATGATGTGTTTTTGCCTTTGCTTTGATCGCTCCATTGTTATCGACAACCTCCATTCTTCGAGCTTTGATTTTGTTTGCCCATCTGTCAAGCTTTTGATTGGCGGTGCTGGGTCCTTGGCCTCACTTTTTTTGAAGTTCTTGTTTGAACTTTTCTCTCTCTTTTTTTCTTTTTTTTGAAGTTCTTGCTTGAACTTTTCTTTCTTTTTTTTTTTTTTGAAGTTCTTGCTTGAACTTTTCTCTCTCTTGTTTTTTTTCTTGAAGTTCTTGAGGACGAAGGCAGGCTCCTGCTTGAACTTTCTCGATGCGCACGAGGGCAAAGGCGAGCTCCGAGGTTGTTGTCGACATGGGGTCAATCTTTCGATGTTGAGTGACCTTTTGTTGTTCCTTGATGTTGCCGCCGTCGTTGACTTGGTCAAGGTGATTATGGGGACATGTTTTGGGAAGTGTATGGCTAGAAGGAGGCCTTTGTGAGGTGAGGAAAGTGTATGGGGAGGGCACCAGTTGATTTTCTCACACTGATTAATCAGAACAATAGTTATTTCTAGAGATTATTTGTTGAGCAATGCAAATGATCATTTAGGATATAATCATTTCATTGGATGTAATGTGGGTGTGCAAATAATGTCTCAAGTATAGCAAGAAGAGAAAAAGACACTTATTTATAGAAAATTTAAGATTAACTACAATGTCTGAGGCAGACTTGATTGAAAGAGGAAAGTACTAGAACCTACAAAGGTTGACCAAAAGACAGTTGACAGATCTCGAGGATAGGTAGCCCCTACTCTAGCTGCTCCTTTGTTGCTGGACTACCAGGACGCTCAAGCTTTCCATCTTCTATTAGATCTTGAATTGCTCTCCTCAAGACTGTGCAGTTGTCGGTTATATGACCGTGATACTGGTGGAAAGCACAATGCTTGGTTACTTCCTAGTTAGCATCGGAGAATTTGGGCCGGTAATTTTCCATAGGTTCGAGGAGACCTTGCTTCTTTACACGATCAAATATCTCGCTCAAGGGCATTCCAAAATTATCATAGTGTCGTCGTTGTCTCGGGGGACCACTGCTTCTTTGTAGTGCTCCATTCTGAATGTAATGGACTGTTTCGGTAACCTCCCTCCCTTTGTCTGGGGCAGATATTGGATCGGGCGGGGCTGCCTCATAGTGATAAGAAGAGGCTGGACTCGGAGCTGGCTTTTCTTTCAAGTCTTTCTCGAACTGGGAACCTGCGTTGACCATGGCTCGGAGATCTGGGAAGAAGTGGTGGCTGATGAGCATTCTGATGGATGGCCTCAAGCAGGACTTGAAGATCCGCATCTATTCGTCTTTGGAAATAGGCTCCATGATTTCGGAAAGTTTCCAGCTCCATCTTTTGTAGAACTCCCAAACACTTTCGTCTGCCTTCTGTTCGGTGGCGATTAAGTCTTCACGACTTGTTTCCCATTCCAGGTTGGACCGGTATCGTTCAAGGAAGATGTTGCTGATCTGATCCCAAGTATGACGATCTTCGGGCTTGACCCTTAGGAACCACCGTAACGCTGAACTCTTGAGAGTGTGCTGGAAATGGTCGGCCATTTGCTGGAGGGTTGCTCCTTTTGATCTCATGCCGAGAACATAAGTGTCAACATGTGTCCGAGGGCATTCAGTCCCGTCGAATTTGTCCATTTCTGGCATTCTGAACTTGGTTGGGAAAGGTGTGACCATTCCCGGACCTGTAGATCTGAGTGTTTCTTTCTTCAAATTGCCCATGCTGGCTTTCAGATCCTTCAATTGCTCGACCATCCAGGCCAGGGTTGGGTCCAATGGTGGACTTTGAGTCTCGGGACAGGGTGCTGCTATATGAGAGGCAGTAATTGGAGGTGGGAGGCTTGATATATGTGGATATATGGTGGCCTTTTCTGGGTTGTATCGGGGTTTTGCCCGTTATTTTGAGGTTCGTATATAGGTAATGGTTGAACCCAGGAGGATACCGGGAGGATGTTGGGAAGCTGTTTGAGATGGCCTGGGGCGCTAGTTGTATTGAGTGATGGGGGTAGAACTGGCTTGGCCGTATATGATAGGGGTATCTTGGGAGGTGGCAACATGAAGCCTTGGTCGGCTGTTTCCTTGGTTCGAAGGAATCTCGTAATGTGAGGACCCCGACCCGGAACCTACACGTGTCCCGAGTTGGAGCGTCCTCAAACTAACCCAAATTTACTAAACTTTTAAAACGTTGAATTAAACTTCAAACATAAACATCATTAACATATCCATTTCAAAACAACTCCACTACTCTCAACACCGGAGGAAGAGTGGACTAACTTTGAAAATACTAACTGTTTAGTTACAAAAGATTTTGGTTCCAACGTAGAAATTTAAAGTGTATAATTACAAACTCCCTAAAGGAATTATAACAAAATATACTTTCTACGCCAACCTAACGTACCCCGACAATACCCAAAAGTTCACTGCCAAACTCCTTTCCGTCCTTACTTGGCCGGTCCGCCTGTCTCGGGATCTAAAAACATTAAAGGGAGAGGGGTGAGAATAAATCTCAGCAAGCTATTATGAATGCAGCAATATGCCAAATAAATGCAACACATAACAAGTCGCACATACCACATTGGAAAAGTCAGAACACATTCCATTACCTTGGTTTACCTTTTTCCCGTCTGAACAATAGTCGTACAACATTGGGTATAATAATACTCCAATCTTAAGTGAGCTGCTTAAGCAATACTCACATCTCATAAGACCCGTTTTTCAGGGAACCAAATAAGATAGTAGCAACTCTGTAAGGCTTTTGGCTCACTACAGATGCTATACCCCGACCTGTGGCCACAGGGGGATCGGTCACGTATATAACATAATCCGATCACATTAGGTCACACTTCCATAATTGATCGTATTATGTTATACCCCCAACATCAGCTGATTAACAAATATCAAGCACATAATAGTTACTTGAAATATAATCCACAAAGGGGATAAACAATATAACCACATGGTAAAATATACTCATGCCCAATCAATATCATAGTGCACATTTATTCAACACACTATGCATAATATAAACAATGTATATAAACTCAATGTAAGACAAGGAAGTATCATCAATCCATCACTACAACAAATATGTCTTTTTCCGGCACTTTTAAACCGGCACTTTACTTTGTGCCGCTAATTTCCGGCATTTCAACGAAAATTGCCGCTAAATTTCCGGCATTTTTTTGAAAATGCCACAAATTCCCGGCACTTTATTGAAAGTGCCGCTAATTTCCGGCATTTCAATTAAAGTGCCGCAAAATTTCCGGCACTTTTTGGAAAATGCCGCAAATTATCGGCACTTTATTAAAAGTGCTGGGAAATTTTCGGCAATTACTGAAAAGTGTGGCTAAATTCCGACATTTATTGAAAAGTGCCGCTAATTTATATCTGACACTTCTCTGTAATTGCCGCATATTTTCCTGCACTTTTTGAAAAGTGTCATGATACTTTTGTGAAATTGCCGCAAAATATCCGACACTTTTTTGTAATTATCCTAATTTTTTTCATCATTTTGTCCTTGTTTTTATAATATTATGGGCGTCCCATAATTAATATTAGCCAAAATCTTGTAAAAAACTAGTTTTTTTGTAAAATAAGAAAAAAACTAGTTTTAAAGCACTAAGTTTAACTAATAAGAGTGATGAACGGTTCTAAAAACTAGTTTTTTTTTTATAACATTTTGAAAAGAACTAGTTTTTCACAAGAGTTACTCTTAATATTATGTACTATATATTCCAAATTGTAAATTTGATATATAATATTTTAGATTGAAGGGAGTAATATTTTTCATAATTTTTGTGAATATTCAATTTTAAAAATATTTATTATGAGACAGAGAAAATATAGTACAAAAAAATTAGTAATTAAACTATTCTTCTAATTTTTATTTTTACAATCTCCACATAAACCAGACGTGTTATCAAAAAATTTAATATGGACACTCTAATTATTTATATATACTTTTCCTTTCATGATAAGATGATAATAGAAGAGTTTTATTAAAAATTCAAATGAGCACATTTACATATTGGTCTTATATCAAACGGACGTATTACTCCAGGGCGTATTACTCCAGGGCGTATTTCACTATTTCTTTACCTTCCCCAAATTCCCCTCCCAAAAATTGAAAATTCCCTCCACAAATTCGAGAAAAGTACCTTTTTGGTCCTTAAACTATTTTATTTGGGACCTTTTAGTCCTTAAACTATTTTTTATGCCTTTTTCATCCTTGAACTATTTTAATTGGGACCTTTTAGTCCTTCTGTTAAAACTTCCGTCCATTAACCGTTAATTGGGACCTTTTTGTAAAGAGATCTATAAGCTAATGACCTTTTAATACTTAACGGAACTCCGTTGTAGAACTATTTCTTTATTTTATTTAAAAAAAAAAGAGAAAATCCAACTTTCTTGGCCACCCTCCCTTCTCTCTTCATCTCCACCCTTCCCCCACCACCCCCTCCTCCGCAACTTCCGACATTACTGACTGCTCCGTAGCAAGATCGAAGCCGCCTTCCTCCGCCTCTCCATCATCAACCGTTCGCCTCCCTCTCCCTCATTTGCAGCATCAATGGTGGCTTTTCACTTCTTCTGTATTTTTTCTGCAATTTAAGATCTGCTATATTTCTCCCTAAACCGTCGGTCAATTTGGGTTATATTTTAAGCTTCGCAATTTTATTTTTCTCGTTCAAAGATCTGCTATTATTAAAGAATTTCTTTTGATTTCCTTGGTTTATTTGTGTTGCTGCTGGTGGTCCTTTTGATGGGTGGTGCTTTTGTCATTGTTCTTGGTTATGATATTAGTGTTGGGGGATGGTGGTGCTAGTGGTGGCGGTGACAATGATGGTGTAAATGGTAAACATTACAAAATTGATACGTTGGTAAAATGAAGCAAGCAAAAGAGCTTGCAAAGGCATTGCTCCACAACTCAAAAAACCCTAAATTGGCGTGGAAAATCTTCAAACGCATTGCCTGTAGTCCTAATTCCTCCAATTTCTCCCCTCAATCAGTACCTGTAATCACCACTATCCTCCTTCGTGCGAAAATGATCGATGAAATTGATTCTTCCACCGTCTTCTCCTCTCGACCCTTCAGAATCATCTCACTACAGTTCGTTACTCACAGTTGTTCATATGTTGGCCAAATTGGGTCATGTTGATAAGGCAGTCTCTCAGTTTCAATCCCTTCGTACCCATTTTCCGGCAAGACCGCCGTCAATCTCATTATATAATCTACTCATTCATTCTTCTATTCGAGAAAATTTGTTGGATACCGTTTCTTTCTTGTATGAGGATATGATTGTTTCTGGAGTTTCCCCGAAAACTTATACATTCAATCTTTTGATTGCTGGGCTTTGTGATTCGGGTTGTCTGGATAATGCACGGGATCTGTTTGATAAAATGCCTGAGAAGGGTTGTTTGCCTAATGAGTTCAGTTTTGGGATTTTGATTCGTGGGTATTGTTTACTCCTCCGTCCCTGTCCCTAAATGTTCCCAAATGAATCTTCAAATTTGTAAAAAATAAAATAAAGAAATAGTTTTACAATGGAGTTAAGTATCTAAAAGGTCACTGGCTTATAAAACTCTTTACGAAAAGGTCACAATTAACGGTTAATGAACGAAAGTTTTAACGGAAGGACTAAAAGGTCCCAATTAAAATAGTTCAAGGATGAAAAAGGCTTAAAAAAAGGTACTATTCCCTCTCAATCCAAATCCAAATCTTCAATCAAATCAAAATCCACATCTTTCCGATTCATCCTAGAAGTCTAAATCAATTAGGATATCGGCAGCTTTTGGCGCTGGCGCAGTTCAACTTCACCGCAAACCGCAAACCCTTGAAATCTTCGTACGCGGAAATATTCTTGAAGGTAATCGATACTCCTCCCTCATGTTCAATTATAATCATATTCTCAGCGCATATAGCTTTTTCCCAGGTCAATTCTAGGTACGTGAGACAGAGACACGGTTCCGGCAGAATTTGGCTGTTGTTCTTGGTTTTTCCGGCGAGGAAAGACGTGGGTTTGGTGTTGAGTAGCTTTCTGATAAGCAGAAGTTGGTCTGCTTTTCAAATCTCTTAGGTAATGTTCCTGATTAGTGCTAATTCTCTTATGCTAAAGAATTTCCTTTAAGCAAGAGCTAAAATTTACCTTGTTAAAATTTAATTTCCTTAAAATAGATTAGTTTGAATTAGGTTCTCAGTTTTACAACTATTTCTGTTTGGATCTGCCAAATAAGTTTGTCAAGTTGCAAAGATACTTAATTTGACAGCACAAACAGGCCTACTGGATTCAGTTATCAGTATGAAGGAATTGAAGAAAAACGATGGGATTGAATTTGACGCTAGAGTACTGATACCTGAATCTGGAGGTGGAGCAGGCTTTGTTTTCAATGGGCTTGTCCTGCTACTGGCAGTTCTATTTACCGTAAAGGATTGCAAACCCAAAAAATGCTACTCCCTCCATCCCAATTGAAGATGTACACTTTGTCTTTTTCAGTTTGACCAATTTTCAAGTCATTATTTAGCATATCTTTATTTGTTTGGGAATGTAAAACGATGTTAAATGTGAATTGTAACTTGATCAGATATTAATATATTTCCGTATGATTGGGCAGAATATGTAGATATGTTTCTTAATTTAATATTTCCAATATACTGATCATTAGTGTGTTGTAACTAAGGTTTACAGTCAAATAGAATTTCTATATTTGTGTACGAGAACTCTTTTTATATGAATACTACTTTAAACCTGTGTATTCAGTATTTACAGTTTTTATTTTGTAAACAAAGACATGCTTATTGATAATTTCTAAAGGTTTCAAGAGCTTCGTATTCCCCTGCACCTAATTTTCTGCATACAACCTATGTACTAGATATGAGTAAAATTTCACATATATATTGGTGGGGTCGAATGCCATATATTATTGTATCTGTAACCTTTAGAAAATAATAAGAAAAGTAGATACTTATTTTGTATGTTATTCATTTAGGGTGGGGGACCTTACTATCTTATTGGTCGTGCCTTGGGCCCAGAAGTTGGAGTCAGCATAGGGCTTTGTTTCTTCCTTGGAAATGCAGTTGCTGGATCTCTGTGAGTTTATATTTCTGTTCTGTTGGCAGTGTAGTATGACGAGATGCAAATGTGGCTAGTTATTGTTGTTCAGTCGTTGTCCGTGTCCTATATCTTTAAAGTTCAAATAAATTCTGCATTGACAAGATTCTTTCTTCCAGTTATGTCTTGGGAGCAGTTGAGACTTTTCTAAACGCCGTGCCCGTTGCGGGGCTATTTGGAGGTAACGGTAATGCTTGGAAATCTTTTCAGCTGCCATGATAGTGAATTATTCCTTGGTTGTTTTATGTATTATTAGAAAAGCATGGTATATATAAGCTGCTTATCGCAGTTACTTTGCACCGAGAGTCCAAGCTTATTTTGGTTTACATACTACTCCCTTCATTCCATGTTTGACACTCATTTTGGTTTACGCCTAGTGTTCTCACAATTTTCCTTTGTGAAGTGGTACGTATGTGCTTGTTGTTGAGTCTCCTTTTTCTTTGTTGATGCTGTTGTTCTGTGTGTGTGTGAAAGTGGGAGCGGCGGGGACAAACAACCTCTTTTTCTTGGCTAATGGCTAGACTCCTATTATATTCTCTCTTGTGACTTTTCATTCTATGTTTATACAGGAGAGTGTGGCTAATGCTGATGATACGGACTGGACAAATTTGTATGATTTAGAAGGGCCACAGGAGATAGCCATCTGAATCCATCTGGAAGCTTCCCATACAAGGTTGAGGAGGGTAAAGCAGTTTTATTAGTTCAGTACGGAACTTCACTAGCTGGCTAATTTGGGGATTAAGTGGAGAAGAATCTTTTTCTTTCTTCAGCCATTCAACTGAGCTTTGCTTTAATCTTGCTAAGGAATGGGCAATGTGATGCTGTTGAGGTTTGTTGCTATAATATCAACAACTCTAATAATATGGGTTTCTCTTCATATCTTCCAGTTTCAGAATAAATACTAAATGATGCCCTTGTTTTTCTTTAAAGTATCTTCTCACGTTGGTGGACGCACATTTACGCAAGGAGAAAACATCTGAAAGTATTCAGGGAATGAACAATGAATGGTGCATGATCCTCCATCTTCTTGGCTGTTGTCTTCTCGCACAGGCACACCGTGGATCACCCAAGAATGTGACAGAGGGAAAAGTTTGTGAAGCTATTCGGTGCTTCTTTAGGTATCTAATTCTTTTTTGGCTTTGCGTTCATACTTTTTATCCGCTCTTATACTATACAGATCAGCATTTTCACTGTAGATGCTAAAACTGGAGTTAAGCTGGTGTTCAGTATTGTAGCCAATGCCAGTTGTATAACTATTTCACCATATAGTTCCCTTTTTCTCATAATTATGTAGCCTGTTAAGGTCCAGCTTAATAATTTGTCCTCTGATCTGTAATCCGAATCTTATGGATAAGGTGAAGTGTTTATTTTAGCTTTAGTAAATGTCTCTAAATATAAGAAAGATGCTTGAACTTCATTTGGTTGCATTGCAAGTTATAATACAACAATATGCACATTCATTATAAAAGCTATTAACTGGTTTATAAACCTAATGCATCCGTTTCAATTTTCTTCTTTTTGTTCCAGGAAATAAAATGTGTTAAAAGTAGTTTTGGAGCTCCAACTTATACATACATTATACATACATTAATACGTACATCCCTCTGTCCCATTTGATATTAGACAAAATGGTCGTGCACAGGGATAAAGGATAAGTGTATAATATTATATCTCTTATGATGTTCTAAATTATATCTCTTATGTTCTTATTCTCTTATTTAATATTTTTTAAAACTAAATAATGCTTATTTTTTCAGGTGATGATTTAAATGAGGACTTTATAACCCAATCTATACGGGAGAAGATTGCATTCATTTGTGTTTTTGTTTGCTACTTGAATTCAGTTTGTAGATGTTAATGCTTGTTGCGTACCTTCCTTTTGAACTAGTATTTTTTGGATTATGTAATACATACTAAATGTTCAATTTATGTTAATAGACCAAGATTTATATTTTATAAGTTATTTGTATTCATCACTAATTGTTGAAATTTGTGTATGTCAGTGATTTCAATAGTATAATAAATTAGAGAAACCAAAATTTTTCAGGGCCAGAAATATATATATTTTTTAAAAAGGAAAAAATTTTCAGTAATTTTAAATGCACCGCTAATATTGGAGAATATTAAAAGTGCCACTAATTTTCGGCACTTTAAAAAAAGTGCCACTAATTTCCGGCACTTTAAAAAAAGTGCCGCTAATTTTCAGGCATTTTAGACGTGCCGGAAAATTAGCGGCACTTTTATAAGTGCCATAAATTAGCGGCACTTTTAAAAGTGCCGGAAATTAGCGGCACTTTTATAAGTGCCGGAAATTAGCGGCACTTTTAAAAGTGCCGGGAATTTTCCGGCACTTTAAAAGTGCCGGAAAGTATTGCCGACACCACTTTTTCCGGCACTTTAAGATGTGCCGGAAAAAGTGCCGGGAAAAGCTTTTCCGGCACTTTTTTTAACATTTCCGGCACTTTTAAAGTGCCGGGAAAAGGCATATTTGTTGTAGTGCATCCTACAAGGTCATCATACAATAATACATAGCTTCTATGAAGGTTCAAACTCAATTTATCAAGTGGGAGTCACAATTCATAAGTGCCCAAACAAGATTGCCAAACTAATTCTGGTTCAGATTTAAAATTAAGTTCCTGGGGTCTTGGGCGACCGCCCAAGTGGATTTCAAAGTGACCCTAAGCTTCTGCCCCCTTGGGCGACCGCACAGTACCTCTTGGGCGACCGCCCAAGAGGATTTCCAAGGCATACCAGTTTCTGGCCGCATGGGCGGCCGCTCATGCCCCCTTGGGCGACCGCCCAAGTGGCCTTCTAGCAAATTCCCAGATTTCCAACATTTCCCCTTAGCTTCATTTCCTTACTTTTTTTCTCTACCCTAAATTCAAGAACACCAAGAGTATTTTCTAGCTTTACAAAGTTCATCCTAAATCATGTAAACCCAAGATAAGGTAACCTAGATTATTGATCCCTAAATCTTCCACCCATTTCATACCCTCTAAATCATCTTCCAAGAACATTAACTTCATCCTATTTCATTTACTACTCATTCAACTCCTATAAAATTTTCCAGGCATGAACCAAACATCATAAGAACAAGGAGAACATTAAGGAGAGTATGAACAAGTAAGAGAAGGGAAATCATAACAACTCACCTTAGGTTTTTAGAATGGAAGGTTGATCTTCTTAGCTTGGTTTATTCCTCTAGTTGTCCCAACTTCAAAAATGCTCTTGGATTTGGAAATGGTTGAGGATTAAGCTATCTATATGACTTGGGGAGGGGAGGCTTCAATGGAGCTTTCCATGGATAATTTTTGGCTAAGGAAGAAGTAAGAGGAATGATGAGGAGGTGAAGGAGTATGGGAGGTATGGTTGGTTTTTGACAAAAAGGACCAAAGTTGAGGGAATTAGGGGGAAGGGGTATGGCCCCCCCAAGCTAACTATCTAGGCTTTCCCCTTTTTAAATTAAACCCTTTATCCTCATTTATTTATTTTACCCATTTTAACCTCCTCTTACTCTTACTCTTTATCTATTTCTTATTTTTATATTTTCCTAGAACATTATTTTATTTCCCTATCATTTTATCCTAATATAAGGAATCAAGTATATAAAAATGAACACATAATATTAACAATGATATTAAAAGCATATAATATTATACTAAAATTGTGCCTAGGGTTAGGGTCGTTACACTCACTCCCCCTTAAAGAAAATTCGTCCCGAATTTTAAAAAGACTTACTTGGATTTTCAAACAACCAGGGGTATTTCGCTCTCATCTCCGACTCTAGCTCCCACGTTGCTTCCTCAACGGTATGATTCTTCCAAAGGACCTTCACTATAGGGATACTCTTAGTTCTCAACTCCTTAACTTGGAATTCTAAAACTCTTAACGGCTCTTCAACATAAGACATATCCGCTTGGACATCATCGGGGGGAGAACTCAAGATATGTGAAGGATCATGACAATACTTCCTCAACATAGAAACATGGAAAACATCATGGAGTAAAGAAAGAGACGGAGGTAATGCCAACCGGTAAGCCAAATCCCCAATCTTCTCTAAGATCTCAAACGGACCAACGAACCTCGGAGCCAATTTACCCTTATTACCAAACCTTTTGATTCCCGTCCCTGAGAGACCTTCAAGAACACAAAGTCGCCCACCTGAAAAGATAAATCCCGTCTTCTATTGTCGGCGTAGCTTTTCTGTCTACTCTGAGCCGTCTTCAATCTATCTCGAATCACTTTGATCTTCTCCGCTGAATCTCTAACCAAATCCGGGCCCCAAAGTCTCGCTTCACCAACCTCGTCCCAACACATCGGAGATCGACACTTCCTACCATACAACGCTTCATACGGAGCCATCTCAATACTAGACTGATAACTGTTGTTGTAGGCAAACTCCACTAAAGGTAGATGATCCTCCCATGACAATTGGAAATCCATCACACAAGCCCGTAACATATCCTCAAGTATCTGAATAGTTCTCTCGGACTGACCGTAGGTTTGAGGATGAAACGCCGTACTGAAACACAATTTAGAACCCAAGGCTTCATGCAATGCTCTCCAAAACCTAGAAGTAAACCTCGGATCTCTATCGGAAACAATACTAACCGGAACCCCGTGAAGTCTAACAATCTCCTTCATATATAACTGAGCTAACTTCTCTAACGAAAACTTGGTTGATACCGGAAGAAAATGAGCCGACTTCGTCAACCGATCCACAATAACCCAAATAGCATCCATCTTCTTCACGGTAAGAGGCAAACCCGAAACAAAATCCATCGAGATTCCTTCCCATTTCCACTCCGGAATATCCAATGGTTGAAGTAGTCCCGCCGGTCTCTGATGTTCGGCCTTAATCTGTTGACAAGTCAAACACTTAGATACATAATCCGCAATTTCCCTCTTCATACCATTCCACCAATAACCACGCTTCAAATCTTGATACATTTTGGTACTACCCGGATGAATCGCAAATTTGGACTTATGGCCATCCTCTAAGACACGCCTCTTGATTTCCGGTGACGAATGAACGCAAATTCTCCCTTGGAAGGTTAAAATTCCATCTCTATTCAACGCAAATTCCCCGGCTTTCCCATCTTGCACTTGATCTAAAATTTTCTTCAACTCCGGATCACCTTGTTGAGCTTCCTTCAAATCTCCATACAATGTAGGAACGGCTCGAACATTCGCAATAATTACCTCACTCTTCAATTCTCGGGAACTCAAAGCTGTCACATACGCCTTTCGGCTAATCGCATCCGCCACTACATTGGCCTTCCCCCGGATGATAAGAAATTACACAATCAAAATCCTTCAAGAACTCAAGCCATCTCCTTTGTCGGTTGTTCAACTCCTTTTGAGTAAATAAGTACTTCAAACTCTTATGATCGGTGAATATCTCAAATTTCGCCCCATAAAGGTAATGCTTCCATTTATGTAACGCAAACACGATCGCCGCCAATTCCATATCATGAGTAGGGTAATTCTGTTCCGCTGGTGATAACTTCCTAGAGGCATACGCAATAACTTTCCCATTTTGCATTAGAACACAACCCAAACCCGCCTTCGAGGCATCACTATAGATCACAAAATTCTCACAACCATCCGGAAGGGTAAGAACAAGAGCCGTCGTCAACCTCTTCTTCAATTCATTAAAACTTTCTTCACACTTGGAATCCCATATGAATGATACATCTTTCCGAGTCATCCTAGTCAATGGAGTCACAATCCGAGAAAAACCCTCTATAAACCTTCGGTAATACCCCGCCAAACCAAGGAAACTACGAACCTCAGTCACAGTCGAGGGTTGCTTCCAATTAACCACGGCTTCAATTTTCGAAGGATCCACGGAAATCCCCGAACTCGACACAACATGCCCTAAGAAAGAAACCTGCTCAAGCCAAAACTCACACTTGCTGAACTTGGCGTACAACTGCTTCTCACGAAGAACTGACAAGACAATCCTCAAATGATTTTCATGCTCTTCCCGGGACTTAGAATAAACAAGGATATCATCAATGAATACCACCACAAAGCTATCTAAATAAGGCTTGAAAACACGGTTCATCATATCCATAAACACGGCTGGAGCATTAGTGTAAGTACCCAAATCTGGCTCATGCCTTCCGGTTAATTTTCCCGGCAATTCCGGTAATTTTTCCGGTAATTCCTCAGACTTTCCTACAGTTCCGGAATAATTTCAGAAATGTTCCAAGCCTTTTAAGGGCCGAAGGGAATGCTTGATAATTAAGAAACACGTTTTTCTTAATTCCAAAACCCTTCTAGAAGACTGCCACCTTGCACGTTTCTAGAAGGGACTGGAAGTGGCTACTTATGTCGTGCGACATAATAGGCCATGAAAAACTTCTAGAAGCTTGCCACCTTGCATGTTTCTAGAAGAATCTGGAAGTGGCTACTTATGTCGCGCGACATAATAGGCCATGAAAAGTTCTAGAAGGTTGCCACCTTGCATGTTTCTAGAAGGAAAGCAGTTATGGCTTGTTATGTCGTGCGACATAACAAGCCCATGCAGGAAGCCTATGAATAGAGGCCTTCACCTCTCATTTTGAACACCTTTTCCACCCCTCAGTCCCCCTCTATAGAGAATACGCCCAGAAACCTCCTCTCTCCTCACATACCTCCCAAACCACACCAATCCTCCCAAATCAATCCCACACACACTTCCCACACACACACTTCATATACACATCAAGAACCAAGGAGTTCTCAAGGAACCAAGGCTCAATCTCAGCCCCGGAGGTTGCTGTTTTGAAGGCCCCTATGTCTAACTTGATATAGGGAGTCGTGGTCTTCAAGGGTAACGATTTCCTACCCTTTTCCACTCTCTATTTACTTTGAATGTGAAATCTCTATGCTAAATGCGTTGATAATGTTGTTTTCTGATTAAAGATGCATACTTTATCCTCATATTGCTTAGATCCATATCCATTTGCATACTATTGCATGTAAAAGCCCCGGTTTGGCTTGGTTTTGCATGAACACTCAAGATGAGTGTGGATCCCTCATATCCACACCCTCTTGAAGCGTTCATTATTGATAAACATGCTCTCTGAGATTTGTTTGTGAAGTAACTTAACCATCTTGGTACCTTGTTACCTCTCGCAAATCTCAATGTTTAGGCTTCGCAAAATGGCTTGTTATGTCACGCGACATAGGCGGCTATGTCACGCGACATAAGTAGCCGCTTGCGTAATCCTCATCTTTTCAGCTGTAATCTGATGTTTGCCTTTTCTCATGCATCAATCTGCATTTAAACAAAAACATTTGCATACAGAGCAGTATCATTTGCATCAAAAGAACATCTTTGTACATTAAATGCTATTTTCCAACATAAAGATACATTCTTTACACAAAAATCATTTCTTTACACAAAAAGCATCCCTTGCAACCAAAAGACATTCTTTACACCAAAAATGTCATCTTTTCACTAAAAGTATCATTTTTTTTATCATGCATTCCCCCATGTCCCCATTAGTAACCTTGGAACGGACCGGTGTAAAGGTCTTATCTTTACATCGTTCCTTCCATTAAAGGTTCCATAACTTCTTTAGAAAGGGACAACCTTGAACCCTATATCTCCGATTATCACTTAAGATGAGTATGAAGCATCTATACGAGCTCGACCGTCTTAAAGTGTAGGATTGATGGGCTAAGGACATTCCTTCCTAAAGAACCTCATCTTTGACTATAAAAGGGAGTCATTCTCTCGATCATGCAAAGTCCCGAGGTCAAAAATGCGATGATCACAAGTCCAAGATGAGGACGGGATCATAATCCCGAATACATAAAATCCAAGAAATCCCGAGCGACAACCAACAAATGGTTTGTACGTCCGGAAGACGACTTGGGACATTCCCTCCCCTTTATTTTCAAACACATGCACACAAGAAAGCACGCAAGCAAGCACGATTAATGAAATCTTGGGAGACTTGCCCCGGCAAGGCACCTTGGGTGAACGACGATCCGTTCTTCCCAAGGGGTAACTTAACCTCCGAACCCATAAAACCTTTTTTTCAAAGTTTTGAGGTAATCAAAATGGCGTGGCGACTCCGTTTTTCAAATTAAACCGGTTGTCTTCAAACTCGCGTGAATTTCCAAAAATAAACAAAAATTTTGGGCACACATTCACAATTAGTCAACCCAAAAGGCATCACAACAAACTCATAGTGACCATATCTAGTTCGGAAAGCTGTTTTGGCAATATCATCCGGCCTAATCTTCAACTGATGGTATCCGCTTCTCAAATCAAGTTTTGAGTAGATAACGGAACCTTGGAGTTGGTCAAATAAATCATCTATGTGCGGAAGAGGATACTTATTCTTTATAGTGGCTTGGTTCAACAAACGATAATCTATACATAATCGTAAGGTACCATCCTTCTTCCTAACAAATAGAACCGGTGCTCCCCATGGAGACACACTAGGGCGAATAAAACTCCGGTCTAACAATTCTTGCAATTGGACCTTCAACTCTTTTAACTCGGCCGGAGCCATTCTATAGGGTGCTTTAGAGATAGGGGCGGTACCGGGCACTAAGTCAATACAAAACTCTACCTCACGATCCGGAGGCATAGAGTACTCACTAGAAAACACGTCACTAAACTCATTCACAACCGGGACATGAGCTAACTCGGGGGACTTCTTATTGGAATCTACCACATAAGCCAAGTAACCCGCACACCCCTTAGATAACATCTTTCTAGCTTTTAAGGCGGAAATAACATGTAAACCGAACATAGATTTATCCGCATCAAATATAAAAGTAGGCACATCAGGCATAGCAAATGAGACGCGTTTTCTACGACAGTCTACCAAAGCATGACACTGACTCAACCAATCCATCCCAAGGATCACATCAAAATCACGGATTGGTAACTCGACCAAATCCACCGGCAATACATGCCCACATATAGTCACATCACAACCACCATATATCAGAGAAGATGCAAGGCACTCTCCCGTAGGAGTAGAGACCTCCAACACGTAAGGCATAGATTCAGGCAAAATATGCAATGAGAATGCAAAATGAGATGCCACAAATGAATGAGAAGACCCGGGATCTATAAGAATGCGGGCCTTAACTCCTGAGACAGGGACTATACCTCTAATGACGGCATTGGGATCGACCTCTCCTCGACCCAAAGCAAACACTCGACCTTGCACTCTATCTTTTGGTTTCCCGTCGACATCTCTCTTCACACCACTACCTTGTCCCCCTTGACCACTACTCGAAGCTTGCTTATTCTGCCACTTGGGACAATTCCTCCGGAAATGGCCTGTCATCCCACACTCTAAACATCGGCCTTGCTTGCTCCAACACTTGTCCTCCGAATGCCCTTGCTTCTTGCAATATCCACACAATGTCCCAAACTGACCTGGAGTCGAACGATTTGCCGGAGCCACTACGTTTCCTCCTCGATTTGCTCCCGAAGTGAATGTCCTCGTCGCCCTCTGTTCTGTCCCGAACCTTGACCTTGGAATCTATTTCTGTTCCCACCTTCATTTTTACCACGATGCTCCTCTATGTCATTCTCAATCCGGTACGCCATGTTCACAGCCGCTTGGAAGTTGGCGAAGTCATGAGTCAAAAGCTGCTTCCGGAACTCCACCCTTAAGCCCTTCACAAACCGGTAGATCCGCCTCTCCTCATCTGGCACCAAATGAGGACAATATCGGGCTAACTCCGTAAACTTTGCTGAATACTGTGCTATAGACATTGCCCCTTGCTCCAATTTCAGAAACTCAACCTCCTTCTTATCTCTAGTCACCATCGGAACGAAGTGATCCCGGAACTTACGTGTGAAATTTTCCCAAGTCTGCGGTGTCAAATCCCGGTCCCAACCATCCTTCACTACCTGCCACCAGTGCTCCGCGGGTCCTTCCAACTTGAAAACGGCACATCTCACCTTTTCTGCATCCGAACTCTCCATAGCCAAGAAAATCTTATTCATCGCCTCAAGCCATCTCTCCGCCTTCACCGGATCCGGATCTCCGTTGAAGCTAGGAGGAGACATCTTCACAAATTTCTCTAGACCATGGTGCCCTTGCCTACCTTCTTGTTGTTGTCCCCTACCTTGATTCTGATTCGCCATATTCTGAAGAAACACTCGGAACATATCCATCATTTCGGCATTCGGATTACCAACATTACCCAAAGCCCGATCCCGATCTCCGTCATTACCCGCCATTAGTACAAACTCCTGCATTAAACACTCGACGTCAGTTATCACACACTCTCACTCAGCTAGACTCTACCCGAGAACTCTAACCGAGCTCTGATACCAACTGTGAGGACCCCGACCCGGAACCTACACGTGTCCCGAGTTGGAGCGTCCTCAAACTAACCCAAATTTACTAAACTTTTAAAACGTTGAATTAAACTTCAAACATAAACATCATTAACATATCCATTTCAAAACAACTCCACTACTCTCAACACCGGAGGAAGAGTGGACTAACTTTGAAAATACTAACTGTTTAGTTACAAAAGATTTTGGTTCCAACGTAGAAATTTAAAGTGTATAATTACAAACTCCCTAAAGGAATTATAACAAAATATACTTTCTACGCCAACCTAACGTACCCCGACAATACCCAAAAGTTCACTGCCAAACTCCTTTCCGTCCTTACTTGGCCGGTCCGCCTGTCTCGGGATCTAAAAACATTAAAGGGAGAGGGGTGAGAATAAATCTCAGCAAGCTATTATGAATGCAGCAATATGCCAAATAAATGCAACACATAACAAGTCGCACATACCACATTGAAAAAGCTGTAAACACATTCCATTACCTTGGTTTACCTTTTTCCCGTCTGAACAATAGTCGTACAACATTGGGTATAATAATACTCCAATCTTAAGTGAGCTGCTTAAGCAATACTCACATCTCATAAGACCCGTTTTCAGGGAACCAAATAAGATAGTAGCAACTCTGTAAGGCTTTTGGCTCACTACAGATGCTATACCCCGACTCCGCGGCCACAGGAGGGGACGGTCACAGATATAACATAATCCGATCACATTAGGTCACACTTCCATAATTGATCGTATTATGTTATGCCCCCAACATCAGCTGATTAACAAATATCAAGCACATAATAGTTACTTGAAATATAATCCACAAAGGGGATAAACAATATAACCACATGGTAAAATATACTCATGCCCAATCAATATCATAGTGCACATTTATTCAACACACTATGCATAATATAAACAATGTATATGAACTCAATGTAAGGCAAGGAAGTATCATCAATCCATCCTACAAGGTCATCATACAATAATACATAGCTTCTATGAAGGTTCAAACTCAATTTATCAAGTGGGAGTCACAATTCATAAGTGCCCAAACAAGATTGCCAAACTAATTCTGGTTCAGATTTAAAATTAAGTTCCTGGGGTCTTGGGCGACCGCCCAAGTGGATTTCAAAGTGACCCTAAGCTTCTGCCCCCTTGGGCGACCGCACAGTACCTCTTGGGCGACCGCCCAAGAGGATTTCCAAGGCATACCAGTTTCTGGACGCATGGGCGGCCGCTCATGCCCCCTTGGGCGACCGCCCAAGTGGCCTTCCAGCAAATTCCCAGATTTCCAACATTTCCCCTTAGCTTCATTTCCTTACTTTTTTTCTCTACCCTAAATTCAAGAACACCAAGAGTATTTTCTAGCTTTACAAAGTTCATCCTAAATCATGTAAACCCAAGATAAGGTAACCTAGATTATTGATCCCTAAATCTTCCACCCATTTCATACCCTCTAAATCATCTTCCAAGAACATTAACTTCATCCTATTTCATTTACTACTCATTCAACTCCTATAAAATTTCCCAGGCATGAACCAAACATCATAAGAACAAGGAGAACATTAAGGAGAGTATGAACAAGTAAGAGAAGGGAAATCATAACAACTCACCTTAGGTTTTTAGAATGGAAGGTTGATCTTCTTAGCTTGGTTTATTCCTCTAGTTGTCCCAACTTCAAAAATGCTCTTGGATTTGGAAATGGTTGAGGATTAAGCTATCTATATGACTTGGGGAGGGGAGGCTTCAATGGAGCTTTCCATGGAGAATTTTTGGCTAAGGAAAAAGTAAGAGGAATGATGAGGAGGTGAATGAGTATGGGAGGTATGGTTGGTTTTTGACAAAAAGGACCAAAGTTGAGGGAATTAGGGGGAAGGGGTATGGCCCCCCCAAGCTAACTATCTAGGCTTTCCCCTTTTTAAATTAAACCCTTTATCCCCATTTATTTATTTTACCCATTTTAACCTTCTCTTACTCTTTATCTATTTCCTATTTTTATATTTTTCTAGAACATTATTTTATTTTCCTATCATTTTATCCTAATATAAGGAATCAAGTATATAAAAATGAACACATAATATTAACAATGATATTAAAAGCATATAATATTATACTAAAATTGTGCCTAGAGTTAGGGTCGTTACACGTAAGTTGGCGGGGGAGGAACCTGGTTGAAGGTTTGGGGAGCTGATCGTGAAGGATCGTCGTCCTCGATTAGGATGAAAGTACCATCTGGCTGGGGGATAGCTGCTATACCTCGCTCATTCAGAAGCTGTACCATGAAATTCTGCTGATCCTTTTTCTATTTCTTGTGAACCTCACAGGCCCGGATGGCTTCTTCTAGTGTCATATTTGTTACCGGTGGCGGGGTTCCGTTCCCGTCGCGATTTCTCGGTGAGTCTGACATGTCGGAGAGTCTGGCTGATGGAACTGAGGGAACTGAGGAACAGTCTGATGCTGCCGTTACTATAATTCGTCGAGCGCCACCCGGATTTACAACCACTCTCTGTTTCTTTGCGTGGGAATGAAAGGTATGGCTTAGTCTTCGGAAGGGATATTTGGCTTAAGGCTTTTAGGCTCATGCAACGTGCATTTACCACTTAAGTCTACTTAAAACACGCTTTCTAATGATCCTCACTGGTCGAAAAAGATTAGACCTTGAATGGTTGAGATCAAAAATTGGACCGTGAAAGGTCGAGATTTAAAGTTTTGACCGTGAAAGGTCGGGATTGAATATTTGAGATCGGAAATTGGATCGCGAAGGTCTCGATTGGAGATCGGAGATCGGACCGCGAAGGTCGGGATTAATTTTTTGAGATCGGACCGCGAAGGTCGAAATTGACTATTTGAGATCGGACCGCGAAGGTCTCGATTGGAGATCGGACCGCGAAGGTCGGGATCGACTATTTGAGATCGGACCGCGAAGGTCTCGATTGGAGATCGGAGATCGGACCGCGAAGGTCGGGATCGACTTTTTGAGATCGAACCGCGAAGGTCTCGATAGGAGAGTGGAGATTGGAGATCGGACCGCGAAGGTCTGGATTAACTATTTGAGATCGGACCGCGAAGGTCGGGATCGACTATTTGAGATCGGACCGCGAAGGTCTCGATTGGAGATTGGAGATCGGACCGCAAAGGTCGGGATCAATTATTTGAGATCGGACCGCGAAGGTCTCGATTGGAGATTGGAGATCGGACCACGAAGGTCGGGATCGACTATTTGAGATCGGACCGCGAAGGTCTCGATTGGAGATCGGAGATTGGACCGCGAAGGTCGGGATCGACTTTTTGAGATCGGACCGCGAAGGTCTCGATTGGAGATCGGAGATCGGACCGCGAAGGTCGGGATCGACTATTTGAGATCGGACCGCGAAGGTCACGATTGGAGATCGGAGATCGGACCGTGAAGGTCTGGATTGCCTATTTGAGATCGGACCGCGAAGGTCTCGATTGACTACTTGAGATCGGACCGTGAGGGTCTCGATAGGATACTTGAGATCGGACCGTGAGGGTCTCGATTGGAGATCGGAGATCGGACCGTGAGGGTCGGGATTAACTATTTGAGATCGGACCGCGAAGGTCTCGATTGGAGATCGGAGATCGGACCACGAAGGTCGGGATCGATTACTTGAGATAGGACCGCGAAGGTCTTGATGGAAGTTTTGAGATTGGACCGCAAAGGTCGGGATCAACTATTTGAGATCGGACCGCGAAGGTCTCGATTGGAGATCGGAGATCGGACCGCGAAGGTCGGGATCGACTTTTTGAGATCGGACCGCGAAGGTCTCGATAGGAGAGTGGAGATCGGACCGCGAAGGTCTGGATAGACTATTTGAGATCGGACATCGAAGGTCTCGATTGGAGATCGGAGAACAGACCGCGAAGGTCGGGATCGACTATTTGAGATCGGACCGCGAAGGTCTCGATTGGAGATTGGAGATCGGACCGCAAAGGTCACGATTTGAGATTTGAAATCTGACCGCGAGGGTCTCGATTGAGGATTGGACCGCGAAGGTCGAGATTTGAGATTTGAAATCGGACTGTGAGGGTCTCGATTGGGGATTGGACCGCTAAGGTTACTATTTGAGATTTGAAATCGGACCGTGAGGGTCTCGATTGAGGATTGGACCGCGAAGGTCTTGATTTGAGATTTGAAATCGGACCGTGAGGTTCTCGATTGAGGATTGGACCGCGAAGGTCGCGATTTGAGATTTGAAATCGGACCGTGAGGGTCTCGATTGGGGATTGGACCGCGAAGGTCGCGATTTGAGATTTGAAATCGGACCGCGAGGGTCTTGATTGGGGATTGGACCGCGAAGGTCGCGATTTTAGATTTGAAATCAGACCGTGAGGGCCTCGATTGAGGATTGGATCGCGAAGGTCGCGATTTGAGGATTGGACCGCTAAGGTCACGTCTTGAGAATCGGACCGAGAAATGTTGCGATTAAGGATTGGACCGCGAAGGTCACGATTGGACAATCCCGAGTGAGGGTCCTATAAGGCAAGCGAGTTCCACCGACAAAGGAAAAAATGAACTTAAGGCTAGTTGATCACGCAAACTTCCAACGTATGTGACACGCGGGCCACGGTCGAAGTTAACGTCCTTAAGTTAAGGCAGAAATCGTGCCGAAATTTCGGCATGACCTCTCCTGACTCGCTTGCGCGAGGGGCCTTAGCTTTTGGTGTTGGCCAAGTTGTGGCTGGCATGGTGCATACGTTGAGGGTTTGGTGACACGGTGTCACATTGAACCTTCGGGTATGTTTTTTGGCATGGCTCCGCGTCAAAGTCAATTCTGAAAAGCTAAGACTTCGGGTCGGGAACGACCTTCGGTCTCAACTTTTAAGTTTGACTTGTGAGGGAGACCGGCGTAAAAAACATACACTTGGGCTTTATGACACGTACTAAGCCAAAAACCAACCAGGGTCTTGGACAAAGTGTGACATAAAGAGTGCATGGCTTACACGGGCTAGGATGGGCTGTTTGGGATGACCCTGTGCGCGCTCGAAAGGTGTCTAGCAGACCAATCAAGCTGCAACTGAACGGTCATCCCGAGTTACGGGTCATAGTGTGCAGTGTACCGAGGCAGCAAGTGCGCGTAGCGTGCGGTGTACCCATGCAGCAGTGCAAGTAGTGTGCGGTCACTAAATTCTTTTTCTGAGTAAAATAGAGATTTTCAGAATGCGTTTTAAAGAATTTATGCGCAGTTCAAAACATAGCACAAAGAATCAAGTATGAACGGAAATGCACGAACATGTTATGATTTTGAATGAGATGAAAAACAACATCTTTTTTTTGAAACAGTCCAATGTTTTGAAATTGGAGCTGTTTGAAATTTCCTTTTTTTAAAAAAAGAAAAGAGAAGTAACACGAATCTTAAAGAAAACACACACGCACACGAAAACGAGGAAGGGTAAACGAAAGTTTGACCCACAAAATGTTTTTAAAACAACGCTAGTTTTGAAAAACATGTTACATCCCCAGCAGAGTCGCCAACTGAAATTACCCGGATCGCGCGGACTGCGGCGAGCGGTTCTTTCGAATGGAATTCACTTGGAAAAGAGAGTCGCCACGCCGTTTTGTATTATGAGCCTAAACTTTGAAAAAGGCTGGTTTGAAAATGAGGTCGTTTTTATTGGTAGCAAAAACTTTGGAAAAGGCTTTGAAATGGGTCGTTTTGATTGGTAGCCAAAACTTGACAAAAGGCTTTTAGGACCAGAGATTGTTAGGTTCAGAGGTCACGTTACGTTTCGGAAAGAGTATATTGAGATCACCCGAAATGCCTCGTATGACGAGTCTTTCTACCTTTCTCGAAAAGTGTACGTGTGTGTGTGTGTTGCATTTTTTAAAAGGGGGGCTTGAATGACAAGCTTAATCTTGGTTTGAATGTCAAACATTGATTTATGAAAAAAGCGAGCGTTTGGATGACAAACATCGGTTTTGAGGGTTTTGAGGAAGAGGGTGTGAGGGACGGGTTTAAATCTTTAGTTTGAGTGTCAAACATTGATTTTGAGGAAAAGAGCGTTTGAATGTCAAACGTCGATTTTTGAGTTAAGAATGAGCGTATGGATGCCAAACGTCACTTTTGCGCGTTTTGAAAAGGAGTTCGAATGACGAACTCCGGTTTTAAACAGGGCATTACATTGTTACCAATTTTATGAAAAAGGCGTTAAATAACATGCGATCGACGAGTCGTTTTGCTACTCGGACTTTGATAAATAAATACTATCACAAGCCAAACGGCTCGGACTTGTAAATAACAGTATTTAAAGTACGGTATCAACGGAATCAAACGATCCGGACAGTAAAGGTGCGATCGACGAGCCAAACGGCTCGGAGTTGTAAAGGTACATAATTTAAATGACGGTATCGACGGATCAAACGATCCGAATTTTGTAAATGACTATCACGAACCAAACGATTCGGACTGTAAAGATGCGAATTGACGGATTAAACGATCCGGACTGTAAATAACATAAACGTAAAAAATGGGGCCGGAACGCCATTTTAACCCGAAATTACTTCTCTTACTGGAGAGAAGATGATTTTGGGGTAAAAACGTATCGAACCCCGTAGACGGCGTTATGTCTACATTTAGAGAACTTTGATCGGAACGATTATGGCGTTTGACGCGTAAATCGAGGCGAAACGAGCTTTTAGAGAGAGAGTTTTACCTATGGCTAGGGGTTGACTCTTTGACTCGGTTGACGTATACGGGATACGGTTTGGTGTTTGAAAGGGTGTTTTGAGTTTGTTTGGTTCGTGTTTGGTCGGAAAACGAAGTTTTCATGCAAATCGAGACAAAACGGGGCTCGAGAGGGGGTAGGACAGGTTTATGCCGTGGGGTTTGTGAAGAGTGTTTATGTTTTTTCCTCCTTTTAAATGTTTTGACAGCCCTTGTATTTATAGGGTGAAATTGCAAAACAGTCCGGACGGACTTTCCTTCAATTTCTGGAGGTCCTTTGGTATTTTGGAAAGTTGGAGGACTTGTTGGCAATTCTGGCTTTTCAAGCAAAACAGTCCGGTTGGACAGTCATTCAAAATAAAGGGTATTTTGATCTTTTCACCCTCGAATTTGATTGATGTCGATTTGTGGGGTTTGGCATGCGTGCCACGTGCCCCAGTGACTCACCTAGGCTAGGGTTTTTGTCTCGTTATTCCCGATTTTGTCCGTTTTTTAAAAAACTGTCCGAAAAATATCCGAAACGCCCCCGAAAAGTCCCAAAAAGTGTGTTTTTCAGGGAAAGCTGTACTCTTACGTGTGATAACGTGTGTTGAGTATGCTTTGACGTCGGGATGTACGGAGCAGTCCCGGGATGTCTCGTTGGCTTGAGAACGGGGAGCTTAACGGGTTTCGGTTAACCTGGAAAGGGCCAGTTAACGAATTCCGGTTAACTTTTAACGGATTTTGATGATCCGGATTTGGGTACTTACAACAAGTGCTCTGATTTTGTTCCAAGGAATGAAGGTCTTTTTCTAATTGAAAAATCCTATGCCATCAATAATAGCAAATCGTTGATTCAATTCAGACCAAACAGTTGAAGCAGAAGTTACAAAGCGCAAACTACTGCTAATAGAACCATTAACCACATTGAAAATCCAGGAAATAACCATGTCATTAGCACGAGCATACAAATTATAAGTACTGGAATTTCTCTCAGGAATAGGAAATGAACCATCATCTAAACAGATTTTGTTCTTAGCAGATAAGGCAATGGCCATTGATCGTTTCCACGCTCTGTAATTCTCACTACCAGAGAGCTTAATAGAAACAAGGATCAAACCTGGATGATCGTTGTTGTGCAGAAATAATGGATGCATATTGGAGTCAAGGCCAATTTCCATTGTAGAAGAAGAAATTGTCGAAGATGAACTGGAATTAGTAGTAGCAGCAGCCATTCCGAAGATCAGAGCGTCGATCGAGGAACAAATTGAAGATCAAAGCACCGATTAATGATCGAAAAACAAATGGTTCGCAGATGAACCCTAATTTGTGCAAAAACAGAAGGAGAAGATGAACAGCGAATGCGATGATCGATAGGCTTTGATACCATATTAACTTTGATAAAAGGCTATCCTTTTCGCTAAAAAAAAAAACTTTGATAAAAGGCTATGAAAACACTAAAATTCATTAATCAAAGCTTACTGTTTACATGATGAACTACAGAGAGAAAACTGAGAGAAAACAACTTTTCTAACTAACTCACTTAGACTGACTTAACAAGTTTGTTAAGTACTCAGCTCAGACTACTAAACTACCCTACAACTTTATTCTATTTACAGATATGCCACTAACCGACTAACTTCATTTCCAAACAATGCTGTTGTTATATATGTGTAGCAATCTTGGTTAAGCACAGTAACACATCGTGATTGATCTCATTCTTCTGCTTAGTAGCCAAGTTGACTTTAGCAATATGAGATGAACTATCACTATCTTTAACAGGATTAGTTACAAAATAGTGATAAAGTCAACTTGGATACCTAAAGAATACAAGATATGTGCCTTGTAACTAATGTGATTGACTTTACGTGATTGGTCCTTGGTGTCCAAGTTTATTGCTTCCACTCCTTAACAACAGTTGATCTAGATGCTTGTTGTATATGCCTTATATATGATTGTGAAATAACACTCTTGTATGAGTATTTAATTACCTAAATAATTAGATTGAGGGTGAATAAGCTTTTTGACATATATCCAATGTTTTTTTTCATAAAAAAAATGACACACTTTTTAGAGGGTACAATGTATCTTTCAAATATATTTCTAACATCTTCCACTCTATACAAGTTGAACAAAGCCATCGATTCGTAGTCCTACCCCCACACCCCCTCCCCCTCCCCCTCCCCCTCCCCCTCCCTTACCAACAAGCCCACACAAATTTTCCCTATATAAAGAGGATTGAGTCCTTTAAGTTTTTCTTATCTCATGACATGAATTATATGATGGCTTTTATAACATATTTGTATTACTTAGTTCTTACACTTTCATTATTCCCTCTCACTTCTGGAAACCCCTCTTGCTCCATTGACTATATTTTTCAGTTTGGAGATTCACTTGCCGATACCGGCAACCTTATCCGCGTACTCCCAGTCGGCCCATCCCTTCCCGCTGCCAACCCTCCATACGGTGAGACCTTTCCCGGTACCCCCACTGGCCGTTGGTCTGATGGCCGTCTTATCATAGACTACATTTGTAAGTCAAAAATGTTTTATGTGCCCAAATCATTACTCGACACAAATAACTAATTAATTGTGTGATTTGCAGCAATATCTCTTGGCCTTCCACTGCTTAAGCCATATCTGGACACAAGTGCTTCCTTTGATAATGGAGTTAATTTTGCCGTAACTGCAGCTACAGCTCTGGATATCGGGTTTCTTGCCACTAAAGGAATTATCATTCCTCCTATCACTACTGCCCTTTCTGGTCAGCTGCAACAGTTTCGAAATTACCTTGCCTCCACTTGTGCTTCTATACCTGGAGGTATTTATTTATTAGAAACAAATAAAAACACCATGATAAAAAAAAAAAAAAAGTTATAATAATTCAACTGCGATACTTATTATGAATAATCTAATTTGTAACAAGCTATTATTGTTTAGAATGTGGGAGGTGGCTCAATAGTTCTCTTGTCTTGGTTGGTGAGATTGGAGGCAATGAGATCAACTTTGGCCTGGCTCAAGGGAGAAGCCTTGCTGAGCTAAGACTTTTAGTGCCCAATATCACCGCTGCCATTATCAACGCCACTAGAGTAAGTCATCGATCTCTTAATCGATAATAATTTCAAGTTACTCGATCCCCCATCCCAAAAAATAATAATTGCATTTCTATAGATAAAATACTTTTTATACAATTTTATGCAGGAAGTGATTCGGTTAGGTGCAGTTCGAGTTGTAGTTCCCGGAAACTTTCCAATCGGATGCCTAACAATCTACTTGAATATGTTCAATACTAGTGATCCCAGTGCCTACGACCTCCAAGGGTGTCTGCGGAATTTGAACCAATTGGCAGTTTTCCAGAACAACAATCTTCAAACAGCCCTAGCCTCACTTAGGCTGGAGTTCCCCAACATAGCGATAATTTATTTTGACTATTATAATGCTTATCGAACAGTTCTCTTTGCAGCTCCCTTGCTTGGTTAGTCATACTACTTAATTAACATTAATCCCAATTAGAAGTTATCCTTAAATAATTTGTAAATGTTTTTAGGATTTGATCCAAAGACGTTGCTAAAAGCTTGCTGTGGAAATGGAACAATTGGAACATGTGGAACTCCGGGGGCAGCTCTTTGCAGTGATCCTTCTCGATACATAGGTTGGGATGGACTTCATCTTACCCAGGAGGCTTACCATCGCATCTCTGACCTTCTCATACTGCATTTACGCGCAAAAATCCCATGCATTTTCAACTGACGACGGACAGGAAAATTATAATTAGGATAAATAATTAAGAGCTATACTTGGCTCACGCATGAATAGTAAACAAGATTGTCATGTTTCGATCGAAGATAACCTGGTTCAAGTCGTTACATTGTAAGATTATGTCACGTTTCATGTTTTTTATAAGTAGCCAAAGGTAATATTTACTGAATTGGAGACGAAGAATTTCAATATACTCCAATTGTCAATGTAATACAGCTTCACTTTTGTGTATAAGATTGTGTACGATGAATAGTTCAACGTTTAAACATTGATGTGGCAATTCATAATCATTTGACCACTTATATGATACACAAAAGTACGCTCCGTTCCTTTTTAAATGTCTTTTTAGATTCCTTATATTTTTTATTTTATTTGGATAATACTTAATAGTCATCGTTTAAGGATTGGACTTTTATTTGGGCCTCAACGAGAGTAATTTAGTAAAAAGGATATTGATTATAAGAATGGTTTAACCTAAACCTAAAACCTTAAACAACAGGAAAATATAAATAAAGATATTCAACTACCCTTAAAATAGTGGCCATGATGGTCGGTTGACCCTCCAACCGATTGATTTTTTTTTTTATTTTTTTGCATCAACCGAATGATTGATGCTCCAACCGATTGATTTTTTTTTTTTCATCAACCAATTTTTTTTATAGAATTATATTTTTTAAAGTATTTATATGAGATGGAAAAAATAATATTTCTATATAGTTTTTTTTATTAATAATTATTATTTTGTTATTTAAAGTGAGAAGAAGTACCTTCGAGATTACCTTGCCTCCACTTGTGCCTCTATCATACCAGGAGGTACATGCTAAAATAAATATCGCATTTATAGATATGGAAAGAGATATGATGAGTGATAAAAAAACGTTGACAAGTAAAATGTGATCATTTATCTTGGAACGGAGTAAATATATATATTAATATATAATCCAACGAATAATATAATAATTAACATGTTATTCGTTTTGTTATTATGGTTTAGAATGTGGGAGGAGGCTCAACAAGTCAACAGTTCTCTAGTGTTTGTTGGGAAGATTGGAACAAATGAGATCAACTTTGGTTTGGATCAAGGAAGAACCCTTGTTGAGCTTAGACTTTTAGTGCCCATTATCATCGATGCCATTACCAACGCCACTAGAGTAAGCTATTTCTCTATAATTATTTCATGTTAGTCGACCTCAAATTATTTTGGGACTAAGGCTTTGTTGTTGTTATTGTTGTTGTTGTTGTTGTTGTTGTTGTCTATAATGATGCAATACGCAGGAAGTGATCGGGTTAGGTGCAGTTCGAGTTGTGGTTCCAGGAAACATTCCAGTTGGATGCCTACCTAACTATTTGAATATGTTCAAAACCAGTGATCCCACTGCCTACGACTTTCAAGGGTGTTTGCGTAATCTCAACGAATTGGTCATTTTTCAGAACAATAATCTTCAAAGAGCCCTAGCCTCGCTTAGAGTCGAGTACCCTAACGTAGACATACTTTATTTTGATTACTACAATGCTTATCGAACAGTTATCCTTGCAGCTCCTGCGCTAGGTTAATACTACGTCTTGACTCCTCGTTAATTAGCATTAATTCCAATTAAGATACGAGTAATTATATATAATTAAGTTTGTGAATGGTTTTAGGTTTTGATCCAACAACGTTGCTGAAAGCTTGCTGTGGAAATGGAACATTTGGAACATGTGGAACTCCGGGGGCAGCTCTTTGTAGTGATCCTTCTCGATACATAGGTTGGTGTTGGGGTGCAAACCCAATCCCACATTGACAATTGAACAAAGTATTGTCTGGTTTATAAGAGCACACACCCACTTCATTAGTATGAGGTCTTTTGGGAAGTTTCCAAGAGCAAATCCGTGCGGGCTGGGCCCAAAGCGGACAATATCATACTAATGTGGAGTGGTGGGCTGGTCACGGTCCCTACAGTTGGGATGGGATTCATCTGACGCAGGAGGCTTACCGTCGTATTTCTGACCTTCTCATACTTCATTTACGCGCAAAGATCCCATGCATTATCAACTGAGGGGACAGTTATAATTATATTTTAAATAAGAGCAATTAACAGTGTTTTGGTCAAATTTCAACAAGTATATTTCGAAGGAAAGAAAAATGACTAAAGTGATAAGAATCTAGGTACAATGATTATCAAGTTGAATGGGGACGGACACAAGATGTTTGTTGACTAGGGAAAGCCCTTGAACAACTTGTTCGCCGGCATAAAACCCCGAGAGGATTTGGTACCTGCCTTGACCGTAAGTTTACTATGTGTTTTTGATGATTACAATGCTAAGAGCGTATTCAAAGGGAGCTTAGGCTAGAGTGAACGTGTGTGAAAATACAGTGTGTGTTTTCCTTTTATACCTCAAATAAAACTAATTTAACAAAAAGAAAAGATGGGCCTCAAAACTCGGGATTAAGGCTGATCTTGTGGAGATATATCCGCATTTGTTTGTTGAGGAGAAGATAGTGATCCGTTGCTGAGGAAACGTGGTTGAATCAGTCTTCGCCACCTTTGACACATTTCCTAAAAAATAGGACCAACGTAACAAAGATCTCAACCTGCAAATAACCAAGATGTAAATAGGACAACTCAAGTTGTTAGTACCAAGTTGTTGTATGCAAGTTGTAAACATGTTGACTGAAAATGTAGGGCCCAACAATTGCCCCCAAACTTTTTGAATTTTTTTTAAAATGTAGAATATAAAGAGACAAAAAATTTCAAAAAGTTTGCCAAATATGAAAGAAAAAGAATGACGGTTTCTTAAATGAGAGAAAGGGACGCGATGGGACGGTTTTTAAGTGATTTCCCAAGGCAAAAAGGTATGAGTCCCAACCACCTTCAATCTCCTTAAATAAATAGACTCCTGTTCCAACTCTCCCTTTCACCAAATCAAAAACGTAGCTTTCACAGAGGTTTCTAGAGGAAGAACCAGGGAAGACGGTCGGAGAGAAAAATCAAGTGGAGATTTACGGTGAGTTTCTTTGTTTTCCTTTCAATTTCACCTTTGATTTTTTGCTTAAGCTTGTAAAATGGGGAAGAAAAAGACGGTGGCTTTAATTGAGAGTGGTGAGGGTTTGCCAGCGGGTTTTTTGACCCAAAACATGTTGAAGAACCCCGACAAAGAAAAGTGTACCATCCCTGCTACCAACTTAGAAATTATCAAAAAGAATCACGCCATGGCATACGAAACTGAGTTTTTCACACACCCCGACCTAACCCCAGAATGCTACTCTCCCGAATGGGTATGCTTCCCCGAATACCCTTTTACTATTGGTTTGAAATTCCCTTTCCCAACTTTAATCACCAAGTTTTTCGTTTCCACAAAACTTAACTATGCCCAACTTATGCCCCAAGGTTGGAGAAGCCTTCAAACCCTAGTAAGATTGAATGCGGAAACAGAGTTGATAATCGATTTAGAAGAATTTGCTTTTACAACTGAAATTAGGGGTTTTGGTTTAGGGAGATATGGGTTTAGGGTTAGGTCTGGGAGGACGTCTTTCTTGAATGACAACATTGATCCTGGTGATAGAGGATGGAAGAATAAGTTCTTTTTCGCAAAGAAGAATACCCTTGTGTCGGATGAGGGTGCCAACTTCAAATGGAGGTCTCAAGGTAGTAGAGACAATTTTTCTTATTCTAATGATGTTCCTTAATAGTCCACTAACTAATTCCTTGAATCTCTTTTGGCTTAGTTGCGAAAGCTTGGATGTGCTCTTTGCCTATAAGGACAATACGAAGGGAATGTGAGCAGGATTTACGAGTTAGATTTATTAGTGAGGACTTTTAAAGCGCCGCCGGTCAATTTGTTGCGAGATCCAGAGAGGGAGAAGTTGATCCTGAAGAAACCCGAGAAACAAACCTTGAAGAAGCCTCATCTGAGCCTATCCAAATGTCTACAGGTTAGCCAAACACCTTAAGTCTTTGCCTATCTCCAGCTTGTTCTAATTCATTTGCTCTGTTCTAATTTTACACCTTTCTTTGCAGCCACTCGTTCTAAGGACACCGAGAGTGCTGCTGACCTACTGGCTGCGGCTAGAGCAAAAAGCTTGGCAAGGAAAGACAAGATAAACCCCACCCAGGTGTCCTGTTGTTGTGGCTAGCTCCAATGTGATCGCATCCAAGTTGAAGGGGGATGCGAAGAAGAGGAAGTTGGTGGAAGCTGAGGCCACGGACACAAATGGTGACATGGATATAGTGAAGTTAGGAGAGAGGGTTAGAGCTGCTATACCAAGTTTTGTTGAGAAGGTAAAAAATGGAGAAACCTTTTACCAAAGAATTTAATAAAATATTAATGCTTTCTTTTAAGCAGGAAATTATGATCCCTATTTTGGCCCATATTGATGCACTGAAGATCAAAGCGGCGAGGTGCAGTTATGAAGCTGCAGAGTCGAAGAAGGAGGCCACAAAGAGTGCAAAGGAAGTAGAAAAATTGAAGAAGGAAGCGAACAAGCATGCTAGTGAAGTGGAAAATTTGAAGAAGGATTTTGAGGGTTTGGGAAAAGAAGTGGAAGTTGTCCGTGCTGAGAACAAGGCCCACATGAAAGAGCTTGAAGTTGCAGAGGGGAACTTCACGTTTAATGCTACCAAGACTTTGCTAGAGGCCCGAATTCAAATGATGGAGGAATATCAGAATGGACAAGCCGCAACTTGGAACTTGGAGGAGGAAAGAAGAGTTTTAAAGGACCATCTGGGGGAACCAGCGGATGCAGAAGAAGTGAACTCCGCGGCCCTTGAAGCCTTGATTGATGATACTGACAAAGCCACAGTACCATAGTGGTAGCTCAAAATGATCAAGGGGAGAATACAACACCGGCGGCGGCGAATAAGTTTAAAAACAGTTTAAAACTTTGTTGGGTATTTTGGATGAACAAAACACAATTTTTTGCTTTTATTTGTCGTACCTCTGTTGGTACGCACAACAAATGGGGGGAGTGTCCCCAAAACAAGGTTTTTATTTTGTAATGGCTCATAAGAGCCGAGACAATCTATTTGGGAGTACTAGGTTGGTCTAGTACTCCACGCGCTTTCTTAGGTTTTTAAGGGATTTGGTTGGCTTACCCAACTTGTCCCCTAACTGCAAAAATCTTTTGAAAATATTTTAAGGTTTTTTATGAAAGTGCTTTAAGCCTTTAGGAAATACTTGTTTGTTTTTTAGATAACATGTTGATGCTATAAGCCTTAGGTAACATGATAATGTTACAACCAGTAGTTCACAACTTGAATAAGTGTGAAAACGTGCGCCCAGGCGAAGGTGTCAAAACCTTAATTCGTAAGAAAAGATGAATATCTTTTAACCATATGTACCTTTGATCAGAGGTAAATCGTTTGAAGAGATAGAACAAGTATCAGCCGTCCTGGCGTGTCAACAAGTTCCATCCCTCTCCAGCTAAAGTTTCAACATGTATCAGCCGTACTGGCGTGTCAACGTGTTGAACTTTTCTTCCTCGAGCTCAAACATGTATCGGCCAGTGCGGCGTGTCAACACGTTTGTCTGTTCTGGCTTAGGTCTCAGCAAGTATCGGCCCGTGCGGCGTGTCAACATGTTGAGCCTACTCCGTTTGCTCAAGTTGCACCTCGCAAAACAGATTTATGTTAGGGTTGGGCGTTAGCGTAGCTAACGCCCCTCCGATGCTTAAGTTAGTAAGGATTCTCAACAAAAATTAACAACTTGAAATATACGAATGAACTTGACAACTTAAAATAAATCGTACCTGAGAAGTCTAGTTGCAAATAACTGGACTTACATGAAATAAAGTTTTAAGTGGATGGCGTTCCAACTTCTAGGGATTCTGTCTCCACTTGGGGTTGACAACCAATATGCACCTTTGCCAGCTTCAGCATCGATGAGATATGGTCCTTCCCACTTGGGGGCTAACTTACCTGCATTCAATTCTCTTGTATTTTGAAATACTTTTCTCAAAACTAAATCACCAACCTGGAACCTTCTGACTCTGATATTTTTGTTGTAGGATCTTGCAATTCGTTGTTGATAAGCCGCCATCCTTATCTTGGCTAAATCCCTGATCTCATCAATTGTATCTAAATCTTGAGTTAGCAAGAGATTATTTTCATCTTGAGTTAATAAGCCATACCTTCTTTGTTGGGATTGTTACTTCAAGCTGGAATTACGACTTCCGCCCATATACCAATGAATATGGAGTTCTACTGTGGCTCCTTTTGTGGTAGTCCTATACGCCCAGTACAAGTGGTAACTCTTGACCCATTTTCCCTTCTTTTGATCTAGACGCTTCTTCAAGTTGTTGATGATCAACTTGTTGCTTGATTCAGCTTGACCATTGGCTTGAGGGTGGACAGGTGTAGACATGATCAACTTGATGCCCCAGCGAGTACAAAAATCCCTGGTCTTTTTACTTATAAATTGTGACCCGTTGTCACATATAATCTCTGATGGCACACCAAACCTGCTGATTATATTTTTCTTCAGAAATGAGATTACCTCCTTATCTCTTACCTGTACATAAGCTTCTGCTTCGATCCATTTTGAGAAATAATCGGTTAATGCCAACATGAACACTTTGCCTCCGGGAGCTTTAGGCAACTTGCCTACAATGTCCATGCCCCACTGCATGAAAGGCCAAGATGAGACTATAGAATGTAGAGGTTTAGCAGGTTGATGCAAGATGTTGCTGTGTCTTTGGCAGGCATCACACTTTTATACATAGCTCATAGCATCTTGACGCATGGTTGGCCAATAGTATCCTGTCTTGAGGGCCTTCGACGCCAGTGCTCTCCCACCAGAATGGTTCCCACAAATTCCTTCGTGGATTTCTTTGAGTACTAGTTCAACTTGCTCGTTATCGACACATCTCAAATAATGTCCTGCAAAAGACCTCTTGAATAGCACATTATCTATCAAAACAAAAGTTGAAGTACGAATCTTAAAAGATCTAACATTCTTAACATCTGGTGGAATAGTTCCAAGTTGAAGGAACTCAATTACAGGTTGGGTCCAAGAAGATTTAGCATCTTGTGCCCCAGTAGGTTGAGTAACCACTTGAGTTTCTTCAACTTGGTCTATTACCGGGTACTTAACATAAATGATGGGGATATTAGTATGCAACATTGATTTGCAAGTTGAACCCAAGTTGGCCAAGGCGTCTGCTTCTGTGTTCTCCTCTCTAGGGACCTGTTCCAAAGAGAATGATAGGAATTTCGAGGCTAAAGCCTTAACATGTTGGAGATACAGAGTCATCTTGGAATGCTTTGCCATATAACTGCCACTAAAATGGTTAGATAGCAATTGAGAGTCAACAAATACATTTATATGTGTAACATTTAAACTTAAAGCTGTAGTTAAACCCATGATTAAAGCTTCATACTCAGCTTCGTTATTAGTTGCACTGAATTCACAAGATACAGCTTGAGGTATGATATCACCTTGAGGGGATTTCAGGACTATTCCCAAGCCAATTCCTTTGGAATTTGAAGCTCCATCTGTAAACAATGTCCAAAACCTGGGAATAGTTTTACCTTCAAGTTGTTGTACTTCTAGTTCCACCTCGGGTTGTAAACTGGGACTGAAGTCGGCTACGAAATCGGCTAGGGCCTGAGATTTGATGGCTGTTCTTGGCTCATACGAAATATCATAAGTGCTCAACTTGACCAACCACTTGGCCAATATGCCCGACATCTCTGGAGTTCTCAACACATTCCTTACAGGATAATTAGTTCTAACAGTTATAGAATGTGTTTCGAAATAATGACGCAATTTTGTAGCAGCAATAGTTAAGGCTAATATTAGTTTTTCAAGATGAGAGTACCTTGTTTCAGCGTCCAATAGAGACTTACTTACATAGTATACCGGATGCTGTTCACCTTGGATTTCCTTCACCAATACTGCACTAACAACATTTTCAGATACAGCCAAGTATAAATAAAGGTGCTCACCATGCTCTGGTTTGGCAAGTAGGGGTGACGTCATCAAATATTCTTTAAGTTGCTTAAAAGCTGCTTCATGTTGGTCAGTCCATTGAAAGAGTTTGTTTTTTCTTAGCACTTCATAGAATAACCTGCACTTATCAGATGATTTAGATATAAACCTATTCAAAGCAGCCACTCTACCTGTTAACCTTTGGACGTCTTTGATGTTCTTGGGAGATTCCAAGTTGAGAATAGCCTTGATCCGCTTCGGGACCGGCTTCAATCCCCTTTTGGTCACCATATATCCCAAGAATTTACTCGCCCTAACACCAAAGTTGCACTTTCGCTTGGATTGAGCTTCATGTTGAAAGCTTTCAAGATGTTGAACGCCTCGCCGAGATGCTCAACATGATCCTCCATATGCTTGGATTTCACCACCATGTCATCTATGTAGACTTCCATCGTCTTGCCAAGTTGATCTTTGAACATCTTGTTCACCACTTGATAGGTTGCCCTCGCATTTTTAAGACCAAATGGCATAGAAATGTAACAATATATACCTTCCGGAGTCATGAACGCCGTATCTTCTTGGTCTGAAGGCTCCATTTGAATTTGTTGATACCCTGAAGACGCATCCATGAACGTCAAGATGTCGTGGCCAGCTGTCTCATCAACTAGGGAATCGATATGAGGAAGAGGGAATGGGTCTTTCGGACAGGCTTTGTTCAAGTCTGTAAAGTCTACGCACACTCGCCACTTGCCATTTCTTTTCTCTACCACCACAACATTAGCTAACCACCTTGGGTACTGAACTTCCCTGATCATTTTGGACTTCAAAAGCCTCTCAACTTCATCTTTTATGATCTGGTTCCTCTCCTGAGCAAACTTCCTTCTTTTCTGATGAACAGGACGGATGGTGGGGTCTATGTTCAACCTGTGAGTAATGATGTCCTTACTTATCCCCGTCATGTCCTCGTATTTCCATGCAAAACAACATTTCTGGATTTTTAAGAACTCAATCAGTTCCTCCTCAACTTCAGATGGGAGGTCTGTCCCAACTTGCACTTGGGCCTCAGGATTCGATGCATCAACAGGAACGCTCTTTGTCTCATGCTCCACTGCTTCAAGAACATCCTGGGCCTTCTTCTTTAATTGCTATGCTTGCCGAGGGACTGAACTTGCTTTCATGTTGACCTTGTAGCATTCTTTGGAGACTTGTTGGTTTCCCTTCAACTTGGCCACACCCCAAGGTGTTGGAAACTTGACGCACTGGTGATAATAAGTTGACGGCACGGCCTTCATGTTGTGTATCCAAGGTCTCCCCAAAATGACATTGTACGAGGAAGAGCACTCGATCACGCAGAATCTTTCCATAGCATTCATACCTTCCAAATAGATGGGCAACTTGATCTCCCCGACTGTTTGCTTTATCTCCCCACTGAACCCTACCAGCACGGATGAATTCTTCTCAACTTCAGACAAAGGAATACCCATATCATCGAGAGCATGAGTGAAAATTATGTTGACTGAGCTCCCGCCATCAATAAGGATTCTCTTGACCACACAGTTGGCAATCTGCACTTGAACAACTAGACCATCATGATGAGGATCCAACGTGTTGTCCTTATCTTCATCTTCAAAGGAAATAACATGACCATCTGTGAAGTCCCGACATCTTGAAGGCAATTCTGAGTGATCCTCCTTAGAACTTTTGGCATGACGCTTGGCCGCAGTAAGTTGTTCCACAAATATGAGATCCACCGAAATGACATTTACTACCTTGGTAGCCGGAGGCGGTGCAACTTTCTCGGGTGCAGATTTGCTCCCCTGAATCGTGCTCTTTAGACTCACTTCTGACCCTCTTCTTGCCCAGCAAATCCTTAAGAAGGCCCTTGGACAATAAGTGAGCAATTTCCTTCCTCAAGGCAAAACAATTCTCGGTAGTATGCCCAAAATCCTCATGAAATGCGCACCACTTGGACTTGTCCTTCCAAGTTGTAGATCGTCGTTCTTCTTGGGCCACCTTGCTTTATCTCCAAGATTTCCCATGGCGCACAAGATTCCCGCAATATCCACGTAAAAGCGATTCGAAATTTTTGGATAATCATTATCATCTTCCTCTTGATCATCATCTACAACATGAATTCTAGAAGATTCCATTTAACAGGGGTTTGCCCTGTTGGACTTATAGTGATGGGAATCCGATTTTCTGTCGAAGGCTCAAATAGAGGAGTAGGAGTCCTCCTGGGTTGACTTCCCCATCGCCAAGCTGTCTTCCTCCAATCTGATGAAAGGCAAGGCCCTGGTTCTGATTTCTTCAAGTTGTTTCGCAGGGGTCATCACCAACTCGTTATAGAACAATGAGCTCTTCTTCAAGCCTATACGGAATGCTTCCGTAGCGGTGGACACATCCAAGTTGGGTATAGTCACTGCCTCTTTGTTAAACCTGTGCAAATACTCTTTAAGATTTTCGTTAGGCTGTTGCACAATTCTATAGAGATCACTAGTCAACTTGTCAAATGCCCTATTGCACGAAAATTGGTTAATGAACATATTGACAAGTTGAGCATAAGATGAAATAGAGTTTAGAGGGAGCCATGTTAGCCATTTTAAGGCTGGTCCTGACAAAGTAGAGCCAAAGCCCCTGCAAAAACACGCTTCTTTAAACATAGGGGGGATACTTATGATATCCATTGATTCCCGATACAAAGAACACATGTTCATGGGTCGGTGCTTCCATCATACTTCTTCATGTGAGGGACTGAAATTTTTTGGGATCTCCACACTAGCTATTGGCCTGAACAAAACGAGATTCATTATAGCAAGTTGGAGAAACTTGGTGGTATGGCATATTGACTCCGGGTATGCTTCAAGCAAATCTTGATAGTCCGCATTTCCTTAACAAGTCAATTTCTCTGCGAAAAGAGGATTGTTATTAAACCGAGATGCGTAAGTATCAAAAGCATTAAAGAAATTCCCCGCTTGCCCCATTGGGGGTGTAGCATAGGTGTAGCAAGATGACAAAGTCTGAGCAGCCACCCGGTAGGTGAATCTTGGTTGTTCGATTGGAATGGACGCCACGATCGTGCTTTCGCCGGCAAGGTATTAGTCATAGGAATATCCCGACATGGCTTGGTCCTCGTACCTGCACCAAACAAAGATCTAGGAAGTAAAGGTGAAAATGGAGTAGATACTTGAGTTTCAACTTGCTTCCCTTTACGCAGCTATCAATGGCCGAATATCATGGCGTTCGTATGCTCCCGACCATCCAACCGATTGCCTATTTTCTTCAACATGTCCGCCATGTTGGACATTATCTCCAAATTGATGAAACTCGCACTTGGAGGAGTGGTTGCCTTGGGCATTGGAAACGAGGAAGTGGACGACTCCCGCCTTGATCGCTGACGACGGATTAGCCATTTCTACTTGAATAATCAAAGTTTCCCACAGACGGCGCCAAATTGTTTTGGTCAAATTTCAACAAGTATATTTCGAAGGGAAGAAAAATGACTAAAGTGATAAGAATCTAGGTACAATGATTATCAAGTTGAATGGGGACGGACACAAGATGTTTGTTGACTAGGGAAAGCCCTTGAACAACTTGTTCGCCGGCATAAAACCCCGGGAGGATTTGGTACCTGCCTTGACCGTAAGTTTACTATGTGTTTTTGATGATTACAATGCTAAGAGCGTATTCAAATGGAGCTTAGGCTAGAGTGAACGTGTGTGAAAATACAGTGTGTGTTTCCCTTTTATACCTCAAATAAAACTAATTTAACAAAAAGAAAAGATGGGCCTCAAAACTCGGGATTAAGGCTGATCTTGTGGAGATATATCCGCATTTGTTTGTTGAGGAGAAGATAGTGATCCATTGCTGAGGAAACGTGGTTGAATGAGTCTTCGCCACCTTTGATACATTCCCTAAAAAATAGGACCAACGTAACAAAGATCTCAACCTGCAAATAACCAAGATGTAAATAGAACAACTCAAGTTGTTAGTACCAAGTTGTTGTATGCAAGTTGTAAACATGTTGACTGAAAATGTAGGGCCCAACAACAGTAGCTCACACATGAATAATACCAAGTAAACATGATTGTACATGTTTGGAAGATAACCTGGTTCAAGTGGTTGTAAGATTATCACACCTCTTCCTCTTGTGTTGGATTTAGCAATTGCATATTTGTGTGGCTCAACTTCCTCTCCAAACCCTCAATTGTGGGCATGCATGACGATACAACAAGTATAGTATAATGGTTTAATATGAGCTTTGTATCGATCGTTGACGTTTAGGCCATGCTTCTTTAAAACTCAAAGTCCATGCTTTGTCTAACATAGTAACACACCCCACCCCCCCACACACACACTCACTGTGTCTGTGTCCGTCTCTGACAAAATTTTACAATAATCACAAAAAGAGAAAAGAATTACAATATATTGATAAACAATATACAGCGTAAAATTAAAAAAGAAAAAATAACCGTAGGTTGATCGTGTTGATTTTGACCGAGTCGTGTGCGACACACTCTCATTAAGACAAATTCGCCCCCTATCCGAGTTGTGCTTGAAGTTGTTTTGTACGTTCGCCTCACTGGATAAAACAGATGGATCGAACCATTCTTGCACACTAGAATCTCCAGCTAATTGAAGCAATGCTTGGACAAAATCACCATGAATAAATTATTAGGAATACAATATAACAATATTATATTTAAAGTATACTCCCTCCGTCCCGCTTAAAATCGCACAGTTACTGTTTGCGGGGATTAAGGAAAAAAATAATGATATAAATGTTGTGAGTGTAAAAGTAAAATATGAGAGAGAATGAGTGGAGGGAATAGTAAATTATAATGGTGTTGTGAGTATTAAAATAATGTAGGAGAGAGAATGAGTGGAGGGAATAGTAAATATTCTTTGCCATTTTAGAAAGTGTGTAATTTGTAATGGAACGCCCAATGAGAAAAGTGTGCAATTTGTAGCGGGACGGAGGGAGTATATTGTTATAAATTAGGAAACTTAATATTTGTATTAGATTATGAAAGATTGTATAAATCTTGAAACTTATTAGGAGATTACCTCCTTCCATTTCCATTGTAATCCTATAAATATGTACCTCTAATATCATAATCAATTGAGTCATTCAATTCAATTCTTCCCTTCCATGTTTTGATTGACTTCGTCTATCATCATTTATTCTATTATGGTATCAGAGCATTAAGATCTATAGAAGGACTTCTCCGCCAAAACCCTAGCGGCAAAACCCTAAAGCCGCCCCACCCTCACCACATCACAACCCACGGCTAAACTCTTACCAACCAAAGCTTGCGCCAAACCTCACCACCAAAGCTTCCGCCAAACCATCATCAAAACCGCCCCACCCAAAAACAAACCTTATACATCAAAACCCCTTTGACCGAAAACCAAATTTTTTTCTTGTTATTCAAACCCCCTCGGCTCAAAATCCCTTTTGGCCGAAACCCTAATTTTTTTTCTTTATTCAATCCCCTCGGCTCAAAAGCCCTTTTGATCGAAGCCCAAATTTTTTTTTCTTGTTATTAAACCCCCTCGGCTCAAAACCCCTTTGACCGAAACCCAAATTTTTTTTCTTGTAATTAAACCCCCTCGGCTCAAAACCCCTTTGGCCGAAATCCAATTTTTTTTTCTTGTTATTCAAACCCCCTCGGCTCAAAACCCCTTTTAGCTGAAACCCTAATTTTTTTCTTTATTCAATCCCCTCGGCTCAAAACCCCTTTTGGCCGAAACCAACATTTTTTTCTTGTTATTAAACCCCCTCGGCTCAAAACCCCTTTGACAGAAAACCAAATTTTTTTTCTTGATTATTAAACCCCCTCGGCTCAAAACCCCTTTAGCCGAAACCCAAATTTTTTTTGTTATTCAAACCCTCTTGGCTCAAAAACCCTTAGGCCGAAACCCTATAATTCGAACCTCTCGGCAAAACCCACTAACCGAAACCCACCTCGGAAACCCGAAACCCCTCTCCACAACCCCACCGTCTCCGACATAGTCATGGACCAACCTATCATCACCCCGAAGCGAGGAACGACACCACACATGTCCGGAAACACATCTTAAACTCGTCATCAAATCCGGTTCATCTCATCACTCTCCAAGATTGGACTTATCCAAGGATCGTCCATCTTGCGGGGGCATATTAGGAATATAATATAACAATATTATATTTAAAGTATATATTGTTATATATAGATTAGGAAACTTAATCTTTGTATTAGATTATGAAAGATTGTATAGATCTAGAAACCTATTAGGAGATTACCTCCTTCCATTGTAATCCTATAAATATGTACCTCTAATATCATAATCAATTGAGCCATTCAATTCAATTCTTCTCTTCCATGTTTTGATTGACTTCGTCTATCATCCGTTATTCTATTATAAATTTCTTGAAGGCCAAAGAAAGAAGATGAACAAATTGTAAAGGTGAGGAAGAAGATTGATGAAAAAAGTTGTTTTCATTTGTTGTGGGTTTTCTAGTTATACCTTCAACAACCATGTGATGAATTCTCATTTAATCCTTGTATTAATATGAGAGTCATTACCTTGTATTCATGGGTTTAATTTCACGGTTTGTAATCCCTAATCCCAATGTAATGATCCCTATTAACCCCTCATTAATCTAGGAATTATGTGACATCAATAGTGTAGTTAAATTTTAAAAGTTACAATTTCAACCCACCAATTTTGAGTTATCATATCTTTCTCATTCAATCTCAAATTGGACATCTAGATATACCATTTTAATGTTCACACGATATGAAACATGAACCCATAATTTCCTTCACACACAACATATTTTTCCAACATCCCCACACACACACAAACAAATCTCCTCCTCCATGTTGGTTGGGTTATGAAGTCAAAATCAATACGGAAAAGAAAATATAATTAAAGTAATTTCATAATTTCTTATTTTTTGAGTAGGATTGGAAAATATTAGTATTTTTGGGTTTTCTACTTAGATTATGTTTCTGATTTGTAAATCTATATAAACCAAGTGATAGTCAAAACTATTGTGGGCTAGGATAAAAGTATAGAGAATCTGTTAGATCAACCCCTACAGGAAAAGTTATTATTAGTGAGAATCAAAAATAGTGCTAGGTCTTTGGGGTTTATTTAGAAGAATTTCATGGATTATCTAAGTTGTGTCTAGGGTTTAGTTGTGTGATGGGAGTGATTAAATAGAGAGCGGATGACTTCGTATGTGAGGTCATGGATTTTGATTGTAATACCATATATTGTGATGTTAGTGAATATTTACTCGCTTGATAGTGTCCCAGATTTAGTCGAGAAGATTTATAAACTAAATGAACAAATATCTTGTGGTATTGTCTTCTTTAATACTCCCTCCGTCCCAATCTAAATGTCCAAACTTTTCATTTTGGGCGTCTCATTTAAAATGTCCCATTTCCAAAATAGGAAAGTTTTTTTCACTATTCCACCCACTCATTCTCTCTCCTACTTTACTTTTACACTCACAACATTCTCTCTCCTAACTATTCCTCCCACTCATTCTCTCTCCTATTTAATTTTTCATACTCACAACATTTTAACTTTTTCTCTTTCCTACCTCACTTTTTCTATTTCCTACCTCACTTTCCTTAATTCCCGCGCCAAACCCATTTTTGAACATTTAGATTGGGACGGAGGGAGTATTTAATTGTACAATGTACAAGCTAGTGGAAGCAAAATGTGAGTAGCTTCAAAATAGAGCAAATTTTGAAGATTGCATCAAATTTGAAGCAAGTTGTGGACTACTTTAAAATAGTGCAGGATTTAAAGTAAGCATTGGAGATGAATTTTGCTCTATTATAAAGTTTTAGAGTGAGGTTGATGATGCTTTATAAACTAAGACTACCCACAATGGTTTCATTCCCTTTCCCCATTTTATTTAACACTTTTTATACTTTTTCTCATTCACCTAATATTTCATCTACCCATTTTATTTAACCCCCTACAATAACTAACTTAAATTAAATTTCAACTCCTTCCAACTCATCATTCTATATCCTACCACTTTTATTTTATTTATATTCTCTGTTTTTGAAAAGTGAGTGTTTTTTTTTTGTGTTCAAATCAAATGAAACTTATATCAATTTGTAGGGAAAAAAATGATGAATTTTGGTGAAAAAAAAATTAAAAAAATAATAATTTACTAGGTAATAATTCAGCCCAAATTGAAAACTAAGTGTTTTTTTTTGTGTCCAAATCAAATGAAACTTATATCAATTTGTAGGGAAAAAAAATTATGAATTTTGGTGAAAAAAATAAAAAAAAATTAATTTACTAGGTAATAATTCAGCTCAAATTGAAAACTAAGTGTTTTTTTTTTGTGTCCAAATCAAATGAAACTTATATCAATTTGTAGGAAAAAAAATGATGAATTTTGGTGAATTTTTCTTTTTATTTTTAAATCGTTTATTATGAGATAATTGAGTTTAAATAATTGGGTGAAAAAGTGATAAAGTCAAGACCAATAAGGTCTTGACATGTGGCAACTTAAAAAAAAAAAAAGAAAAAAAAAGGAAAAGGAGTGTTTCAACCGGGATGAAACATTTCATCCCGTTAATCCATTCAACTACCTTTCATTCCCCCATTGCTGTGCATTAGCTATATGAAATGAGATTTCATCCCCATTTCATACAGCCATTGTAAGTAGTCTAAGAGAGTGCATAATAAAACAAATAATAAAATGTTCTAAGTTTCACTATATAAAAGAAAATATGGACTTTAATCCGTTTAACCTAAAAATGATAAACAATTTTTTTTTGGTAATAAATAATTGAGTAAATGACTCTTTGACATTCGTATTATCCTAGATTTTCATATTAACCTTCATACTAGATATTCTAAATTTTCATATTAACCTTAATACTATTGAAACAGCAAATGTAACATGTGTACTATTAATTTATTAGCAAAGTTAACCAAAATCGTTAAAAATGTTAATGGACGTTAAAGAGCGTTAGTAACTTAACGAGTTAAATACCTATTTGGTCACTAACATATTTACCTTTTTTATTTTGATTATAATTCGATTTTTTTTCATCACTCTATTGGTTAAACTGAAATATTTTATCCCATTTCATGAAATCTTCTATTGTTATACTCGGTATTAACTTTTTAAAAATACCATTACATAATTTTTTTCTAAAAAGTATTTTATTATGTTAATGAAATAGTACTTATTTTATCTGAAAAATATATATAACTAATATAAAAATTATATGTACCTTTATAGTTATTTTATATTTTATCAACATTATATCAATAATATATTTATATTTTATTATTGTCAAAATTTTGCAAAAAACTAGTTTAAAGCACTAAGTCTAACTAATAATAAGAGTGATGAACTGTTCTGAAAACTAATTTTTTATAATATTTTAAAAAAAAACTAATTTTTCACAAGAGTTACTCTTTATTATTACAATATGACAATATTATTTAAATAAATATATTTTCTATTGTACCCCCGTCCCATAATAAATATTGTATGTTTGACTTTTTAGTCAAACTATAATTTTGACCATAGGATAATATGTAGGAGCACAAGTGGAGCGATAAAGGAAGAGAGACGACATCGTAAATAGAAGAACGAGTAAATAGAAGAACGAGCCAGTAGAGGGATGGATGTGATTGAAGAAAGAGTGGTGAATGGAGGTAGCTAATCGGAGAAGAGGGTGAACAATGGTTGGATTAATGTAAAAGATTGACCAGAGGATAATATGTAGGAGCGACAGATTTGGGTTGAGTACTGGTGAGTCGAGACTGGGAGGAGGTGGTGCGGAGTGGGGGACGCTTCGGGGAGGCGAAGAAGGGAAGATGAGAGCGACTTTCTTTTGTCTTTTATGGTTATTAGTTTGAAAAATTTTCAATTGTGACCAAAATGAAAAAAAAATGTTAGTGAGCAAATAGGTATTTAACGTTTAAGTTACTAACGCCTTCTAAAGTACATTAAAATTTTTTAACGATTTTGGTTAATTTTGCTAATAAATCAATAGTACACATTTTACATTTGTAGTTTCGATAGTACAAATGTTAATATGAAAATTTGAGATGGTACGAGATGTTAAAAAGTCATTTATTCAAAAATAATTGGTGCAATTTGGAATTTTATTGTCAACATTATGTGTAAATTATTGACGAAGTAGCTTGAGCTATCAAAAGATTACTCGTATTATGTTATTTAGATAAGTTTTAAGATATTTGTTATCGTGTATCAAAAGTATAAAACGTTATGAGATACTCTTTCCGTTTCATAATACATGTCGTTTTAAAAATTAAATTTTGTTCAAAATATTTGACGTTCTTCTATTATCTAGGAATAATTGCTCTTATTTACTAATTCCACTCTATACAAGTTGAACAAAGCCATTGATTCGTAGCCCTACCCCCACACCCCCTCCCCTACCAACAAGCCCACACAAATTTTCCCTATATAAAGAGGATTGAGTCCTTTGAGTTTTTCTCATCTCATGACATGAATTATATGATGGCTTTAACATATTTGTATTACTTAGTTCTTACACTTTCATTATTCCCTCTCTCCTTTGGAAACCCCTCTTGCTCCATTGACTATATATTTCAGTTTGGAGATTCACTTGCCGATACCGGCAACCTTATCCGCGTACCCCCAGTCGGCCCATTCCTTCCCGCTGCCAACCCTCCATACGGTGAGACCTTTCCCGGTACCCCCACTGGCCGTTGGTCTGATGGCCGTCTTATCATAGACTACATTTGTAAGTCAAATGTTTCAACATTATAATCAGGCCCGTCTCAATAATTATAGGGGCCCTGCGCTAAATTGAATATAGGGCCATTTAATGTATATAGATATATAAATATAATACATAATAAAAGAAAAAACAAATACCTAATTAATTGTGTGATTTGCAGCAATATCTCTTGGCCTTCCACTGCTTAAGCCATATCTGGACACAAGTGCTTCCTTTGATAATGGAGTTAATTTTGCCGTAGCTGCAGCTACAGCTCTGGATATCGGGTTTCTTGCCACTAGAGGAATTATCATTCCTCCTATCACTACTACCCTTTCTGGTCAGCTGCAACAGTTTCGAAATTACCTTGCCTCCACTTGTGCTTCTATACCTGGAGGTATTTATTAGAAACAAATAAAAACACCATGCATGATGTTTTTATCCGTCGTTAAAGTGTTTAGCGACGATTTTTTCCGTCGCTATTTTGCTGTTTTCTTATAGTGATGATAAAAAAAAGTTATAATAATTCAACTGCGATACTTATTATAAATAATCTAATTTGTAACAAGCTATTATTGTTTAGAATGTGAGAGGAGGCTCAATAGTTCTCTTGTCTTGGTTGGTGAGATTGGAGGCAATGAGATCAACTTTGGCCTGGCTCAAGGGAGAAGCCTTGCTGAGCTAAGACTTTTAGTGCCCAATATCACCGCTGCCATTATCAACGCCACGAGAGTAAGGCCCGTTTGATTTGACTTATTTCAAAGTGTTTATGACTTATGATAATGTACTAACAATTACGCAGGAAGTGATCCGGTTAGGTGCAGTTCGAGTTGTAGTTCCCGGAAACTTTCCAATCGGATGCCAACCAAACAACTTGAATATGTTCAATACTAGTGATCCCAGTGCCTACGACCTCCAAGGGTGTCTGCGGAATTTGAACCAATTGGCAGTTTTCCAGAACAACAATCTTCAAACAGCCCTAGCCTCACTTAGGCTGGAGTTCCCCAACATAGCGATAATTTATTTTGACTATTATAATGCTTATCGAACAGTTCTCTTTGCAGCTCCCTTGCTTGGTTAGTCATACTACTTAATTAACATTAATCCCAATTAGAAGTTATCCTCAAATATAATTTGTAAATGTTTTTAGGATTTGATCCAACAACGTTGCTAAAAGCTTGCTGTGGAAATGGAACATTTGGAACATGTGGAACTCCGGGGGCAGCTCTTTGTAGTGATCCTTCTCGATACATAGGTTGGGATGGACTTCATCTTACCCAGGAGGCTTACCGTCGCATCTCTGACCTTCTTATACTGCATTTACGCGCAAAAATCCCATGCATTTTCAACTGACGACGGACAGGAAAATTATAATTAGGATAAATAATTAAGAGCTATACTTAGCTCACGCATGAATAATAAGTAAACAAGATTGTCATGTTTCGATCGAAGGTAACCTGGTTCAAGTCGTTACATTGTAAGATTATGTCACGTTTCATGTTTTATAAACAGCCAAAGGCAATATTTACTGAATTGAAGACGAACAATCTTTATTACACTGTTGCAAGTATTTTATTATGTCAGTTCATGTGTTTTTTATCGTCAGTTTAAATTGATGTATTTCAAATAAATGTTGTATTTTTAAAAATCAAATATTTATGTTAATATAAATAATAGCCACGCACACTTATTTTGAAATAGACACCCGCTCAAGGAAGAGGGCATTGTAGGCACCCGCTCAAGCCTCACAATGGTAAAGGGGCCCTAAATTTTATAATAATTATGTGTATATAGTATGCTTAATTTTTTAAGTTAGCATTATTATTTTTGTACATTGAAGTTTAGAATGTTTAAATTAACAAAAAAAACTATATATCTGGTATAATACAAAAAATAGGCCCCTTAATTATGTATATATTTTTAATCAGACGATTTCTTTTTCAAATTGAAACCGTTATATATGACTTTACCAAGTGACTCAATGTCAGCTTGAAATACATGATTTTTATAGATGCTGATTATTATCCCAATGTTACCATAGCTTATCAAGTTTTGTTAACTATTCATATGACTCTGGTATCATCTGAAAAAAAAAAAAAAAAAGTTTCTCAGAGTTATAATTACTGAAAACATATTTGAGATAATCAATGTATCAAGAAAACTTATTTCAATCCACCAACTTTAATCTATCGTATCTTTATCATCCAACCTTTAAATTGGACTTATAGGTATACCATTTTATTGTTCTCACGAAATAGAACACGAACCCACAATAATCTTTGTCAAATGACAAATGATTTATACAATAAAATATACACATTTTCTTCAAACACAACATATTTTTCAACATAAACAAACTCGAGCTCGAACATGTAAAACTCATTTCAACTCAGCTCGACCCGTTTACTACCCAAATTTCACCATTCTACTCTTTTATTCTTACATTTCACTACATTAAAAATAAATATTCTTTCGATATCTTCTCTATTAAATTTCTCAATTTATCTCTACTACCAAAAAGTAGTATTTATTTCACAATAATATGTATTACTTTTATTAAAGGTTAACTATATCATAAATGGGCTCACTCTAGTTGCGTTGATAATAGCTGAGTTGATTATGGGAACTAGGAGTCTCTTTCTACTTTTTACCCAATTCTAATTCTGAAAATAAAATAAAAGAAAATAGATCACACAACCAACTGAGGCACCCAACTGATTATGATAGATTTTGAAACATTTGACTTACCAATGTAGTCGATCATGAGACGGCCATCGGACCAACGGCCGGTGGGGGTACCGGGAAAGGTCTCACCTTATGGAGGGTTAGCAGCAGGAAGGAGTGGGCCCGTCAGGGATACACGAATAAGGTTGCGGTTGCCGGTATCGGCAAGTGAATCTCCCAACCGAAATATATAGTCAATGGGACATTACAATATATGGGTTACAATCAAAGTCCATTACCTCCCATAATTACCTCCCATACGGAGTCATCCACTCTCTATGTAATCACTCACATCACACAACTAAACCCTAGACACGACTTAGGTCATCCATGTAATTCTTCTAAGTAAACCCCAAATACCTACCACTATTTTTGGTTCCCACTAATAATAACTTTTCTTGTAGGGGTTGATCTAATAGATTCTCTCTTACTTTTATCCTAGCACACAATAGTTTTGACTATCACTTGATTTATATAGATATACTTTATATACTCTAAGTAGAAAACCCAAAAATAGTAATATTTTCCAATCCTACTCAAACAAGGAATTATGAAATTACTTTAATTATATTTTCTTTTTCTTTGTGTGTGTGTGGGGTGTTGAAAAATATGTTATTTGTGAAGAAAATTGTGTATTTTTTTTACAGGAATCGTTTGTCGTTTGACAAATATTATTGTGGGTTAATGTTCCATACTGTGTGAACTTTGAAATGATATCTAGATGTTCAATTTGATATTTGATGAGAAAGATACGATAACTCAAAGTTAGTGGGTTGAAATTGTAACTTTTAGAATTTAACCATACTATTAATGTCACATGATTTCTAGATTAACGAGGAATTAATATGGATCATTACCTTGGGATTAGGGGTTACAGAGCGTGGAATTAAACCCATGAATAAAAGGTAATGACTCCCATATTAATATAAAGATTAAATGAAAATTCATAACATGGTTGTTGAATTTATAATTATAGAAATCCACAACAAATAAAAACAAGTTTTTTCATCAATCTTCTTCCTTCCCTTTGCAATTTGTTCATATTCTTTCTTTGGCCTACAAGAAATTTATTCACGGTGATTTTGTTCGAGCATTGATTCAATTCGTCGGAGATTCTAGTGTGTAAGAATGGTCTGGTCCGTCCGTTTTATCACGGGAGACGAACGTCCAAAACAACCTCAAGCACAACTCGGTGATGGGGCGAATTTATTTTAATGAGAGTGTGTTACACACGACTTGGACAACATAAAGACGATCAACCTACGGTTATATCTTCTTGTTTAATTTTACGCTGTAAATTGTATATCAATATATTATAATTATTTTTTATTTTTGTGATTATTGTAAGATTTTGTCTAACAAACAGAAACAGAATAGAGTGTGTGTGTGTGTGTTTGGGGGGACTATGTTAGACAAAGCATGGACTTTGAGTATTGTAGAAACATGGCCTAAACGATACAAGCGTGGGCTTGGGTACAATAAAGTCAACTATCGATACGAAGCTCATATTAAACCATTATACTATTCTTGTTGTATCGTCGTGCATGCCCAGTTATCCACAATTGAGGAATTTGGAGAGGAAGTTGAGCCACACAAATATGCAATTGCTAAAACCAACACAAGAGGAAGAAGTGTGATCGGGTGAAAATATCTCGATAAAAATAATTTGACTGATGTACAGTTAAAATGCGCACGCCACCGAATCCATAGTTGAGGGACTACTGTATTGTATGGTGTTTACAAGTTGAGGAGTGTAGTATCACATCAACAAGTTACTAAAACCAACACAAGAGGAAAAAGTGTGATCGGGTGAAAATATCTCAATAAAAATAATTTGACTGATGTATAGTTAAAATGCGCAAGCCACCGGATCCATAGTTGAGGGACTACTGTATTGTATGGTGTTTACAAGTTGAGGAGTGTAGTATCACATCAACAAGTTGCTAAAACCAACAGCAGAGATGCGATTGAGTGGATTTTCATTTTTTTTTATTTCTTTGCGATAATTCACGAGTAGTTGAAATCATAATAATTCAGTTCCGTTGCTTATAAAACATGTAAAATGAGCCATTTGCATTGTATTTTCGCATATATATATGTGGTGTCGTATCATCACCTCGTGTTTTCTATGTTTTGTAATATGTACCATCTTTGATTTTTAATAAAATCTTTTTGTTGCTGAGCGAAAAAAAAAAAAAACATGTAAATTACTATATCATAGATCATGAAGAGTGACATAGTGTTACAACCACTAGATCAGGCCCGGTGCAGCTATTTTGTGTGGCAGCATCAGTACAATCATGTTTACTTGGTATTATTCATGTATGAGCTAAGTGTTAATTGCTCTTATTTAAAATATAATTATAACTGTCCCCTCAGTTGATAATGCATGGGATCTTTGCGCGTAAATGAAGTATGAGAAGGTCAGAAATACGACGGTAAGCCTCCTGCGTCAGATGAATCCCATCCCAACCTATGTATCGAGAAGGATCACTACAAAGAGCTGCCCCCGGAGTTCCACATGTTCCAAATGTTCCATTTCCACAGCAAGCTTTCAGCAACGTTGTTGGATCAAAACCTAAAACCATTCACAAACTTAATTATATATAATTACTCGTATCTTAATTGGAATTAATGCTAATTAACGAGGAGTCAAGACGTAGTATTAACCTAGCGCAGGAACTGCAAGGATAACTGTTCGATAAGCATTGTAGTAATCAAAATAAAGTATGTCTACGTTAGGGTACTCGACTCTAAGCGAGGCTAGGGCTCTTTGAAGATTATTGTTCTGAAAAATGACCAATTCGTTGAGATTACGCAAACACCCTTGAAAGTCGTAGGCAGTGGGATCACTGGTTTTGAACATATTCAAATAGTTAGGTAGGCATCCAACTGGAATGTTTCCTGGAACCACAACTCGAACTGCACCTAACCCGATCACTTCCTGCGTATTGCATCATTATAGACAACAACAACAACAACAACAACAACAACAACAATAACAACAACAAAGCCTTAGTCCCAAAATAATTTGAGGTCGACTAACATGAAATAATTATAGAGAAATAGCTTACTCTAGTGGCGTTGGTAATGGCATCGATGATAATGGGCACTAAAAGTCTAAGCTCAACAAGGGTTCTTCCTTGATCCAAACCAAAGTTGATCTCATTTGTTCCAATCTTCCCAACAAACACTAGAGAACTGTTGAGCCTCCTCCCACATCCTAAACCATAATAACAAAACGAATAACATGTTAAATATTAGATTATTCGAATAACATGTTAAATATTAGATTATTCGTTGGATTATATATTAATATATATATATATTCACTCCGTTTCAAAATAAATGATCACATTTTACATGTCAACGTTTTTTTATCACTCATCATATCTATAAATGCGATATTTATTTTAGTACGTACCTCCGGGTATGATAGAGGCACAAGTGGAGGCAAGGTAATCTCGAAACTGCTGCAGCTGACCAGAAAGGGTAGTAATGATAGGGGGAATGATAATTCCTCTGGTAGCAAGAAACCCGATATCCAGAGCTGTAGCTCCGGCTACGGCGAAATTGACTCCGTTTCCAAAGGAAGCATTTGTGTCCAAATATGGATTAAGCAGTGGGAGACCAAGAGCCATTGCTGCAAAATCACACAATTAAGTTACTCTTCCGAAATAAGTTTCCGTTTTTGTCAAAAACATTCGAGAGGCATTTACAAAAAATTACTTTAGAAAGATGAAAATTACAAAAAAAAACACACACATAAGTTCGAAATTACAAAAAAAAAAAAAAAAAAAATTGGTTTTTTTTTTAAATCAGTTTTGGTCAAACAACTGATAATTTCAGTTATCACTTGTTTACAACTGATAACTGAAATTATCAGTTATTTGAAACACAAATTACTATTCAAACAACTGATAACTGAAATTATCAGTTGTTTGACCAAAACTGATAAAAAAAACCAAAAAAAAAAAAAAAGATTTTTTGTAAAAAGAGAAAAAAAGTAGTTTTTGTAATTTCTCATCTTACATGTATTTTTTTTGTAAATGCCATATTTTTAAGTGAGTTTTTTTGTAATAAACCCAACATTCAAATTCTTATTTTATTCTTATTTCGAAACTTGTTTTCGTTAAGTGAAGTATACTCTCTCCGTCCCACTTCAGTGTGGATTTATTTCCTTTTTGGGACGTCCCACTCCAGTGTGAACTGTCCATGGCAAAGAATCTTTACTATTCCACCCACTCATTCTCTCTCCTATTTCACTAATTTACACTCACAATATTCTCTCTCCTAACTATTTATCCCACTCATTTTCTCTCCTATTTAATTTTTCATACTCACAAACACCTCCTCCAGGCTCCACCTATTTCTCTCTCCTACTTTTCCTTAATTCCCGTGCCCAAAAAGTAGGTCCACAGTGGAGTGAGACGGAGGGAGTATAGGAGAGTGGCGCCTATATAAAAGCTTTAGCACAAGTGGCATTAATTCGATGTCCCTTTCCATACGAGAGTCCACACGAGAGGTTGAGAGGTTAGGGGTTCAAACCCTACCAAATGAAATTTTTAGCATTTTCAAGTGCTACTTTTGTAATGTATTAAGACATTTGTTAATAAAAAACTCAATTCAAAAAAAATAAAAATAAAAATAGGAGAGGGGGCAATAAATAAGGATAAATTGATATTTTTAATTATCATTAAGTTGTAATAATAATTATATTTCTTAAAACTTGTAACAAGTTCAAAAATGATAATTATTTTGAATCAAATTTATAGATGTTATTGACATGTACTCGCAAACACGGTCCAATTTCGTTTTAAATCACACTACGAAAATATGTGTCTTTTATACTCCCTCCGCCCCATTGAAAGCTTCACCTTTTACCAAAACGGGTGTCCCGTTAAAAGCTTTACCTTTTCTAAAATGGCAAAGAATCTTTACTATTCCACCCACTAATTCTCTCTCTTACTTTACTTTTATACTCACAACACCAATCAACTTTACTATTTCCTCCTCTCATTCTCTCTCCTATTTTACTTTTATACTCACTACACTTTCTCCACTAATCTTTTTTCTTAATTTGCGTGTCATGTCCAAAATGGTGAACCTATAAACGGAACGGAGGGAGTATATTTTAATGGAAAATTGTATAGATATGTTTATTAATTCTTTATTTTCTAAATATTTAATTTTACGATAATAAAATAAATAGTAAAAAAAATTGGTAAAACAACGTTTAGTGACAGTTTCTTACAAATAAAAAACATTCACTTTTAAACAAAAATTTCTTATATTTGAACATTCTCTTAGGAACAAAGAGAAGGAGAGCAACATTTAACGTACCTGTGTAGTCTATGATAAGACGGCCATCGGACCAACGGCCAGTTGGGGTACCGGGAAAGGTCTCACCGTAGGGAGGTCTAGCAGCAGAAAGAAGTGGGCCGGTTGGGGGCACACGAATAAGGTTACCGGTATCGGCATATGAATCTCCCAACTGATATATATAGTCAATGGGGCAGGAAGGATTTCCAAAACTGAGAGGGAGTAGTGAAAGTGTTAGAACTGCCAAGTTGACATATATTGAAGCCATAATTGCCAAAATTGGGATACTAATAGTATCGTACTATCCTCTTTATATAGGCCAAAATTGCCTAGAGACTTGGAGCCGGTAGATTTTCCCATTTCATGTCAAGTTGAGTAGTCCAATTATTATACTATTTTCTTAGACCGTAAATGTAAATGAATATCCAAATTTTATTTACGAGATTTTCTGAATATATTTAATTTTTGAACAGGCAAAGATGTATAAATATTTTTATTCTCCACTTTTTAAACATTTAGTTCTGCAAACATAAAGCGACTAGTGAAAAATATTTAGTAATTGCCAGCTGATAATAATATTTGGATATCCTGTATACACAGTGTGCTCGGCGCAGCACAGTTTGGTGTCCAGGGGGTTACATATGGGTGTCTGGCAGACACTTTTGTTCAATTGTTGAATAGGTTTGATTAACTGTTGCAATAATAGTTTTGGTGTTTGGCGTAACACGATTTGGGTGTCTAGGGAGATACATTTTCGGTTGTCCAGATGAAAAGTTTGGTGTTTGGCATAACACATTTGAGGCGGAGGGGAGTTCTGGTTTTGTGATCGGGAGGTTAGATGTTAAGGTGGAGATTTGTTGCGTATGATGTAATCTAACTTGGGAACAACTTATAAGGGGATCGAACAAAGGGTAAATTGGTAATTCCTGTGATAGCACCGAGGGGGCGACCGCGCCAGGCAAGGGGCGCGACCGCGCGGTTTCTCTGGAATTTTGGGGCGATCGCAGAAGGGGGCAATGGCGCGGTGTCCGTACTGGGCCTAATCAGCGACAGATTTTGTGCAGGATTAGAAAACCCTCCAGGATTAGAAATATGCAGTATAACTAAGTCTACCTATCAGTTTTTAAGGTTGTAATTTCTATTGTGATAGATATCAATAATTATAGGTGTTTCAATGATTTTTTTGTCTCTCTGTTTTCTCTACATCTAGGGCCTGCACAGTTCTGAAATCTTGTGATCAAGAAGTTCGTGTATTAGATTATAGATTGTAATTGTTGATTAACAGTTGATAATAATATTCTTGCCCTCTACCCGTGAAGGTTGTCAAGTTGGTGAACCACGTATATCGTTGTGTTGTTTGATTGATTTATTTTCTAATTTCTATATAGATCTGTTTTAACAAATTGATATCAGAGCTGGTTAGATTGATAAAGGTATAGGGTGTTTCGCTGTAAAACAAGAAGATGGGATTAGAAATCGAATCATCAGTTGACAAGTTTAATGAGAAGAATAATTTTGTTTCCAAATTATTAAATGGTGATGATTTTTATAGTTTAGAGATCACTTTTATCTGTCCCTAAAATATTAAAGCATCTTCAATGGAGAAAGCCAAATTTGATGGAAGTTTTACACCAAATATTGTATTAAAAATCTATATATATATATTAAAGTTGGTGAGGAGGGTTATGGCTTCGCCACGTGGACAAGTTTAGGCAAACTCTTGATTTTGGAGAAGCCACGTCATCACTATCCTAAAATCTATATGACTTTTGGTATTCTCCTTATTAGCTAATACTATTAGTTAATAATAATAGTTATTATATAGGTTAACAATTACTATTAATAGTATTAGTTAACTATAATAGTTACTTTATAATAAGTTAACTATTACTATTAATTGTATTAGTTAACTATAATAGTTACTATATATGTTAACTATTACTATTAATTGTATTAGTTACTATATAAGTTAACTATTACTATTAATAGTATTAGTTAACTATAATAGTTACTATATGTGTTAACTATTACTATTAATTGTATTAGTTAACTATAATAGTTACTATATATGTTAACTATTACTATTAATTGTATTAGTTAACTATAATAGTTACTATATAAGTTAACTATTACTATTAATAGTATTAGTTAACTATAATAGTTACTATATATGTTAACTATTACTATTAATAGTATTAGTTAACTATAATAGTTACTATATATGCTAACTATTATTATAAATAGTATTAATTTACTATACTCCCTCCGTCCCGTTCGACTTAGGACGTTTTGCCATTTTGGGCGTCCCACCCGACTTAGGACGGCCCAAAATGGAAAGTTTATATTACTTTTATATTAAATGAGACCCACTTGTCATACTCACAACAATAATCCCATCACTATTTATCCCACTCATTCTCTCTCCTATTTAATTTTTCACACTCACAACACATCTTCCACTCATTCTCTCTCCTAATATTATAATAGTATTTCTTAATCTCCGTGTCGGGAGTGAATGTCCTAAGTCGGACGGGACGGAGGGAGTATAGGTTAAGTAATAGTATTATAGTTACAATATACTCCCTCTGTCCCGCTACAAACCGCACTGGTGGTCAACTGTGCGGGTCATTGACCAATGATTTTATGAATGTCTAGATATCTCTGTGCAATTCTAAAAAAAGTTATTGATAGTATTTCTATTGGTGAAGCAATAACAATTTTTAAAATTACAAAAAAATATCTAGATATTCATAAAATCATTGGTCAATGACCCGCACAGTTGACCACCAGTGTGATTTGTAGCGGGACGGAGGGAGTATGTTAACTATTACTATTAATAATATTAGTTAATCATAATAGTTACTATATATATACTCCCTCTGTCCCACTACAAACCGCACACTTTCTATTTTGGGCGTTCCATTACAAACCGCACACTTCCTAAAATGGCAAAGAATCTTTACTATTCTCTCCACTCATTCTCCCTCCTACATTATTTTAATACTCACAACACCATTATAATTTATTATTCCCTCCACTCATTCTCTCTCCTATTTTACTTTTACACTCACAACATTTATATCATTATTTTTTTTTCCTTAATTCCTGCGCAAACAGTAACAGTGCGGTTACTAGCGGGATGGAGGGAGTATATATCAAAGTAGGTCGTTAATAATGTCAATGAGCATTTAGCTTAAAGACGTACTTTTCTCGGGAAGTTTAAGGGTTTGAACCCCTACATTGTATTTAAAATGTTGTAATTTGAAAAGAAATAGGTCGTTAGTTTTTTCATTCACTTTGTTAACGTCCATAAAAAAATGTTGCATACTGACATAAATTTTGACATAAAAAATAAATGACATAAAGTATGAACATCAAAAATAAAATAGCAAAAATTGCTACATTGTTAGTCACAATGCAATTCCTATTAAACTTATGCGCAACAAAGTTATTAAAATTAAACACAATTTTTCTAACTTTATAAATGTTAATGTTTTGATTCATTTATAATATACTTATATTATACAAAATAAATTATGATATTAGCAAATTAGCTTTCCGTGCGGAGCACGGATTACCTACTAATATCATTTATGATGTATTACATCAATGGCATAATGTTGTACGTTGCATAATTTCTTAATTACTAGGTAAAGAACAATCGCAGCTTACTTTTGAAATTTGACATTTGACCTAATTTAAGAGCCCGGTCCATTCCTATAATGCACTTGCATACATAGATAGATAGATATGCTAAAAAATATTCGAAAATCGAAAGAATCCACTAATAAAACTAGGAACCGCAATTGTAGAGCCCGGTCCATTCCTATAATGCACTTGCATACATAGATAGATAGATATGGTAAAAAATATTCGAAAATCGAAAGAATCCACTAATAAGGGTGGGTTTGGCATAGCTTTTAATTATTTGAAAGTGATTCTCAATAAGTGATTTCAGTAAAAGTGATTGTTCAAATCTCAATACTGTGTTTGGCTTACAATTTTGAAAAGTGATTTTATGTCAAAAATAATTTTCAAATATGTTTGGCTACCACACTATATAAGTGATTATAAACTTAATAACGACTAAAATACCCCTACACATTTAAACTCATAAAAATCCTCCTAAATTAAAAAAAAAAAAGATAACATATTAATTTGAAACATATAAAATAAAATATAATATTGTTCAATCAAAATAGAACTTCATATAAAAGAAAGCATAATGTTTATTAGCTACTAGATATTGCAATTTGTATTGCCAGCTGATCGCGGAATTCATCCATTTCTCGTTCATCTGCAACTACTTGAGGATAGATTATGTGCTCTAGATCATAGTCTCCTACGGGTACAAACTCAGGACGTCTCTCATAATCGCGAAATACTTTATCTGCTTTTGCTTTTTTCTTGATATAATTATGGAGAGCCATTGAAGCACATACTACAGCAACTTGCACATCAAAGTCAAATGAGTGCATGTCATTTAATATCCTCCATCGAGCTTTCCACACTCCAAAGCTACGCTCGATTACGCTTCTCGATGAAGAGTGAGCGTGATTGAATTTCTCTTGTGTGTTCGTTGGTTGTCCCCGCGACGAAAATCAGGCAGGTGGTACCTCTCTCCTTTATATGGAGCCAAGTAACTCTTAGTATTTGGGTAGCCTGCATCAAAAAAATAGTACTTTTCTGCACATATATTGAAAACAATTATTATAGTAATTATAAAAGTTATATATATTAAACTAATGTATGAGTAATACTAACCTCCTACAGGGTGTGGAAAATTTAATTCTGGATTTCTTCGTGCTTCGTTAAAAATACGTGTATCATGAGCACTACCTCCCCACCCAGGCCATACAAATGTAAAGCACATATCAAAGTCACAAATAGCCATTACATTTTGAGTTGCATATCCTTTTCTCCCTATATATGGAACTTGTTCATTTGACGGGAGAATCGCTTTCACATGTGTCCCATCAATTGCACCAATACAATCCTGAAAATATTAGTGTAAATCACTATCTTTTAAGCAAGTTTACATAATAATAGTGTCAAACTCACTAACCTTGAAATGTGGCCAATATTTGTCATTCTTGCGAATGTGTTCTGGAACGGAGTTGAAATTTTCAGGTGGCTTGATCATATCAAGTGATAATGCGATAACTGCTTCAAGAACATAATGAAAATGCCTACTTATTGTCTCCCCAGAGTGTTGAAAACGCTCCTGTAACATTCTATTACTATGTCCACGTCCGAGAACCACCATTCTCAACTTCAGTGCTAGCATTTATATTGTTTAAGCCCATAATATCAGAAATATCGTCGTCAGATGGCAAGTCAGTAAACTCAAGATCAATGCACTTAGATTGAGAAAATATTGGAGGCATTTCACCCGAGTTTGGAGCCCAAGCTCTAGCTCCAGTGGCAGCTACGTCCATGAACAACTCATCTAATTCAAAGCAATGCTCCAAACCTTTCTCCCTAAACTTTGCACACTTAGGATTTCTCTGCATGTGTTTTAACTCTTTGTTACTAAACACTTAACTTTTTACGAAAAAAAATTTAAGAAACTAAAAATTTTACGCACCTGTATTTTGTTGTTCCACCACTCATCAGATGCATCTATTGTCTTTTTTTTAGCATCCCATCCAAGTCCTGTTTCCTTTCCAACAAGAGATTCCCATACAAGCCACTCTTTTTTCATGCTATCCCAGTGATTCTTGAGTTGTAACCTATTATAATTTCTTCCTGTTTTTTGGGCAAATTTTTTTTGTATATTATTCCACCCAACTCTATTAAAATGACTTGATGGCCTATTACCGGCTCGTACCTCATCAAGACATAAGTTAATAAAAGTCTTGTGGCTTTCAGGATTCCAAGTAGCATGAATCTTTGCAATAGGGTTTCCTGTTTTACTAGTATCCGCATTTTCCAAACCAGATGCATTTTGCATAGCGGATGAACCCATTTGATAATTATTCATTTCACTGAAAAATATGTAAAAACACCATGAGATCAAAGTGTATTTGAGATCAAAGTTTGTTAGATAAAACACCATGATAGTTTGAATTTCCTCAGGAGGTTCAGACCATTTGAATGATGTTACAGAGAACCAATGCAAAGAGTTGTTACAGAGAACCAATGCAAAGAGTTGTTACTGCTGATTAGAGAGTATCTCAAACAAATCTGGATACATGCAATGATGTAAAAGACAATAGGAAAGCCAAGCACACAACTTCTACAGCTAGTTGAGAGCAACCTTCAATTTAAGAAGAAACAGCTACAAAACAGAAAAAACATTCTGGAATTTCAAACCAGATGCATTTTGCATAGCGGATGAACCCATTTGATAATTATTCATTTCACTGAAACAAAAATGGTTGCATTTGAGATCAAAATAACAGAGCATGTTCAATTTACACTACAGCCTTGCAACTGATCTTGCAGATACAAGTTTCATCGCACATCAGATAAATAGCAGCAAGGACTGAGATAACAAAAAAGACTTAACTAACAAGGTTTTGGTCAAGGACTTACTTCTGATCAGCTTAGTTACCCAACCTGATTTAGATACTCAATGCACTGACTATTATTTTGATTTCATGAACATCATAGAAGCATTTCTTTTTTTTTTTTTAAAAAAAAAGGGATCCTCAAAGGAAAATTGTTATGAAAAATCCCCATCATCCAACAAAACAAAAACCCTAACAAAAATTAAGAACTACAAGTACAGAAAACAAATTATTAACGTACATATCAAATCACTCCAACCAATTGAAATCAACAACGAAAGATAATACCGTAGTACAGAGTGACAAAATTAAAAAGAGAATTCATACTCCATCATCACCCTGTACTCATAAGAACATCAGTTGAATAGAAACACTTGGTGTGCACTAAACAGATGCTATTATGAACAAGATATTGCATACGGACCACAAACCCCAGATTTACAGCAATAACACATCCATGAACTTGGGTTAGACATACATACAAACACTTGGTGTGCACTAAGAATCATGTTCTAATAGTATTCAATACACCATTACCATCTTGAATAGAAAATTAAGGGAGAAAGAAACTAACCTCAGAGACGGTAGAACCAACGGTGTTCGAAATTGATTTTGGCAGAAGACGAGAAGGAAGGTTAAATAACGATGCTTTGAAATCCATAGAAGGAAGGGTAAATCAAGGATTTGATTTTCTTGAATTTTTTTTTACAGATTATTCCAAAAGTGATTTTGGCGGAAGCTTGGATTGAGCGGATTCACGGGAACGCAATAAAATCACGGAATTTCTGATTTGAACGTGATCGCAAATTGATCCGGCAAACACTCCTTTGCGTCGAGATCTTGAGTGGCCGCGCGTTTAGCCAATTTCAACGCAATGCCAAACCCACCCTAAAACTAGGAACCGCAATTGTAGAAACCTTGACCTATGGTTCTCCGATTTGAATATGAGTTCACCATATTCAGAATCAGAATCAGAATCAAAATCAAAATCGAAAATCATAAACCGTGGAACCATGTTACAACTAGTTTTTTTGTTATTATTTAGTTAATAAACTACCGAAATTATACGATTCAAATACGATTCCCCCTTTCACAGAATCAAAAACCGGTGATTCGAAATCAAGAACTGAGAACCGTACTCGAATGAGCACGTCTACTTGTACAAAGCAAAAGCAAGCACCACCATGTTCTATTGATTATTAACTTGATATCCCCGTACCAAATCAAAAATATGTTGGCATTAATTGTGATATATAGAAAACACACACTAATACTAATCATCAAATAATCAATTTTTCTTTTGAAGGTATGTGATGTGCTATGGTTAACCCAATTGATGAGGTGATTAGTGGGCCAGTGTGTGTTGCCTACGTAGTAGGGATGGCCAAACCGGACCGGAATCGAACCGAAAAAGCCCGGAACTGCCATGAACCGCCACGAAAATCGAAACCGGGGTAACCGGAACCGTTTTGGATAAGGGCCGGTTAAGGTTCACATAAATTGTGAACCGGACCGGAACCGGACAGAAATTTCTTGTTTTTCAATAATTTTTAGCTTCTTTATTCATTATTGACCGGAACTGGACAGGAACCGGAACCGTACCGGAACCGGATTGTGGTAACCGGAACCGGATCCGAGGTAAGCAAGGGCCGGTTAAGGTTCACCCTTTTGCCAAACCGGAACCGGCGGTTCCGAACCGGAATCGGGCTCGGAACCGATTTTGGCCATCTCTACTACGTAGCAGGTCGGGCTTCGGGCTCGGAGTGTTGGTATCAGAGCGGAACCCCGGTAGTATTAAGGCTTGTGAGCTAGTTCGTGGGTACGATTTGGGTATTGATTGATCTTATCAGGGACGACAAGGGTTTGAATCGGGGAGATTGTGATATTTCCTATCTCAAATCAAAAATATGTGGACATTGATTGTGCTATATAGAAACACATACACCACTATTAAGCATCAAATCATTAATTGAACTTTTGAAAGCCTGTAATGGGCTCTGATTAACCCAATTGAAGAGATGATTAGTGACAATATAATACAATATATTTTTTTCGAAGGATTACAAATACTAACTTGAACAGTTACATAATAAATAACTAAAAAAAAAAAAAACTGACAGAATTGTCAACTTGGATAAGATGGAACTGGAATCAAGCGTAATCTTGATGTCATACCAAGAACAAGGAACAAGGTGCCACAGTAGGAAAGGAAACAATGAGCATTTACTTTATTACGAGCCAGGATTTCCAGTGAAGGAAATGGTAAAAAAAAAAAAAAAAAAAAAGAATTATCTATCTGCCTAATGAGAGGTAAGTCCATCATGTAGTCTAATTGTAAAACTCTGTATCCCTAGTTAAATTTGGAGGGTACACTGTGTCAAATACAACTCTTGCAAATACATTTCTAACATCTTCCACTCTACCCACTGCTAATGACTCATAGTCAATCTCGCTGTCTAGTTTCGGGTCAAATCTCCTATATTTACCCCTTCTAACACACTCAAATATTGAGCAAACCTTTTCTGACAATGCCCAAGAAATGAAGACCTGCAAATAAGAAGAGATCAATTTGCACATAACAACTTCATTAGAAACTCCCTCAAATCCAGTAAGATACGGAGTAGGTTAGAAACTGATGCCCACCACCACCACCACCAACTAACAAAGCCTTAGTCTAACATGAATCAATGTATGGACTCGTGAATGAGGGGTTGAGAAAACATTGAAAACTGGAGAGATGGCAAAACTGAATCGCACCCAAAAAGAAAAAAAAAACTACACAAGGGAGTTTCTGATGAAGTTCTTATGCGCAAATTGATTTCTTCTCATTTGTAGTTATAATGTTATTATTGTTTTTTATTTACTTTTTTTTCTTTGCACATAAGAATTCATCAGAAAATCCAATAAGAAGTACTCCCTCCGTCCTACCCGAAAAGGCACAAAATGGACCTTGTACGAAATTAAGGAGTGTATGGTGGAGTAAGTGTTGTGAGTATGAAAAGTGAGGTAGGAGAGAGAATATGGGGGTAGGGAATAGTAAGTGGATAGTTATTGTGAGTATGACAAGTAGGTCTCATTAATAAAGAAGTCTTAAAAAGTTTCCATTTTGAGAGTGTGCCTTTTTAAATGGGACACCCAAAGTGGCATTTTGTATCTTTTTGAGTGGGTTAGAGGGAGTATAGGTTAATAGAAAATACCCATGAGAAGAAATCAATGCCTACAAATGAGGACCTGCTAAAAAAAGTACACACCCATTTACATTAATAATGCAAATGGGGGTGTGTGTTTTTCCAGAAAGAAAAAAAAATCGAAAAAGAGCTTTTCACCCATTCCCGTGCCCATCAAAGCCTCTCTCTCTCTCTCTCTCTCTCTCTCTCTCTCTCTCCATGAGAAACTCCAAATGCTTCTCATCTCAGAAATAAATTGGTGCCTGATACAATGAAAACAAACTAGAAAAAATAGGTCCTAAAAAGAGCACCTTATAAAGCTTTCGAGTTGTCTTAATTACAATACTAACACAAAGTAACAGCCCGGCCAAACAAGGAATGCTAGATTCTAAATGTTCTTAGAGCAATCCACAGGTGATGATGCATGGTATCTAGTTTATACACTGTACAGGTTGACATCAATTGGGCCGGGTCTCGGTGGAATCCTAAGACATACCATGAGTTCAATTCATATGAGCACTCAAGGACATAGGCAGCACAATGCTTCTGAGGCCCAAGGACTAGGCCAAAATAATGTCTGCACTTAAAATCAAAACTCAGTTGTTCCATGCTAAGAGATTGGTAGTTATTGTAGAGGATCAGATGCAAAGTTAACACTTTTGAACATCATAGACAACAATGAAAGACAGCTCCTAAAAAACTAGTGTCAAATAGAATGTATTCATGCATAACTCGTCAAGCTGAGGTGATCAACCAGAACTTTAATTGAACTAAGAAGCTTTTCTAACTTATTTCACTATATATTAGCACGTACTCCCTCCACTACAAAAAAAGAGTCACATATGACTTTTGACGGAAAAAAAAGAGTCCATTTTCCTTTTAGGGAAATAAAGGACGAATTATGTCCACAAACTTACTCTGGATCACCTCTAATTTAATTGTGGCCACAACCACAAGCATTGTTCGGTATGTAAAACTATGAGTAAAATGCAATGGGACTCTTATTTTGAAACGGAGGGTGCACTTAGTAATGAAAATAGAAGATATCAATAGTACTCACCAGATCAGACTGTGGTGCTTGTGGGTATTCCATCATGGCTTGGGAAACAAAATGGGCATCTGTCATCCTGTGTAATGCAGCTTTTACAGAAGCGGCAAGCTCCATGACCTCATCCAGCAATGCATCTTTCGATTCAAGATTTCCAGGTTCAGATATTTCATGGAAACTCGTGTCATGAGGTTGTGAGATCTTCATTGCAATGTCTACTGCTTCAGACAAAGATCCACCACCACCATGCATAGCTATGCAAAATGCAGCAACAACTGAAGAACCCCGTGGTTGGTCTACCAGCGCTTCATGAAATGCTAAGATACTAACCCTACAAAGTTAACATGCGTTGAGATTTAAATATTGGTACTTAGGAAATACGCGGAAAACCATGCTTCAATTTACAAACACAAGACAGTATTATCTTCAAGAGAGAAAACAAAACGGCACCAGAAGACTGACCAATCTGCACAAGTATTGCTCAACTCAAACACAAACAAGCAATTGTTGCAACAACTCGAATGTAGAGATTATTTGTGTAAATTATGATTTGTGGACATGACATTGACAGCTGTGTCACATGGAAGTATGGTCCGACAAAGCCATATAAGTACTATGTACAAAAATCTGTAAATATGTGCGAGTATAATGACATCCAGAAGCTCCTGTAAGTGTTTTTCAGCTATCGTTTCTAAACTTACATTAGATTTGATACAAGTAAACAAAACTTCCAGTGAATTTTGTACATTAGCCAGCCTTCAATTAAGGAGAATCTTACAGGTCAAAAGACCCATGTTGATGACAGCAATCTAGCGAAAGAAACATAGAAGTTTCACTTTACTGGTTTTGTTGTAACATCTCATGCAGAAATTCAAAATTTTATGAAGTTTCTTACCACAGGCAACAATTGCATGGCCGATCAGGTGCAAGAAGTTTATCCAGCTTAGAAAATAAAGACTGCAGATGACCAAAATCGCACATTAATTAAGATTGTGATTTAAGTCTTAATGAAAGAAGAACAGGCACAATTATTTGACAGAAGGTTAAATATAACTTTTACTGGAAAGAAGACATTTTATGAGTGAGAAAACGAAGACATGAGCTGTTTCTTATGCTATATGAATCACAAAGTCAAAATAGTCTTCAACTCACCAGAAGCAAGTTTGATCTTGTATCACGTCTTCGAAATCCCAGGGAAACAAAGTATGATGCCTACGTAGTACCCATAATGTGTAATATAATCAGGCATGAAACTGGAGAAAAATAATATAGCTTTCAAGGGGGAAAAGAACCCCATACTTGAATGGGCAGAAGAATCTCTAGGAGTCCAAACTTCCACAATAACCTTAGAGAAGCCTCTGCAGATCCATACGCAAGCATATAATTCATTTCCATGAGAATTCTTCCCTGCACAAAGAGAGAGAGAGAGAGAGAGAGAGAGTTTATCTTGCAAGCATTTTATGTAATAAGGCTAAAGGCTGAAAAAATATGATAACTGATAAGCAGAAGATGGCGTACCTTGTCAAGTGTCAACAACGAATTGGATAATACTTTTACAAAATGAGATGTTTCTCTTGTGAAACGAAATCCTAAACGAGCAGCTATTCTCACCCCTCGCAAAATGCGGGCTACATAGCCATGCATCACAAGATTTGTCAAATGCCAATGTTATGTGGGTAAAATTGCACTTAATAATGCAATACTTGACTACTGGAAGACAAAAAGTCATAGAAAAGAAAACGCACCACAATCTTCCTCAAAAGAAGTACTTGCGGGTATTATACTCCGGACCTGTAGAATATAAATTACAGGATTAGCATTAGTATCCCCACCAAAATGCTTATCATAACTGTTGGAAGTAAAACGGTAAAGACTACATGCACACTTTAGCCTTTTGGATATCTTCAATTCCACCCGTATAGTCATAGACTATCTCTGCATATGGATCAAACATCAACCTGTACAGGATAATATGATTGTTGATTTTAAACATGAGTTACATCTAGAAAGGAAAAATAATTACTGTTTAATTTTTTTTTCTAATGCAAAAAATCCTGCTATTTAAGGGAAATAGTTTTCAAAAATCTTGCTATTTAAGGGGAAATCGTTTTCAAAATTTCATATTTGAATTAACAAAAGAAAGAATGTAACCCGTTGATTGTAAAATCCCTCAGCATACAGTTTCTCCAGCGAGCAAAATCCCACTGATTGCAACCAGGAGGCTTTTGAAAGTTGTCACTATACTTCCTTCCAAACTTCTTTCTAGTTGTGCTAAAAGTTGAAACCTGTTACATATAAAGTACTTTTTAGGTGAAGATAAAGACGATAAAAAAATATATACTTGCAAAACCTGCATCAAGTTTTATGATTTACTATAAGCAAGATTGTTTCTGAAAAGCTGTGTGGTAAGAGAAAATAGAGAAGGAGCAAAAATTACACAGAACCAACCTCCACAATAGTATCATCTACATATACATGGCATATAGGGAACCGCCTTCCAACGATTTCACAGTGGTGAAATGCTCTTTTGACCTGAAAATTGTTGAGCACGTTCAGTTTCGTGGAAAGGGGGAAGCAATGCAAGGGAGAATACATATTTAACTCAATGTTCCATCCAAGGTGTCATAAACCCAATGCACCATTTGCCCACAGGCTCCAGACACTTGCACCACATTCTTTCTACCCAAGTGATGGAAGGGTTCTAGGGCATAATGCCATAACATGAGAGAAAGTTCTAGGTCAAAAGTAGTTAAATGGACCTCATAATGGCACTTGTGGAAGTATTTATGATACAAATTTTACTGAAATAAATAATGTCATCCAGACAGAGTCTGTGTTGCAGTCACTAATAACTAATAAGAAAATAAAAATAAAAAACTAAAGCAAAGAACAAGATGACATTCTTCGTGAAAACTGAAAAAGAACCTCTTTAAGTTCAGCTGATGTAATAATGTCGAAATCTTTGGGAGTTCTCTTTAGTACAAGATCCCGCACACAACCACCAACAAGGTAGACTTTATATCCTACAACAAAAAAGCATTCATGAAAATAAATTTAACTTAACGGAATAATGGATGGTTATCCTTGTGTCATATATTAAGATGTCTTATCAAGGTTGCACTAAGTTAACTAGTACCACAAAGACATGGTTGACTACATGTTTAAAAACATTATGCACATACATAACAAGTCCAGACATCAAGGAATACTTAAAGTTTGGGTGTAGTATGAAAAGCAGGTGTTGAAATGGGACATAACCAGCTTACACTGTATAACAGAAATGTGTAAAAAAGAAATAAACGCACACACATAAAGGTACCTTTTTTCCGCAGAACATCTAAAACAAATCTCGCTGGCTTTGTAATCATTGGAGTCATAATTCCAAGTTCTATCGAATTAATCTTCTTCCATTCCTTGGGTGTGCAATTACCATTCTCTATCACAAAAAATGTAACTTTTTTTACCATGAATTTTCAATATGCAGCAGTGCAAATGTAATTTTAACCCAAACAACATCATATATCTCCTTCCTTCAGACTACAAAACAGCTTTACATGAGAGTTCACCTTTGGTAAATGAGGCTGTTGGAAGCTTAAAAACTTCTTTGACAACACTTGTTGATACAAAGAGCTTCTCATTAACTGCAACAGAGCTGCTTTGCCTTATCTACAGTTCAAGCAAATTATTAGTGCACTAAAGCTACATTTGCAGACAAAGATTTCTAATTAATGCTATGAATTAGAGCACAAAATCACCTCAAAAACAAAATTCAACCTCAAATTTTAAACAACCTAATCTCTAACTCCATATCCAGGCCTCAAATTCTAAGCAACATTTACTTCAAAAGCATAAATTTCATCAACACAAAATGCCCAACATAGTGGCAAATTTAATCAACTTCCAATCATTTCAAAAATGTACACACTGAATAGCTCAAATAATCTGGTTAATCAATGAAATAAAATCATACAGTAGCATTTCCAATTGTAGGCCATAAAGTTTCATTAATTCAACTTTTTTGGTCCTCGAAAGTTGAATTTAAAGAAGTTAAAGAACGAGTACCTTGCGAAAACATTGGCTGAAGGGGCGACGGGAATAGATTTGGGGCCGGCTTACGAAGCCTTGGACAGTAGCAATCGCCATTAACAACACCAAAGCTTCACCATGCCACAAACAATCTGCTTTCGCGTTATCTCATACAGGAATATTTTTGGGATCCAATTGGGTGCCGTGCGCTAATAGAAGATAATAAATAAAATGAAGCGGCGAATAAAGATATTTTGGCCCATTTTATTTGGGCCTCCAGTTTTGAAAACAAGATAACGCCCATTTTATCTGGGCCCCCAACAAGAGATCCAATGTACTTAGCCGCCCGCTTTCTCAGCACCTGCACTGAAGAACTTCCAATTCCAAAAGGGCAAAATCTGATAGGATCGATCCAATAACAGACTCAACTGCCTCACTATTTCTGGAAAAATCCCCTCCTAGATTCTCCCCCGCTCGCTTTTAATGGCGGAATTACCGCTACCTGACTCCCCAATCATCGCCGCTGTAACTACCATTACTACCCCGACCAACACTATTACCGCCACCGCCGTTGTGGCTCCCCCGCCTGTAATTGTGCCGCCTGCAGCTGAGGTCAACCCAAGTGTCTTTAGAAACAATAATATCTTGATGCAGCAAAGTTTAGCCCCAAAACGACAGCGTCGTCCCAGTGTTCGATTAGGCGAGATCGGGGACCAGCCAGCTACTCTATCTTACGACTCTTCTCATCCCCGTCGCCCTAAGACTTGGAGGTTTCATAAGGACCCCACTTTTGCCGCCAAATCTTCCAAGGTCAGACCTTTGACAAACCTAGTCAACGGTGGAGCTGCCGCTGCCGGTGGTGGTGCTGATTACCTCGAAAGCGGAAATCTTGAGTCCAAAGACAATCTCGAATACGATAACCGGAAGTCAAAATTGAAGAGATCGATCAAAAGAGTGAGAACGAATTGGACAGCGTCCAGGCTCAGTAATGGAATCGAAGAGAATAATGAAGTTGAATTTAGGGATTTTGAACCGGAAAATTCCGAGAGTCCATTGAAGGAGCAGAGTCCAGTTAACTCCGGTGACAATGTAGGGTTTGAATACTGGAGGCCAGTAAGGACTAGAGTGTCGGAAAGTCGAGATCTGGATGACGGATTGCCTGAATCAAATTCGCGCGATCGAGTATGTGGGACCAGTAATGATGGCAATTTTGGGGTTACTCGGGACAGAAGTCGATTTCTTGATGATGGAGTGATGAATTGGTTGAATGGATTAGGGCTAGGGAAATATGCTCCTATGTTTGAGATACATGAGGTAGATGATGAAGTTTTGCCTTTGTTGACTTTGGAGGACCTCAAAGATATAGGAATACATGCAGTTGGCTCCAGGCGAAAAATGTACACATCAATTCTAAAGCTTCGAAAGGGGTTCTCCTGAGCTCTTTTTGACATTCAGCCATGGAAGTTTTGAAAGCTCAATTGCATGAGTAAGATGGTTTGAGTTCTTTTTGCTTTTGTTGTTGTATCTCTGCTTTGAATAATGGCATATATCCTTATATGATAGTACATAGTTTTGACATGCAGTTGGTTCTTCCTTTTTATATTGTGCTGTGAATGTGTTTGTAATATCTGTGGAATTTTGGTGTTTGTTTGTAATTAAGCTTTTACTGGAAATGGCAGTTCTTTGTTAGATAAGCTAATCTATGTTTTAAGAGATCAAGTTCAAGTATGATTTACCTTCTAATTATTTTTAATTACAGGATTGAAATAAAGTACTTTGTTCTTGCATTAAATTCATTGATCACCCCCTTTTGATTAGGTGTAGACGAAAGCCAGTTGCATGGCAGAGACTGATCATTCAGTAATATAGTCTGCTAGGTTGCTATCTACGCCAATCACGACTGAATCTCCTGTTTCATATTTGTGTCAGATTTTTGTTGTTCATTCTGACCAAATCTTTTGTAGTCCAATTCAATACTCGTCGTGATGAATCTATTAGAAACAATGTTTACGATATAGATTCACATACTAATATGTTCTGAAAGCTTTTATGGGCCGTCGAAGAGTGCTCTATCTGATTCTAGTCAGTGCCAAAAGCTTACTAATAATGGTTAAGTTCACTGCAGTGCTTTCTTCGTTCACCCCAGTAGGATTCAAGTCTTGATCCTTTATGATGAATTCACCACGATGTACCTTTTAGCTTCTTGTAAAATTATCATTCCCGTCTTAAGATAGTTGTATGCAATGAAACTATTATTCTTACACGCGTCTGTGGTTGTGATTTTTCTTTTCTACTCATGCACATGATTGGAAAGAAAATTTTTGTTTTAGTTTGAGTGCTGTGCACTTGAAAAAATATACATACACTTGTGCCTTCCAAAACTTCTATAATCCTATTCCTATTAGAGCAATGACTTTTGGAATGATTACATTATGCAGTTGCGGTCTACATAATGATAGTAGATCTAGTAACTTCTTTTGACACAAACATTTGTTGGAATAACTATTACAAAATAATTGAAAATTACAGAAAACTTTTTAAAACAGAAATAACAAGGAAAAGAGAAGTAAACAGAATTGTCGAAGTTGTCCGAGTCGTGTGAGATCGATCACACTCTCCTTAAGACAAATTTCGCCCCCTCACCACGTTGTGCGTGAGATTGTACGGGATGATTGCCTCCTCCTAGGATGAAACAGAATGACCGGATGGTTGCTGCACAATAGGACCTTCGGCGAACTGAAGTCAAATGCTTGGACAATATCACCACGGATGCAATATGCAGGAGGCCAAAGAGAAGATTTTTCAATATGCAACGAAATTTGATGATAGAGAGATTCTGGAAATCTGTGTTGTATTTTCAATTGTGTTGTGTTCTCAATTTGTATATCTTCCAATGAGAAAAACTGCCCGAAAATTAAAACATCAATGCATTTATTGAATTAATATTACAATTAATCGGCAGTTACAAAGGCTTTTGAAATCATCATGAACGCAGCTGCTGGTGCCCAGGCGTCCGCCTCGGACTCAGCCAGGCGCCCGCCTCGGAGTGGCACAAACGGGCAGAACCTCACCGGGCTCCCGGGCGGCCGCTTCGAGCAGCGCCCGCCTCGGTGTGGTTCAATCGAGCAGCCTTGGTCTGCATTCCAGGCGTCCGCATGAGTTGGCCGCCTCGTGGGTTTGTGAAGTTTGGAAAAAAAATGCAAAAAGTAGACTCGCGCGGACAGGCAATTTCGGAGCTACATTTGTGTCCGCAGGACGCGCATGCACATGAGTTTGGTAGAACGAAGCCTATTTCGGTCCATGATTTGCACCCCCTGCACGAAGCCTATTTCGGTCCATGATTTGCACCCCCTGCACACCTGTGCGCGAGAGAGAGCCTCTATGTACCACAATCTTACTCAATCCTTACTAAAGTGTAGGAGTATAAACTAAGCCACTTTTTCATCTTTTTCCAATGTGGGATACCCACATTTTTCCCTTTCCAACCCATTTACTTTGAGCCTTAATATCTCATTCATCCTTCAACCATTTTGGACAAATGAATATATGATTTCAATGTACTCATGGAGTAGAACACAATCCAACAATCAATTTTGTCGTTTAACAAATAACCCATTTAGGAAATAATACATTATTTCCTTCAAAAACACATATTTTCCCAACAACATTAACTATTTCATTAATATATGTGACTTATATCATAGGTATTTTCTTTTTCATTCAAGTAATAGTGTGGAGTATTAGACCTGTGACCTGTGTTGGACTCTGATCTTTTAGTTAAAGCTACTGTACTGAATTCTAAATTTGTGATATGTTATGTCTGACCGCATTAATGATTCCAGAAATTTTCAGATGATAACATTTCTTGTTTGGAAGCCTATCCTATGTTGGCAACCTAACATTTCCGAGCATCTTGGAAGAGTCGAGCATTATTAACTATGTTAAATTCATTCAAAGAGCCAGCTACTTGCACAGATGTAAGAACACACTAGAACTCCTCTTATCATAGTATAATTCTTCAGTTTAAGTCATTCTCTCATTATCTAGGTATTATGCAAAGATGTATTCTAGTATCTAAAGGAGCCAGAGGTCCATATCCCTGGAGAAGAAAAAATTATTCATAATTTCAAGGTCAAGATTGATAAAAGATGCGTTTTTGGAATGAATAAGGTTGTGTGGATGTGGATAGACAATCATTTAGATCGTTAAGGATTGGGGTTCATTTCACATTGAAGTGTCTCTGTATCATATAAAATCAGCTTACTGACTCACTCGTCATACAGGGACTACATAATAGTTTGATTTTTGATTATTTACCATCTTAAACTATAACTTGGGCATCATAGATCAACCAAGTTGATGTGAGGTCCCCTATGCATATTTGCTCGAAGACCTCATTGTCGTGATATCTTTGGCCATATTGGATAAACTCCTGTGTTTGTGTCGTACTCTCTTCCCATGTCCCATTCATTTTCTCTCTACCTTCACTCCTGTGTGTAGGTGCTTTGTCTATTCCCTAGCCTCCCGTATCTTGCAAATGAGCCTATCTAGGTCCATGTCTTTGAAGCTCGGTTCTCTTAATAGTGTTGAAATTTTAAATTTGATCTCTCAGCCAAGTACTGAAGGTTAATATCATAAAGCTTCTTTAGAGACCTTCGTGAAAGGTAATTCACATGAAGATGATTTGGAAAGGTTTGTAGAGGCTGGTACGTTTGAAACCTAAAGTTATCAAGACTCGAGAGAACTCTGTAATCCTGACAAAGAGGGGTATTAATTTTTAGAAGTAAATTTTAGAAAATCAACCACTCCCTCCGTCCCATACTAAGAGCCCTAGCTTTTTTGCTGTTAACACGAAGGTATTTTGAGCAATAACTATAGGTTAATTTAGTTATCCTAATGAATATCTAAAAACTGTTATTGGTAGTACATATAATGGTGTATCAATAACAAATTTAAAATTTGATATATATTGTCGAGTTTAGATTGAATGATAATTTAACATGCAAATTTATGATTCAAATTCAGTGATAACACAAAAGAGTCATCTCCTAGGGGTCTACTCCTGAGTTTGTAAGGGAGAAAAGAAAAGAAAAGAAAAGAAGAGAATAGAAAATAAAAGAAGAGAAGGAGAGGGAATTCAATTTCTCTCTTGATTGCTTCCGAGTTTAGGAAGGAAAAAAGTTTAAATTACATGTTTCTCCTTAATAAAAGAAGAAGAGTGTTTTATTTTAAAGGGTAAAATAGGTATATCTTAAAATTTCTTTAATGAAATTTTCTTTCCTTCCAATTCCTCCCACTTTTGGAAGGAATTGAAAGGAAGGAAAATTTTAAAAATTTTCCCCACATTTTCTTCCCCTTCCCTTCAAGAAAAACTCGGAAGCACAAATCAGAAAGGAAAATGTTTTAAATTCCTCCCACTTCCTTTCCTTTCTCTCCTAATTTAAACTCGGGAGCGCACCCTAGGTGTCCGCTCCCGAGTTTTGGTAGGAGAGAAAGGAAAGGAAGAAGAGAGAAGAGAAGAGAAAAGAAGAGAAGGGAAGTGAATTCAATATCTCCTTTTAGTGCTCCCGAGTTTAGGAAGGAAAGTAAAGGAAATTTTTTTAAATTACATTTGTATCCTTAATGAAAGAAGGAGAGAATTATATTTGAGGGATAAAGTAGGCATTTCAAAAATATTTATTAATAAATTTTCACCTCCTTCCACTTCTTTCCATTTTTGGGAGGAAATGAAAGGAAGGAAAATGTTTAAAATCTTTCCTCCCTTTCCTCCCACTTCCCTCCTAAAAAAACTAGGGAGCACACCCTTTTCTCCCCCTTTCTTCCATTTCCTTCCCTTTCTTCCCTATTTTAAACTCGGGAGGGAGCACACCCTAGGAGTTGTAAAGGAGGGAAGATTGAAAAGAAGAAAGAGGGTGGCCACATGCTAGAGACGAGACTGTTGTAATGAAGGCAGACAAGAGATTCCCTGGTAAAGAGCCGTTTCAATGGTACCCCTCTTTTATCTACATCAAAATATTCTCAAAATTTAATTTTCTTTTAGAGGTGGGGTGGGGAGGGGAGGGGAGAGGGGGGGATTGGGAGAAGAGAAGGACAGAAAAGAGAACAAAGGAGGGAAGGTTTCTTTTAACAAGTAGGTAGGTGAGGTGAGGGGAAGTTTTGCAGGAGGAACAGAAAGGAATCTAAGCAGAAAGGGGTATAACATAACCCCTCTCCCATCACTATTAGATTGAGATGGATGCTAAATTAAGCTTTTGTATTGTATTGCAGTGTGAGTGGACCAACACAACACTCACTTTCTTTCAAATTCACCAACTATTCTCTCTCTCTCTCTCTCTCTCTACACACTCTCTCTCTCTCTCTCTCTCTCTCTCTCTCTCTCTCTCTCTCTCCAAACTCTTCAAACTACAGTATCACATGATAGACTACAAACAAGTTTAGTTGATTGTGATTGATTAAATGATCAACACATTATTACTCCCTCCGTCCCACTTCAAGGGTACTAGGATAGTATTTCACGCTTCTTAAGAATTTTTTTTAAAAATGAATAAAGAATTGTAAGTGGGTAGAAGATTAGAGGAGAAAAAATGTAAAAGTTAATACATTTTTGATAAACCCTCTTTTTAATTAATTTTTTTTGTAAATATGTTAACATTATTATAAGGGCATAATGAATGTTTTTTTTTTTTTTGTAAATATATTTACATTATAAGGGTATAAATGTTTGAAATATTGTTCAAAATTTGACATTTATGAAATGTAACTCTTAGTTTGGAACGAATCAAAAGAAAAAGTATGACCCTTGCTTAAAAGTGAGACAGGAGTATATATTTTCGGACTAGGTCATTACAGTTTCTTTCCTGCCTATACAGTACTCTAAAGTAGATTCTTAACAACGCTAATTTGAATTTTAACTAGATACTATTATCTACGGATTGGATTTCGGCCATAAAAATCAAGTTTTATTATATAATTTGGAGAACAATTCTAACTATCTCACTTATTAGACACTAGTACATGTCCGTGTTCAAGGACACGAATTTTTTTTATTTATTTTTTTTTTTTTAATTTTAAAAAAGAAATTTAAGGACAAAATGGGAAAGGAACAAATGTATGAGGGTAAAATGGGAAAAAACGCATTTGAAACTATTCATTCAACTATTCACCCATTCTACCATTTATATTATAGACTAGTAAAAGCCCGTGTCCGAGGACACGTATTTTTTTTTTTTTTAATTTAAAAAAAAATTAAGGGCAAAATAAGAAATTTGACATTTGGCACTATTCATTGTACTGTTCATGGGATGAGGTGGCATGGTGTGATTTATACTATAGATATTTTGATTGATTATGTGGCATGTCCATAATTAAATGAGAAATGGAAACTCTGTTGACTTTGGAGGTGAGAATGGTACAGTATAATACAGTTTTGTGCAAAATCGATATCATGTCAAAGTACGTCGATTTATTGTATATCAATACCATAACGCTTCAGTTTTTTCAGTTTGATATTCGATTTTTCGATTTGATATAACATCAATAGTATGTTTTATTTTCGGTTTTTCTAGGTTTACGGTTCATGGCATTCATCAAACACTGAAATCATCAACCGTAGGTTTTTCTAGGTAAATCATCCACCGTAGCGAACTGACAACACAATAAACAAGCAATAACATAATTTTCTCATTAAACAATCTTGATAATTAAGATACTGACTTGATAATCTTATCAGCTAAAAAGAAACAAAGAAAGGAAAAAAAAAATATTTAGGTTTAAAAAAAAAAGGTATGAATAGGTTTAATTGATTTTTTGGTATATTTGATACGATGTTTTTTTGGTATGATATTTAGGTTTATTAGGCACACCCTTAGTTGACTTTGCTAATAAGTTGTGTAGATGGTACATTGAACAAGAGTTCATTTAAATTACTACAATTATTAGCATAAATAAAATAAGTGTTTAGTTGACTTTAAGAAGATAATGACTAAAATACTAAAAGTGATGATGAAATGTAGGAGTAGAACTATATAGAATGACGGATTAAATGCTTTGTTTATGTCAACGGGCTCAAACGGGTCACCCATCTAAACCTGTCAAGCGTAACAAGTCGACTAATTCGATCCGACTCGATTTGTTTAACACGCAAACATAAATAATCAAAATTAATGAGTTTTAAGGCATTTATATCGGAAAAAAATGGATTGACCCGTCTTAACCCGTCGACCTGACTCATTATAACTTAACTTGTTTAACCTGTTCACTTAAACGGGTTATAACGGATTACTGACTTATTTAACATGTTAACTTAAACGGGTTATAGCGGATTGAATCAGTTTCAACCCTCTCACCACCTACAATCCGACTTAACACAACAAATGGCCGGACTAAATGTTTCCATTTCATATTACAATGACCTGCCCGATCGAGGCTCCATACTTTTAACACAACGAAAATAGGTCAAAACCCATCCACTTAAATTCAACATATTAATAATTTTAGTTGTGCACTAATAAAAGCAAACACGTCGTAGTCATTACCAAATACTCCATTACTAACCTTCTATTATCATGTTGAGTGTTTGACCTTGCCCCTTAGCTTCCATCAATCACCTCACTAACTCTTTATTAAAACTAATCACTTACTATAATTACTCTTTCCCCATTTTCCTAAAAGTATAGCAACTCCTTCCCATTTTAAAGAGATAAAGTTTTACCTGGCACGAAAATTAAAAAAAATGATGTAGAAAAGAGAAAAAGTGTATGGTGAAATAAATGTTATGAGAATGAAAAGTGATGTAGGAAAGAGAAAGTGTGGTAGAAAATAGTTAGTGGATAGTTATTGTGAGTATGACAAGTTGATCCCACAAATAAAAAAGTAATAAAAAAAAATTAATTTTTAGACTGTGCCCTTTCAAATGGGACGTCCAAAATAAAAATTTGTGCCTCTTCAAGCGGGACGAATGGAGTATCTAATTTTTTAAAGAAAAAAAATTAATTAAAAATTTTTTAAAAAAAAATCGATATTCATTTAGAAAACTATAAAAATGGAGTACATAAAATTAGGGATGAAAAAAAATTTGAATTCTCATCGAACCCGAAAAGACTCTCCCCTTACGGGAAGGGTTTGGGAAAGGTTGGTTTAAAATTTCCTTAAATTCTCACCCGAATATTTAGTATTTATAAGATATTCTATTAAATAATATTTATAATTTCATTTCATATTTGATAATAGAATTTAATTTTTTATATATGTATACGTAATATTATTAGTCTCTATTTTTTTAAATACAAATATTTAAAAATATACTCCCTCCGTCCCAATAAGTGCTTCACCCTTTTGGGTGGACACGCAAATTATGAAAATGAGAGGGAAAAAAAATGTTATGAGTGTAATTTGAAAATAGGAGAGAGAATTAGTGGAGGGAATAGTAAATTATAATGGTGTTGTGAGTATTAAAATAATATAGGAGAGAGAATGAGTGAAGGAAATAGTAAAGATTTTTTGCCAAAAAAGGAAAAGTGAAGCTTCTAACGGGACGCCCTTTTAGGTAATTAGTGAAGTTTTTATTGGGACAGAGGGAGTATATAAAATTAGCATTACATAATATAATAATAATTTTTTAGAATTAAACGGGGCGGGATGGGTTCAGATTTTATGAGTTTTAAGTAGGAGAGGATTAGGAAAATGTCAAACTCACCCTTGCCATTCCTACGTAAAATATCTATGCCCAAATTAAAAGTCACATTTTCATTTTTGCATGTGTAAATAAAGCGTCATACTTTCAAAACCAAGATAATTTTTTGTAAACTTCCAAAAGTACAACGTATAATAAATTTACAAAGTTGAAAACTAAGTCCTCATATTTCTATTTTTTATTAATATAAAAATATTTTAAATTATAATTTTAGATTAATTTAATTATATTAATAAAAATTTAGAAGAAAAAAATAATTACACGTTTTAGTTTATTTTTTTAGAATAATTAAACTAATTTAAATTTAGAGCAACTCCAATGTAGTGCACTATTTTTGGTGCAAAATTGCACCAAATTTTGCACCAAAAAAAAATCTCCTCCAATCTGTGCACCAAAAATTACACCAAAAGGAATATTCTCTTTTACAACTCATCTTTCATTATTTCACAAACAATGCTCAAAAGTTAAATTTTTTACATATTCACCCCTTTCCTTTTATTAAGATGAAAAAATTTCAAACAAAATTTGATAATACTGTAAATGACTTTTTAATTAAATTTTTAATTATCTGTTATTAAAATAAAATATCAAAATTAAAATTTTAAACATTTGATAATGAAGGTTACATAGAAATAACTAATCAAGGTTAAGAAATACATAATAATTACACTTTTTTATCCCAAAAAATAAATGTTTTTTTTTTCTCAAAAAAATAAAAATAAATTAAGTCCAAATAATAAAAAATTGAAAAACTTTTTAGGACAATAAAAGATGATAAATGAAAAAATTATTTTGAAACGAAAAGAGTACTTTTTAAAACTTGAAGGACCAAAATGCACAAATAAAGTCTAAGCACCAAATTTGGACAAGTAATAGCTGTTACACCAAATTTGGCTAAGAAGACTATTCACTTGCACCAAATTTGGTGCAAGAAGTAATGCACGTTGGAGCAAGGAATAGTGGGTATTTGGTGTTTTTGCGCCGTTTATAGAGCACGTTGGAGTTGCTCTTATAACTAAAATATTTTCATGTTGAAAAAAAAAAAGTGAAAGAAATGGAGGAAGTATAATGTATAATTTTAACAAGATCTAATAAGGGTAGTAAATCTTTAACAGTATTATTAGTATAAAAAAATATCAGTGAAAAACACTAAAAGTGTTTTTTCTTAAGCTTAAAAAAAATGCATTTTTTCTTAAGCTTAGAAAAAAACGCGTTTTTTATAAGACCAACCCATCAAATAATAAGGGTAGTAAATCTTTAAAGCCTTGTAATTATATTTGAATTTTTACATGAACTTGATTAGTGGCATTTATTGGCATTCAATCCAACTCAAATTAGATTAAGAATAATAATCACCATTTAAAGCGATGACAAAGAAAAAATAAAAACAATTTTAATGATAGCCTAAGATAAAGATTAACATTAATCCAATCCAATCCAATCCTCTATGGTCAAATTTCATCAACAATCCAAACTAGAAGAAAATAAATAGCAATCAAGGGGAGGAGGAGGCATTATCATTGGATCTGTCAAAGTGAAGGAGTTGACCTGCACATTTAGGGCAATCCTCAACCTGTTTAGGCACCATGAAATACATCAAACAGCTCTTGCAGCCAGCCACAACTAGTACCCCTCCTCCTCCTCCTCCTCCTCCTGTTTCTTCCTTTTCTCTTTGTTGGATTTGGTTTTGAAATTGAAATTGAAATTTTGATGAAGATGAAGGGGATGATTCGGTAGATGAACCCTCATCATCACTATCGTATGACCTATCATCATCTTCACTGTAAATCTCACCACTGAATTCATTACTTGTTCTCGGATCCTCTTTTGCCTTCATCCCTGTTCTCCAGTTTATGTAATACACCTCCCCTGTCTGCATTAACAAAAAAATATGATCAAAAGCTGATTCTCCATCTCTAATGAGGATTAATTTTCGCTTAAATGTATTTAATTTCAAAAAACTACAAATAATTTGAACCATTTTTAGCTTACAAAACGTCGTTTATTTTTGATGGAGTAATATTATTTCAAAGGAAATAAAATGTGGCAAACAGTGTATTCATATTCAATCGAGAGCATTAAAGAGGGACAAACACAACAGAAATGGAAGTACAGAAAAACAATGCAAGATCTGTTAAGGTTTGAGCAATAAATGTGAAAATTGACATGAAATAGGGATTTTGTTTCATTAAATGTAAGTATTAGTTGGATGGTAGGGAACAAGGAAGAAGTAACAGACCTTTAAATCAAGGCATTGTTCCCAATGATAAGGTAGTGAGATTTGGGAATTGAGTTCCAATGTGGCGTCATCGGAGTTATGAATTTCCGGCGGTGGTGAATCGGAAGTTGCTGACCTGCCAAAGCCTAAATCGGAGCTGCTGGTTTGATGGTGGGGGTTAAGAGAACAGTTTTGAAGAGATCTCTCAAGCGATGCCGTAGTCGCCGCCATGTTTGGTGCCGTCATAATTACAAACTCCACCACCGTTAAGCCCAAATAAGCCCAAAACACACACACACACACACACACATACACGCACGCACAGAGAGAGAAAGAGAGAGAGAGAGAGAGATTGTGAGTTTGTTGGAACTTAGAGAAATTATGTAGAGAGAGAGAGAGAGAGAATGTAAACGTAGTGAGAAGGCGGGGGAATCTTTTACGGATGAATTATCGCAGGTTTTTGTACAGAGCAGTTGCTACCACACAACAAATTTCAGTTTTTGACAATTCAAGGAGTAAAATTTTTTGGTTTAATGTATTTTAGTTTAATTGTTCCAATATTAATTATTTTCACGCTGTGAAATATTAATAAAAAAAAAAACTTACTGTATTATTTTTGTTGGTAAAACCCGTTAAAAAATACTCCAACACTCAATAAAAAAATTAATTACTGATGATGCTGTCAAAAAAGTTCGGATCAGCTCAAATTCGGCGATTAATTATATTCCACCGATTGAATAGCCTGAAACAGAGAAACAAACATGTAAACTAAACTGGAGCTTCTCCGGCGAAGAGCCTCCAGCGTGAGAGTAAGTATTTGCTTTGTGAGAGAGAGATCACTTGACAAGAGTTTAGAGTCAAAAGATAACGTACCAAATAATGTGAATTGTGGCTTGTATTTATAAGTATAGCAATGTATAATCCATGTTGAATAGGATTGCTAAGAGACAAGATATAAATCCTATGAGAATTATACTTGATGAGTCCTTGTTGAATCTAAATTTGTACGTGAGGTGGTTACAATTCTAGGGGAATTATAACTGTTCAATGTCCCAATTTGAATAGGATAGTATAAACTGCAATTCTGCACGTGAGTCGAGATGGCATCTCATCGTCATACGTGGCCAGGTCGACCTACGTTGAGCTGGGGAAGAGATGAGAAGAAACTGGGGAAGCCCAATTTCGGGTGACTGGATAGCCGAGGAGGCCTCCTCGTCTTCAAGGCAGCTCAGCTCAGCCTTGGAGGGAGGTCTCCCTCGATATTTAATCTGCGCCTTGGTCATTTCGCCTACTAAGTCCAGGTCGACCTAGTGGAATGACGAGAAGACTTGGTTCGAGAAAGGTAGGGAAGCACATTCCCTTTCTCGTACATCGTACTTGAGTGAAATATGTTTAGGGTCCAATCCACTTGAGAGTTGCTCGGACTAATCCAAGTTCGTATCTCGATTTATACTGTTCAGTTGCTATATACTCTAAATAGAAATCGTACTCCAATTAATAAATTATAATATTACTTCCAACTCAAATAATAAGTTATTTTATAGTAACCCTATGTTTATAATTAAAAAATGGTTATATAATACAAGTATTAATAAATGAATCTTTTATCAAATAATTCATTTAAAATAAAATATTTTTCAAAATGACAACCCTTTCAAACTATTTGTCATAACGACCATTTTTTTAAAAATCCGCTACTAAATGTGGCGAGTTTATATTTTTCCTACCACAAAATCTGGGGAGAAACGCGTTTCTCCGTCGCTCATGGAGAAACGGGGCTTGTTATGTCGCGCGACATACCTAGCCAATATCCAGAAGCTTTGGAAAGGATATCCAGAAGCTTTGGAAAGGATATCCAGAAACCAAATATTTTTTCTGGATATCCTTTACAAAGCTTCTGGATATCCATTTCAAAGCTTCTGGATATCCAGAAGCTTTGTAAAGGATATCCAGAAAAAAATACTGGATTTCTGGATATCCTTTACAAAGCTTCTGGATATCCATTTCAAAGCTTCTGGATATCCAGAAGCTTTGTAAAGGATATCCAGAAACTGGCTACTTATGTCGCGCGACATAACAAGCCCCGTTTCTCCATACGCGACGGAGAAACGCGTTTCTCCCCAGACGCACTCTGTTTTCCTACTCATACTCGCTACTCCAAAGTAGCGAGTTTAAATTTCCTCAATTTTATTATTGATATTTATAAAATATTTAAAAAAAAAATTAAAATCGCTACTTAAACAAGCGATTTTCAAAGTAGAATTTACAAAAAAAATCCCTCTCCAGCCCCTCAAATTGCAAAACAATCGTTTTGATACGAAAATTATGTTTTGATAAAGGAAATTTATAGGAAGTTTTACCTTTTCAAAATAAATATTTTGAAAAAAATATCTACTTATTTAAAAAATTATTTTCTTCATTTCAAAAATGACTATTATTTTCGTCCCTAAATGAATGACTAAAAAAATAATACTACTCTTTATGTACAAAAAAATGAATATTGAGTTGGTCTTATAAAAAAAAACTAGTTTTTTTCTAAATTTTAAAGAAAAATCATTTTTACATTGACACTTAATAATACATTTACTAATACTCTTTTTCACTGACACTTTTTTATACTAACACTGACATTTTTTTTAACCTACACTGGCACTCATTTATATGGGCGCATAATAATACATGCATTGTTACTCTTCAAAATAATATTTTTTGTTACACTGATACTGACACTTTTTTACATTAACACTGACAATTTTTTACAATGACATTCTTTACACTGATATTTTTTTACACTAACACTGATACTTTTTTACAATAACGCTTGCACTTTTTACACTGTGACACTTAATAATACATGAACTAACACTTTTTACACTGACATTTTGTTAAACTAACACTAACATTAACATTTTTTACACTGACACTTAATAATACATGCACTTCACTCTTTACACTGACATTTTTTACACTAACACTGTCACTAACGGGGAAAACAAAACATGTTTTTTTTTTTTAATCTTAAAAAATCGTTTTTTTTTTTTGTTTTCTTTTTTAGATTTTGGCATGAATATTTTAGAAAAGATACTAATTCATTCAGTCTCAAAAATTATTGTAACGCCTTCATCTCAAAATAAATAAATTTTTTTTATTATCATTTTAGGACAAAGAATTTTTTATCGAGAACATAATTTTGGGCGAAGGAAGTAGTATTCATTTTCTTTTCTGGAAAAAAAAATGTAGTATTATTTTTTTAGTTATTCAGAAGAAATACTATTCATTTATTAAAATGAAGGAAATAGATTTTTTAAAGAAGTAGAATTTTTTTATAATATTTATTTTGAGGCAGAAAAAATAATACTCCCTCTTAATTTTAATTTTATCAAGACATAATTTTCACATCAAAATGATTGTTTTGCAATTTAAAATGAAATGGAGAAATACTCCCTCCGTCTCACACCAATTGATACTTACTCCCTCCGTCCCACGTTAATTGAGACTTCTTTCCCTTTTGGGCCGTTCCACGTTAGTTGAGACTGCCCAAAATGGCAAAGGAATCTTCACTATTTACCCCACTCATTCTCTCTCCTATTTCACTTTTACACTCACAACATTCTCTCTCCTACCTATTCCTCCCACTCATTCTCTCTCCTATTTAATTCTTCATACTCACAACATTTTCTTTCACTTTTTCTCTCACTTACTTTTCCTTAATTGGTGTGCCCAAAAAGTTAGTCTCAACTAACGTGGGACGGAGGGAGTATTTTCTTTTTAGTCTGTCCCACACCAATTGATACTTACCCAAAATGGAAAGGAATTTTCACTATTTACCCCACTCATTCTCTCTCCTATTTTACTTTTTCACTCACAACATTCTCTCTCCTAACTATTCCTCCCACTCATTCTCTCTCCTATTTTACTTTTATACTCACAACATTATCTCTCCACTTTTTTCTTTCTCTTACATTTTCTTAATTCGCGTGCCCATTTTTTTGGTATCAAATGGTGTGGGGCGAAGGGAGTATTCTTTTTGAAGGAATGTACGACTAAAATCGCTACTTTAAGTAGCAATATTATGTTTTTTTTAATTCTCATAAATATCATAATAAAATTGAAGAAATTTAAATTCGCTACTTGAAATTGAGAGTTCGAGTAAGAAAAATATAAATGTAGCGAGTTTTGAAAAAATAGTTATTTTGGCAAATAGTGTGAAAGAGTTGTCATTTTGAGATTTTTTTTTTTTAAATGTGAGAAATAAATCGTTAATAAATGGATTAAAATATTGGAACAGCACCTGAACGATAATTTTATTTTAATAATTAAATTAATGTAAATTATTGAAAAACAATCAATAAATTTGACAAAAAAAAAGGTGGGACTTCAGGACTTGGGGATAATCAAATAATTACGTAAATTTTTTGGGGAAGGTATGAGTCACCTAACCTAAAACATTCATGAAAATTATTGGGGGTCAAAGAAGGTGAGGATTTATTTGTTTACAAAATATTCATAGATATCCAAAAATTTTGAACTTGATTGATTAAGAGGTGATATATCCGTTCAAAAATAAATATTTATAAAAAAATACTCTTAATAAAAATGGTTATTTGATTTTATTTTATTTTACTATTCATTTTGGAATTAAGAGTATTTTTTAAAAAAAAAATATATATATACTCCCTTAGTCTCACGTGCGTGGAAACTTATTTTCTTTCTCGTTCGTCCTGCGTGAGTGAAAACTGTCAAAAATGACAAAATTTTTATACAATTCCTCTCACTCATTATCTCTTATATACTCCCTCCGTCCCGGCCGACTTAGGATTTTTTGAAATGGCACGGGGATTAAGGAAAAGGTAAATGTTGTAAGTGTAATTTAAAAATAGAAGAGAGAATGAGTGGAGGGAATAGTAAATTATAATGGTGTTGTGAGTATTAAAATAATGTAGGAGAGAGAATGAGTGGAGAGAATAGTGATTTAAGGTTTCCATTTTGGGTCGTCCTAAGTCGGGTGGGACGCCCAAAATGGCAAAAAGTCCTAAGTCGACCGGGACGGAGGGAGTATTACTTTTATATTTACAACATCAATCAATTTACTATTTATCTCACTTATTCTCTCTCTTATTTTATTTTTCATACTTATAAACACATATTTTCACTAATTTTCTATCATATTTTTTCTCAATTCTTGTGCCTATTTTATTTTATCTCTACTCATGTGAAGGGGGTTATTTTGAACAAAAAGAGTAGAAAAGAATGAGAGAGAAATATTTTGAGAGAAGCGATAGGAAATGCATAGAACCGGTAAAAACGCAGCAACCAAAAAGAATGCCGGAGCTTTCCTTTACTGCCGTTTTTTATTTCTTTTAAGAAAGTTGGCGTTCTTTCTAGTTGGCGGTACTTCCTCCGGCTCCACTCACAACATTCTGTTTGTCCAAGCCCTCACCACTATTTACTTCTCTTTTTACAAATAATTGAAAGCGTATGTACACAAATTTCTTTATACTATTTTGTTCTTTCGTATGGTGGTTTATAAAGTCATTTCATTTAAATAGGAAAAAGAAAATACGGGAAGAAACGTGTCGTAGACTTAGGTAAGTACTCTCTCCGTCCCATTATTTGAAGTTTCACCACCTTTTGTTAAAATGGGTATCCCATTAAAAGATTCACCTTTTTTAAAATGGCAAAGAATCTTTACAATTTCACCCACTAATTCTCTCTCCTACTTTACTTTTATACTCACAACACCAATCAACTTTACTATTTTCTTCACTCATTCTCTGTCCTGTTTTACTTTTATACTCAAAACTAGACGTGTCCAAAATCTAACCGGAATCGGCTAACCAGAGGTTATTAACGGGTCAAATAACCGGTCAAAACCGTCAACCGTCTTAACCGTAACCGCCTTAACCGAAACCGGCGGTTAACCGGTTCGATTAAGGTTAAGATTTTTCAAAAACCGACAACCGGCGGTTATAACCGTCTATAACCGTCGGTTATTTAACCGGTTATAACCGTTTAAATAACCGGCGGTTATAACCGGATTTGTTGAGTATGCATATTTTAACCCTCCTATTTTGTATTAGATTTGATTGATACCATAACCTCTCATCTATTTTAAGGACTTTAGGACCCTATTTAATGAAGCTTAGACTTCAATTTTTTAGCTAAGTCTATTTTATAGAATAGGTTAAATTTAGGCTTGAAGACTGGCACAAGAATCATTGGACCTAAGAATTGCAGTTCAAAAGTTTCAAAACCGCCTCATAAGAACCGCTTGGCAAAAACCGCTTGTAGCTTAACTGCCTTGTGATCCCCTTTTTGGAAACGCTTGAACACCTATGTGCAAATCGCACATATGGAAATCCTTCTTCTGATGGAACCGCTTTCATATCAAACCGCTTGACCCCAGAACCGCCCCCAATGATTGGCTACTTGAAGTGAACTCCTCGTGGCCGTTGGAATCCACGCGCAATATCAAAAGTCAATCACTAAATCTTGTCACGTGACTACTTTTCAGACAAGATCTGCAAGGATCTTAAAAAGGTGACAAATGTCCTAACCACCTTGATTGCAGTTGAGGTCTGATCAGCTTTACTTGCATCAACAGTTCCAAAGGACAAAAGTGGTTGCTGTGGACCAATGAAAAAGCATCAAGGATTGTACTTACAACAGCTGTATTCAACGGCTATATTTGAAATGCTTGGGTATAAATACCCCTAATCTTCACCATCTGAAGTTAGCTTGAATCTTGAGAAATTGATGTGAGTTCATAAGAAGTTGAAGCTCACCTGCAAATTCTAAGTCCTTTCGAATCTTCATCTTCAACCTTCAAGAAATATTCCCACCTCAAATCAAGCCTTAACACATTCAAGAATCATTGAGCTCTACATCTCTCAGATTTAAAGAGCCTTGAACTTGAACACACACACCTCACTTGTTTAAACACATAGTTTATTCATTTGAGATACACTGGTTATAGTCTAGGATTTGTTCTTCATAGAAAAGATTTTATTGTTCTTTGTAATCTCTCAATACTCAATATAAAATCTCTCTTAGAAATCCAAGACTAACCATCTTGGTAGTGGACGTAGATCGTTTATCGATTGAACCACTCCAAATAGCTTGTTCGTACTTTACTGCATTTATATTTTTTGTGCTTGCTAATTATTTATATCTGTCTCTGTTTGATCTTTATGTATCTATCCTTTATTGTGAAATTGTGTTTGGAGTTAACATTGTCAAACCACACTTTCAGTTTTTCAACTGCTCAGAAAATTGCACTAAAACCGCCTTGCAAAATCGCCCTCCTCAAAACCGCTTTTAACTTTAATATTCCGCTGTGTATTTTACAACTCTACTTGCAGTCTCTTATACACTGCACGAGGTTTTGTAAGCGTAGAGGTTTAATTTTAAATTGAGGGCGAAAAAATTGAAACAGCTATTCACCCTCCTCTAGCTGTATTGTGGCGCCCCCAAAAATGTGTGTGCCTGATATGTTTGATATGATTTGATTAGTACTACTCATATCACCAAGATGCATCTTCTTTTCGGAAGCTCATCCTATAAGGACTCCAAGGTTAAGCGTGCTTGACTTGGGGAAATTCTAGGATGGGTGACCCACTGGGAAGTTTCTCAGTGAGCACGTAAGTGAGGACAACACGTGCTGGAAAGACTTGTGGTGGTTTGTGGGGCTAGTCCGTCAAATCTGATAGCATTCCGACCCGGTCTTCGGGCTCGGGGCGTTACAAATGGTATCAGAGCGGGACCCGGCCGGAAGTGTGGAGCAAAGTGCTGTGCGGAACAAAGTGCACACCGCGGAGTCGGTGGGAGTCACCTCTTGAATCCGTACGAGCCCCTCTTGAATCCACACTGCCCGGGGTTTCCAAGTAGGCCTTGCCGAGGACCTGAAGGGATCCTAAGTGGGGGAGATTGTGGCGCCCCCAAAAATATGTGTGTCTGATATGTTTGATATGATTTGATTAGTACTACTCATATCACCAAGATGCATCTTCTTTTCGGAAGCTCATCCTATAAGGACTCCAAGGTTAAGCGTGCTTGACTTGGGGAAATTCTAGGATGGGTGACCCACTGGGAAGTTTCTCAGTGAGCACGTAAGTGAGGACAACACGTGCTGGAAAGACTTGTGGTGGTTTGTGGGGCTAGTCCGTCAAATCTGATAGCGTTCCGACCCGGTCTTCGGGCTCGGGGCGTTACATGTATTTTCACCCTTGTTGCCACCTTTGGGACCAACAAGTGGTATCAGAGCAAACACTTTTAAAAATCACTGTTTTTCAAGCTTAACAGCTTGTGTGCCGATTCGTTATGGCAACCTCAAAGACAATGACAACTGTTAACTATTCACACATTCCAATTTTGGACGAAGATCACTTTGACATCTGAAAGTGCCGAATGCTTATTCATTTGGAAACTATAGATGAGATGCTGGTGGAATGCGTAGCCAATGGGCCATGGATTCCAATGAAGGCCAACACTGATGCAACCACCAATGCTGAAACTCCAGAAGTCAAAAAGCCAAAAGAAGAGTGGTCGGATGAAGATAAGAGATTAGTTGCCTTGGACAGCAAGGCTAGGCACATCATTTCTGAAACCCTCCCCGTTTCAACTCTTCAGAAAGTAATGTACCTCAAAACCGCAAAGCAGATGTGGGATGCCATAGAGAGCTACCTCGAAGGTGACGAAGAGTGCAAGGAAGACAAATTATACACTTTTGAAAGATCCTTCAACAACTTCAACAGAAAATTCAACGAAACCTTGCGTCAAACCTACGATCGCTATGTTGAGGTAGTTAATGTTTGTAGATCTCTTGGTAAAACTTTAACCGATAAGGAAATCAATATGACTTTCCTATCTGCTTTAGCTTCTAGATGGGGGTAAATAAGGCTACCTCTCTAGAAGACTTCAAAGTATTGGGTACTTGGTCGTTAAGTAACTTGTATGCCAATCTTAGAATCTATGAACTTAAATTAAATCATATTGAAGAGATAGAAGGGAAAACCAAATCGCTTTCCATGTCCGTAGTGGAACATGAGGAGAAACCATCTACATCCAATCAAACCACTGATCCTTCCATATCAACCTCATCACTCATCGAAATGGATGATGATGATTTTGCCATGTTTGTGAAAAGATTCCAAAAATTTAGAAAATCTTCAAAACCTTTCACAAAATCATTTTCAAAAGGCAAACCTCCTGCAATATTTTCTAGGGCTGCAGATACAAAGAAAAAGAGTGACCTAGTTTGCTACAACTGTAAGAAACCTAGCCACTTTGCATCTGAGTGTCCACAGCCTAAGTATGAATATATGAAAAAGAAAACCGCTCCTGCGAAATTTTCTCGTCGCAAGGAAATGGTTGCTGAGGAGGAAGAGAATTTCAAGGAATTAGCAACTTTGATTGAAACAGATTTTGATGATGAAAGTGATGATGAAACCGAAGAGGTTAATCTCTGCTTAATTGCAGACGCTTCCGATGAGTCAGATTCTGAGTCATTCGAGTTGCAAGATATGAAAGAAAAAGAGGTTTCTACAAAACTTCCAAATTATAAATTGGATGATGATATCAAAGTTACTCCTAGCGTTAAGATAGGAAATTGCTCGTATTCACGCCCCATTTTCTCATCTAAAAATGCTCCACCTTCAAAAGCAATTCCAAAGAAAGTTTTGAAAAAGGTGGTGGAAGAGGTTTCTCCCATGAAACATGAAAAAATGTTCAAGGAAGCTGAAATGGTGATCCATCAATTCTCTAATCTTAAGAAAGCCTTAAGCTTAGCTCATGATGAACTTAATCTGTACAAGACGGAGAAAACTGTGATGAAGTCCGAAATTTCAAATCTTAAGGACAAAATCAGAAGTATGACTCCTCTTGCTGATCAAAACCGCACCCTTGAAACTAAGGTTGCTGCACTTCAACTCCGGAATGATGACTTGGTAACCCAAATCAACGATCTCCAAAAGATTATTGATTCGTGGCTCAACTCTCAATCCACCAAGGATCAAATCATAGACTCCCAAGTTCCCCCTGAAATTAAGGAAGGTCTAGGTTTTGAATCTGAGGAAGAGGAGAAGTGTGCATCCTGCAGTGAAAAGGATGAGAAAATTTTGAAACTAACTAAAGAAATTTCTAAGGGAAAGCATGCTAAAGGCAAGGGTAAAGGACAACAAATTAATTATGTCTACCCAAAAGGGAAGCAATATGGGAAGAACTCTCAGATGAAGCCAAAGGATTCTGAGAATGTAGCTTCAGAGGAAATGGCTTATGAAATTGGTCGTATGTGACGACCCCAACCCTAGGCACTCATTTTAAATATTAAATTATATGCTTTTAATATTTATGTTAGCTTTATGTGTTCAATTATATCTTTAATTCGTAATTTAAGATAAATTGGGTGAGAAGTGAAATTAGAATCCTTTGAGAAATTGTGGGTTGTTAAATAAAGAAATTTGGGGAAATAATAAAAATAGAAATTTATTAAATAGATAAATATTTGAGGAGGTTAAATGAGTGAGTAGGATGAATTATTGGGTTAAAGGTTAAGTTTAAATTCAAAAAAATGAAAGCCTTAGTTAGATATTGTAGGAGGGGCCATAGAAGTCTTGCTCTCTCCCTAGGTGACAAGTGTCCATCCTTTACCTCCTTACTCTTACTCCCCTCTCCCTCCATCATTCATACTTCTTCCTCCTAGAGAAACCTTAGAGAAATTTCCATGGAAGCTCTCAACCTCCATTCTTGAAGCCAAGCCATTTCTTCACCAAATTCAAGTCTAGGAGCATCATTGAAGTTGGATCATCTTGGGGAATCCATCAAGTTAGAAAGATCAACCTCCCATTGAAAACCCTAAGGTGAGTTGTTATGATTCCCTTCTTCTATTTGTTCATAAGTTCTTTGATTATTGTTCTTGGCCTTGTGATGTTGATTTCTTGCTTGAAAACCTAAATGGGAGTTGAATGGTTAGAAAATGACATTTGTGGAAGTTAGGGTTCAATGAAGATGATCTAAAAGGGTTGAAATGGGTAGAAATTGTAGTGATAAATAATCTAGGGTTACTTGGTTTTGGAGTTTACATGTTTGTATGGGACTTGGAAAGATTGAAGTATCCTTTGGTGCTCTTGAATTAAGCTTGGTTAGAAGGAATGAAAACCTAGGCTTAAATGGGTAAAAATCTGAAAATGGGCTGGAGGAAGGCTTGGGCGGTCGCCCATGGGGGCTTGGGCGGCCGCCCATCATGGCAGGAATTCACTTTGGCTTTAAAGTCCACTTGGGCGGTCGCCCAAGTGATGAGGGCGGTCGCCCATCATGGCAGAAACAATAATTTCCTTTGAAGTCCACTTGGGCGGTCGCCCAAGTGGTTAGGGCGGTCGCCCATGCCCCTGAACCAAACTTTTTCAATTTAAACAAGAATTGTTTAGCAAGTTGTTTGGCCACCTATAAATTGTGACTCCCACTTAGTAATCGAACTTGAACCTTCATTGAGATCTTGTATCTTTGAATATGGAATTTGTAGGGTAGGTTAATGATCCCTCGCCTTGATGTTATATATATTGTTGTTGACGTTGCTTAGTGTATTCATAAATTGTTGCACTTTGATATTTATTGGGCATGAGTATATATTACCATGTGGTTATTGTTTATCCCTTTTGTGGATTTATTTCAAGTAACTACTATGTGCTTGATAATTTCTAATCAGCTGATATTGGGGGTATAACGTAATACGATCAATTATGGAAGTGTGACCTAATGTGATCGGATTATGTTATACCTGTGACCGTCCCCTCCCCGTGGCCACAAAGTTGGGGTTATAGCATCCGTATTGAGCCAAAAGCCTTACAGAGTTGCTACTATCTTATTTGGTTCCCTGAAAAATGGGTCTTATAAGATGTTAGTATTGCTTAAGCAGCTCACTTAAGATTGGAGTATTATTATACCCAATGTTGTACGACTATTGTTCAGACGGGAAAAGGTAAACCAAAGGTAACGTAAGGTGTTTACAATTTTTCCAACGTGTTATGTGTTGCATCTATTTGGCATATTGTTGCATACATAATAGCTTGCTGAGATTTATTCTCACCCCTCTCCCTTTAATGTTTTAGATCCCGAGACAGGCGGACCGGCCAAGTAAGGACGGAGAGGAGTTTGGAGTAACCTTTTGGGTATTGTCGGGGTATGTATAGGGTGACGTATAAAATGTATTTTGGTAATTCCTTTATTGGAGTTTGTAATTATAAACTTTAAATTCTACGTCATAACCTTAATCTTTTGTAACTAAACAGTGTTCGCTTTCAAAGTTGGTCAACTCCTCCTCCAATGTGGAGTGGAGTAGAGTTCTTTTGAAACGGTTATGTTATTGATGTTTATATTTGAAAGTCAAAGTAAAGTTTTAAAAGTTTAGTGTTTTTGGGTTAGTTTGAGGACGCTCCAACTCGGGACACGTGTAGGTTCCGGGTCGGGGTCCTCACATCGTATCCCTGCTCCAACCGCTTCTGGTGGAAAAGGCGATTCTGGCAATTCCAGGTCTGACCGCGCTTCTTCTTTGACCGCTCCTCCTGCCTTCAAAAGCAGGAATAGCATTCCTAGAAAATACGTGGTCAAACTAAAGCCAGTTCTCTTTGTCACAGCTACAACCGCTCCTCCCAAACCGCATGCGACTCCTAAGAAGAGTAAGGAGTTAGTAAAACCTCATGATGCTTATAGCTTTTATAAATATTCTGTGTGTGATGGTTTAGGTCACAATGCTGCAGAATGCCTTTTGCAATTCACATCCAATGCCAGGAAGAGTAAACCACCTTTCGTCAAGCAAAGGGTCGCGTGAAGGGTTGTTAACTTCAGGACCCAAGAAATAAAAGGGGACCTCGTTCTTAATGTTTACATTGCAGGTCCTCTGCTTAATGGATGGTCACTCCAAGGATAATGAATGGTATCTTGACAGTGGCTGCTCAAGACATATGACTGGAGATAGATCATTACTAGAAGATGTCATTGAAGCAAGTGGTCCGTCTGTAACCTTTGGTGACAACAACAAAGAAAAGACCATTGGATATGGTGTTATAAGGAGAGGAAATGTGAGGACCCTGACCCGGAACCTACACGTGTTCCGAGCTGGAGCGTCCTCAAACTAACCCAAAGATCCTAAACTTTAAAAACTTGATTTAACTTTCAGACATAAACACAACCATTTTAAAATAACTCTACTCCTTTCTACATTGGAGGAAGAGTTGACCAACCTTTAAGTAATAAATGGTTTTAGTTACAAAAAGATGTCGAATATAAAATAGAATTTAAGTTTATGAATACAAACCCTTTAAAAGAATTATGCCAACAAACACTTTCTACACCAATCTATACATAACCCGACGATTCCCAAAATACCACTTCTAAACTCCTTTCCACCCTTACTTGGTCGGTCCACCTGTCTCGGGATCTAAAACATTAAAGGGAGAGGGGTGAGAATACATCTCAGCAAGCTATTATGAATGCAGCAATATGCCATATAAGATGCAACACATAACAAGTTACATACAACACATTGGAAAAGCCGTAAACACCTTTCGTTACCTTGGTTTTACCTTTTCCCGTCTCGAACAATAGTCGTACAACATTGGGTATAATAATACTCCAATCTTACAAAGCCGAGCCGTTTAAGCAATACTCACATCTTATAAGACCCGTTTTTCAGTGAACTAAATAAGATAGTAGCAACTCGTAAGGCTTTCGCTCACTAAAGATGCTATAACCCCAACCTCGCGGCCACGTGAGGGGATTTGCCACAGTATAACATAATCCGATCACATTAGGTCACACTTCCATAATTGATCGTATTATGTTATACCCCCAATATCAGCTGATTAAACACATTATCAAGCACATAATAGTTACTTGAAATATAATCCACAAAGGGGATAAGCAACATAGCCACATGGTAAAATATACTTATGCTCAACCAACATCATAGTGCAACATTTAAGTAATACACTATGCATAACATAATCAATGAATATGTAATCAAATGAGGTAACAATACAACTAGATAATCCACACTTGGGATAATATAATAACATGCTAAATAATCCACAAAGGGGATAAGCAATATAACAACATCTCATAAACAATTCCTACGCAGTCATTACACAACCTCTGATAACCTCAATAAGAGTTCATGATCTACCTCCCAAGTTCGAACTACATTAGTGAAGTACGAATCAAGCTTAATAACCAATTTCCGGACAATATTCTGTATTACAAGGTCTCTATAGGAATTCATGCTAAATTTATCAAGTTGGGATCACATTTGATAAAGCCACATAAGATTGCCAAACAATTTCTGATTCAGACTTAACGTGCTTCCGTAGTTCCATAGTAACCCAATTAAGGTGTCATTAAGTGATACAATTGTTCTAAGTATAACCTAGGTTAAAAAGATTAATTCATATCCGGAAAGGTTAGGTTCCAAACTTTATATTGGTTAAGGATCATGCTAGGAGGTTACTAGTGAAAATTCAGCGAAACAGGAAACTGGGCCAAATTCTGCCAACATGGGCGATCGCCCAAAGGGGTATGGGCGACCGCCCAAACAAGGTTAAGAGGTGGGTATTTTCTGTGGACATGGGCGACCGCCCATCCCACATGGGCGACCGCCCACGAAGCGTTTTCTTCCCAGGCAGCTGCTGAACCAATCTAAACCCAAGAATACAAATTTTGCACTTAGAAGGCTCTCTATCCTCATTCCTTTCATACCAACAATGTAACTAAAAATGATTTGAACTTAGATCCTTTACCACATGAATCTTCACCCATTTTACTACCCCCTTTCAAGTTTTAATTCTATAACTTACTCCATCCATTCCTACACTCTAAATCAACTTTCATGAACAATGAGTACCATTCTAGGTCATCTATCAAATCCCAACTTCAAGAGAGTTTCAAAGCTCTCAACCAAATCAATACAACAATAACAACAACATTCATTAGTTCATGAACATTTAATGAAGGAAAAGGTCATAATAACTCACCTAGCAAGTATGGAATGGAATCAAGATCTTCTTAACTTGATGAGCTCCTCTCTTCACCCCGAACACAAAAGTACTCTCGGATTTAAAAATGGTGGAGAATTGACTTCTCTAGGAACTTAGAAAATGAGGCTTTCAAGGATAAGGTTTCCATGGAATTTGGGAAGGAAGAAGAAGAAAATGAAGAAGAAGAGTGAGGAGGTTAGGGAAGTAAGGGGGGAGGTATGGTGAGGGACACATGGAGGGATATGGGGGGAGTAAGCCTTTCTTGGCCCCCCATCAAAAAATCTAAGGCTTTCACCTTTTAAAAATTTACCTTTCCCCCTAATTATTTATTCTACCCATTTTAACCTCCTCTTACTATTTATCTATTTTCTATTTTTATTATTCCCCATGGTCCTTTATTTAATATCCAATGAATTCTTAAAAGATTCTAAATTTACTTCTCACCCAACTTATCTTAAAATAAAAATTTAAAGACATAAATGAACACATAAAGTTAACATAAATATTAAAAGCATATAATATAATATTTAAAATTTGTGCCTAGGGTTGGGGTCGTCACACTCACTTCCCCTTAAAGAAAATTCGTCCCGAATTGGACTGTCACTTACCTAATTGTTCAACCCGCCTCAGTTACCTGTATACCTCAGACTCCAATTTCCAAATAGCCTCTTCAATGCTGTGATTCTTCCCCAAGATTCCAATTTCTTTAATGATACGATATTACAACTTAATGTTCCAAGAATACCTTACAAATATCACTAACCCGAATTTTCACGACATCAATAACAATATAAATAAATGAAAGTATTTCAACTTATGTCACCAAATACATTACAATACTGCATTTAAAACTTTAAATAATCTATAAGCTGCTCCAAGACAGTCTATGAGTCAAATCACCAATCTACCTTAGGCCTTGCTTCTCCAACCTCACCCTAACAAATTAGAGAACGATATTTTTTTCCCTAACAACGCCTCATACGGTTTATCTCAATGCTAGAATGATAACTGCTATTATACGCACCCAACCACTGGTAATCATACGTCCTATCGACTACAAAAATCCATTGTACATGCCCGTAGCATATCCTCAATAATAAGTAATGATTCCTCAAATTCTCACAAAGTTAAACTCAATAGCATTCCTACATTTCAAAAGGATCTTCCCAAATGACGCCTATCCAATTCATTTAATATTATGGGGTTTATACAATCAACTATCTCCTAACATATATGAGGACTTTATCAATAAATATCTCATCAAAATATATATACTGAGTAGAAAATACAATTCAACTTTCTATAACAAAACAACATACCCCTCTTTACTTCCAATGTAACTCAATCACAAAATCTATCGTGATAATACTCTTAAGTTCAATCTAGAACTCTAAATATTTTAATAAATCTTCTAACGTCAATATTCTATTTTCACAGTTCAATGCTCCAATTATGTTTAGGCCCATTGACAGATCAATATTCGAATCAAATGGTTAGCCGCCCACAACGGAGCCGATCCAACTCCAATACAAAAACCGAGTCTACTGCGACCGTCACATTAATAACCCCACAATTTATCAAATCGCTTTTCGGATCCAAAACTTTAATATAATTAATCACTATAGGGAAACTAGGTTGCCTTTCTACTTGCTTCTGTACAACTTATATCTTTAGAATACCAAGTCTTTCTAAAATTTACAACATCTTTCAAAATTTCAAAGAATAGATAAAAAGAGATCCAAAGAGACTCGAATGGTTTATTTATTTAAAACCGTCCCATACCAGTTTTAATTAACTAAACCACTCACAATTTTAAAAAATTTCAAAAGATTGATAAGCTAAACAAAACTGACTCGAGTGATCTAATTATCTACAACCGTCCCATACCAGTTGTAGATAATTAAATTACTCACAGATTTTAATGTACACAAAAACGGTTCACTGACTTTAATAAATCAATATATCCCCGAAGGCACAGATGCTCATACCGAAGTTCAATATACAATCCAAAGTTGTAAAGCACATTTAAAACAATTCTAACAAAATTTTCTTGTTTGACCTCTATTTATAGTGTAGCCACCACTCATAATATTTATACTTAGTTAAATTATCCACAAGAAAACAAAATCTCGTAATACTAATACTATCTTCTATAACTAACACTAAAATATTCCTTGAGATAATAAACTTGGTAAATCGTCCTCAATTCAATAATTCCTCAAGTTGAATATTCAACACTTTTTTTATTTACTTTGAGTCATCCCTTCCCTACTTTTAATATTGGTATTGTACTTAGTAACAACATTTTGCATACATTAAGTTTCTGATCAAATACCATGATTTCTAAATAAGAAAATATAATTGGAGCTCACATAGATCAATCATCCCCAAATTGCAATTAACATTAACAGTATAAACTAACTTACCTCTCAATAACCATCAACAACTCAAAATCCGTATAACGTCAATATCTTCCAAGCATCACACCAATCCCTCATATGAGTCACGCCACTAAGTCGACCTATAGGGTGTAATCATCCTAAAGTATCCTGTCTTCCAATAAGATTCATCCTCATTTTATATTCTCAACTAATGATAATCGTTTCGCAAAACAAACCATATTCATACATTACCAATTCTTGAAGTTGATCCTATAAGTCACCAATAACTACATCTATTATACTTCTTCATATTTACCCTATTTACCTCTCCATAACTAATACACAACCACAAACCATAACGGTCATAATAGATACAAAGGTTGTCTTAAGTATATCCTTACAACAAATATTTACTACAATTGTAAAATCCCGAAAATTCAACTAATAACCATTGAGTATTCTACTAGTTTCTAAAATCAGTCATACACATCCTCATCAAGTGTTAACGAATGCTTATCCTTCACAGTTACTAATTTGATATCTCCATAATCTATAAATAACCACCAAGTATCATCTTTTCTACTTATAGTGCTAATTTATCCTTACGGAGTTTCGCTAAGCTAATTATCTTCTTTATCAATTAATTTCCCAAGTTTGAATCATCAATTCCATCATCCTAATCAGTGTCCTCTATCTAGGAATCCGAATGCCAAAATAGTACCTTATATCAACTCAAAGCCTCAATATCCTGGTATGATACCTGATGGAAACCCAATTTGAAACTCACATGAAAAACACCACTTAATCAACTTATAGGGTGATATTACCTACAAGAATATCTGATTTCCTATTCAAATTAGTAGTAAGAATACAGTCAATCTCTCATTAGAGATTATACTTATAGCACATAAGGCAGATATATGTCAGTTCTATAAGGATTCGTACTCGCGATATTTTATAACCCATATAATCCCACTTAGACTATCACTTTCAATACTAGTCTCATATATCTAGTCTCCACCATGAGACACCAATGTATAAATACTCACGCAAGTTATACAACCATAAATCACTCTTAATTAGGCTATATACCTAACCTCAACTAAGAGCTCACCAATTCAATTACCACCGGTACATGAGATAATTCAAGTGTCTTTTAATCAATTATAACACATAACCCAATAACCTTCACATTCTTTAGGCCATACTTTCGACATTTATGCATATATGACATAATAGCAATTAGTGACTTATCCGCCTCAACCACACACGGAGACAAATCAAACATAGATAAGGAGACTCACTTCTTGCGACAGTCCTCCCTAAACACAATAACTACTCAATCAATTCAGGTCAATATAACAATAATTCACGGATTGGTATATTTACCATATCCACCGGCAATCCATGCCCACTTAATCACAACTACCATGATAATCAAGGATGATTCGAGGTACTCTCCCATCGGAGTAGAACCTCCAACACATAAGGCAACTCTCGGGCCATTTATGCAAAATAAAAAACGAAATGTAATGCCACATGAAAACGAAATAAACGGGGATTTATAAAAGTATGATCCCTAACTCCGGAGACAGGTAATATACCTCAAATGATTGTGGAGGAATCTATCTCTCCATATTGCTCACATTTCATTGATCCTTTGGTTGATCATTATTATTTTCTGTCATTGAACAAATTCCTGCATTAAACACTCGATGTAAGTTATCGCACACTCTCACTCAGCTAGACTCTACCCGAGAACTCTAACCGAGCTCTGATACCAACTGTGAGGACCCTGACCCGGAACCTACACGTGTCCTGAGCTGGAGCGTCCTCAAACTAACCCAAAGATCCTAAACTTTTAAAACTTGATTTAACTTTCAGACATAAACACAACCATTTTAAAATAACTCTACTCCTTTCTACATTGGAGGAAGAGTTGACCAACCTTTAAGTAATAAATGGTTTTAGTTACAAAAATATGTCGAATATAAAATAGAATTTAAGTTTATGAATACAAACCCTTTAAAAGAATTATGCCAACAAACACTTTCTACACCAATCTATACATAACCCGACGATTCCCAAAATATCACTTCTAAACTCCTTTCCGCCCTTACTTGGTCGGTCCACCTGTCTCGGGATCTAAAACATTAAAGGGAGAGGGGTGAGAATACATCTCAGCAAGCTATTATGAATGCAGCAATATGCCATATAAGATGCAACACATAACAAGTTACATACAACACATTGGAAAAGCTGTAAACACCTTTCGTTACCTTGGTTTACCTTTTCCCGTCTGAACAATAGTCGTACAACATTGGGTATAATAATACTCCAATCTTACAGTGAGCTGCTTAAGCAATACTCACATCTTATAAGACCCGTTTTTCAGGGAACCAAATAAGATAGTAGCAACTCTGTAAGGCTTTTGGCTCACTACAGATGCTATAACCCCAACCTGTGGCCACAGGAGGGGACGGTCACAGGTATAACATAATCCGATCACATTAGGTCACACTTCCATAATTGATCGTATTATGTTATACCCCCAATATCAGCTGATTAAACACATTATCAAGCACATAATAGTTACTTGAAATATAATCCACAAAGGGGATAAGCAACATAGCCACATGATAAAATATACTTATGCTCAACCAACATCATAGTGCAACATTTAAGTAATACACTATGCATAACATAATCAATGAATATGTAATCAAATGAGGTAACAATACAACCGGATAATCCACACTTGGGATAATATAATAACATGCTAAATAATCCACAAAGGGGATAAGCAATATAACAACATCTCATAAACAATTCCTACGCAGTTATTACACAACCTCGGATAACCTCAATAAGAGTTCATGATCTACCTCCCAAGTTCGAACTACATTAGTGAAGTACGAATCAAGCTTAATAACCAATTTCCGGACAATATTCTGTATTACAAGGTCTCTATAGGAATTCATGCTAAATTTATCAAGTTGGGATCACATTTGATAAAGCCACATAAGATTGCCAAACAATTTCTGATTCAGACTTAACGTGCTTCCGTAGTTCCATAGTAACCCAATTAAGGTGTCATTAAGTGATACAATTGTTCTAAGTATAACCTAGGTTAAAAAGATTAATTCATATCCGGAAAGGTTAGGTTCCAAACTTTATATTGGTTAAGGATCATGCTAGGAGGTTACTAGTGAAAATTCAGCGAAACAGGAAACTGGGCCAAATTCTGCCAACATGGGCGACCGCCCAAAGGGGTATGGGCGACCGCCCAAACAAGGTTAAGAGGAGGGTATTTTCTGTGGACATGGGCGACCGCCCATCCCACATGGGCGACCGCCCACGAAGCGTTTTCTTCCCAGGCAGCTGCTGAACCAATCTAAACCCAAGAATACAAATTTTGCACTTAGAAGGCTCTCTATCCTCATTCCTTTCATACCAACAATGTAACTAAAAATGATTTGAACTTAGATCCTTTACCACATGAATCTTCACCCATTTTACTACCCCCTTTCAAGTTTTAATTCTATAACTTACTCCATCCATTCCTACACTCTAAATCAACTTTCATGAACAATGAGTACCATTCTAGGTCATTTATCAAATCCCAACTTCAAGAGAGTTTCAAAGCTCTCAACCAAATCAATACAACAATAACAACAACATTCATTAGTTCATGAACATTTAATGAAGGAAAAGGTCATAATAACTCACCTAGCAAGTATGGAATGGAATCAAGATCTTCTTAACTTGATGAGCTCCTCTCTTCACCCCGAACACAAAAGTACTCTCGGATTTAAAAATGGTGGAGAATTGACTTCTCTAGGAACTTAGAAAATGAGGCTTTCAAGGATAAGGTTTCCATGGAATTTGGGAAGGAAGAAGGAGAAAATGAAGAAGAAGAGTGAGGAGGTTAGGGAAGTAAGGGGGGAGGTATGGTGAGGGACACATGGAGGGATATGGGGGGAGTAAGCCTTTCTTGGCCCCCATCAAAAAAATCTAAGGCTTTCACCTTTTAAAAATTTACCTTTTTCCCTAATTATTTATTCTACCCATTTTAACCTCCTCTTACTATTTATCTATTTTCTATTTTTATTATTCCCCATGGTCCTTTATTTAATATCCAATGAATTCTTAAAAGATTCTAAATTTACTTCTCACCCAACTTATCTTAAAATAAAAATTTAAAGACATAAATGAACACATAAAGTTAACATAAATATTAAAAGCATATAATATAATATTTAAAATTTGTGCCTAGGGTTGGGGTCGTCACAGGAAACCTAACTATTGAGAAGGTTTCTCTTGTTGAAGGACTCAAGCACAACCTCCTTTCAATTTCTCAATTCTGCGACAAAGGAATGCTTTGCAACTTCACGTCATCAAACTGCTTTATCAAAGATAGCATTTCCGGCGTCACCCTACTCACAGGGATTCGTAAGAGTAATATTTACATTATTGATTTAGATTCTGTATGTAGTATTACTAATCTCTGTTTTGTAGCTAAAAATGTGAGCGAAAATAGTTGGCTTTGGCACAAGAGGTTGAGCCACTTGAACTTCAAGTATCTTGCAAAGATTGGTAGGGAAAACCTCGTTCGTGGTTTACCCAAAGTGGCTGACCACCATCCAGAGAAATGCAATGCATGCCAGCTTGGTAAGCAGTCTGCGTCGTCTTTCACCAGCAAGACCGCTCCATCAACTTCAAGATGCTTACAACTGCTTCACATAGATTTGTTTGGACCCGTAACCACTGCCAGCATTGGAGGAAATAGATATACCTTAGTGGTGGTGGATGATTACTCAAGATATACGTGGGTTGAGATGATGATTTCCAAAGATGATTGCTATGATATTCTCACCGCACTTTTTAGATGGCTCCAAACTCAAAAAGAAGACGACATCGTTAGTGTTCGATCAAATAATGGAACAGAATTCAAGAACAACGATGTTGCTCAGTATTGTGATGACCATGGGATTGATCACAATTTCTCAACTGCTGGTGTTCCACAACAAAATGGGGTTGTGGAAAGGAAGAATAGGACGTTGATTGAGGCTGAAAAGACGATGATATCTGAAGGAAAGCTACCTCAGTATTTTTGGACTAAAGCAATCAACACAGCATGCTTCACTCAGAACCGCTCCCTCATCAACAAAACCTATAACAAGACTCCCTATGAGCTTTGGCGAGGAAGAACCCCCAACATTGCATTCTTCAAGATCTTTGGCTGCAAATGTTTTGTCCTCTACAACGGAAGAGAAAATAGAGGTAAATTCGGAGCCAAGGCCGACGAAGGTATTTTTGTTGGGTATGCTAAACATTCAAAAGCTTTTCGTGTTTTTAATAAAACTAGTTTAAAAATAGTTGAGTCTGTTCATGTTACTTTCGATGAGCATTCTCTCCTTGAGCCACATTTGGCTCCAAGTGTTGCTGATGATTTTGTTAAGCATAATGAAACAGGTGAACCTTCTAGAACCGCACCTGAACCTCAACCGCAAAATCCAAGACTCCTCAATCGAAATTCCCTCAAACCGCACGTTTGAAACTGCACCTGAAGTTCCTACTCCAGATGCAACTCCTAGGGAACAAGAAGTTGAGAATTCCCCTATCCAGCTTATAGAACCTCTTCGTCAACTTACCTTCCATGACTTCGCTGAAGGATCTAACGATGTTCCAATTGAAGATCTTCAGCAAACCTCAGTCCAACCAGACTTACCCCCGGAGGTTCGTGAAGTCAGCAGTCACCCTCTCTCTAATGTGATTGGTGATATGTTTTCCGGTGTTCAAACAAGGAGATCTAACTATGACGAGCATACTTGTGAGGACCCCGACCCGGAACCTACACGTGTTCCGAGTTGGAGCGCCCTCAAACTAACCCGAAAACACTAAACTTTTAAAACTTTACTTTGACTTTCAAACATAAACATTAATAATATAACATTTCAAACTAACTCCACTCTACTCCACATCGGAGGAGGAGATAACTAACTTTGAAAAGTAACAACCTGTTTTAATTACAAAGACTTTAGTTATAACGTACAAACTAAGTTTTATACTCATAAACTCCATAAAGGAATTATACCAAAATACATTCTTTACACCAACCTATACGTACCCTGACAAATCCCAAAATACCACGTACCAACTCCTTTCCGTCCTCACTTGGCCGGTCCGCCTGTCTCAGGATCTAAAACAGTAAAGGGAGAGGGGTGAGAATAAATCTCAATGAGCTATTATGATATGCAGCAAGATGCCAAACAAAGTGCAACACATAGCATGGTAGCACATAACACACTAGGAAAGCGGTAAACACATTCCGTTACCTTGGTTTACCTTTCCCGCTCGAACAACAATAAGTCGTATAACCGCGGGTATCAATACTCCACTACATCTCGTGAATGCATATTCACCGTATCCCATACCATGTAACCGAGACAGCTTATGCTTATAACTCATCTCCGTGAACCGCTTAGGCATATTCACATCTTATAAAACCCGTTTTCCAGGAAAATATAAGACATCGCATTCCTATGAACCGACCGCACATATCCATGTAAGCCGAACCCCGCCTCGTGGCCGCAGAGGGGGAGAGGTCACAGTGTATGATGAATCTTCAATCACTTAGAGAACAAATCAATAACCGATTGAAATCCATTATACCCCCATTCACATAAAATATCAACACGTTCAAGCACATAATAGATACTTGAAATATGATCCACAAACGGGATAGCAATATAACCACATGGTAAAATATACTCATGCCAATCAATGCCATAATGCAACATTTAAGTAATACACTATGCATAGTATCATCAACAAATATGAATGATAACAAATAAATTCACAAATGGAATAACCATACAACTACATAGTAAACATATCCACACATTGGGATAACATAACAACTTGTCAAATATTCCACACTTGGGGAGCCACATAACACTTGCCAAATAATCCACAAAGGGGATAAACAATATAGTCACATGGTAAAAATAGAATATCTGGAAATGATCATTACATATTTAGTTTATAAAACCAATTCCATTTGAGAGATCACCTAAAAATACTCAATTTGGACTCTTGAACCATCCAATTTCGAGTCCGTATGAATTAACTATGATTTATTCAATTTCCACTCAACTTCTAACGTACAATACTACCTGCTGTAACCAAATCAGATTTTTGGGACATAAGGATAACTTCTTTAGCTATGAAACCATCACATTCAGAAAGTACTCAGAAAAACACCCAATTTAGACCCAAGAACCATCCAATTCCGATTTAATATGATTAAGTTATGACCATCACAAGATTGCTAAACGAATTCCTGTTCGTAATTGAAGTTAGGATTTCTGGGGTCTTGGGCGACCGCCCAAACCTCTTGGGCGACCGCCCAAGAGGGTTTTCAAGGAAATGTGAGTTTCTGCCAGCATGGGCGGCCGCTCAGCCCCGCGACCGCCCAAGCCTCCTGCCAGCCCAAACTTAGGTTTTTAACCCCTTTAACCCTAGTTCTTCCTTCCCTCTACCATTGATTATTCAAGAACACCCAAGAACACCTTCATTTCACCAAATCCCAAACAAACATGTAAACTTCAAAACCAAGTAACCCTAGATTATTTATCACTACTATTTCTACCCATTTCAACCCTTTTAACTCATCTTCATTGAACCCTAACTTCAACAATTTCAAATTCTATCCATTCCTTAAAAATCTAAATCAACTCCCATGAACCACTATCTTTTTAAGCCATTAATCCATTTTCTAACTCCAAGAAGATTTCCAAAGCATATAATAACAATCACAACACTAAGAACAACAATAGATAGATTATGAGCACATAAATGAAAGGAGGTCATAACAACTCACCTTTGGGATTGAAATGGAAGGTTGATCTATTTAGCTAGATGAGTTCCTCTAGGCGATCCAACTTCAAAGGTGCTCTTGGACTTGAATTTGGTGAAGAAATTCTTGGCTTCAAGGTTTGGAACTTGGGGCTTCCATGGAGGTTCTCTCTAATTCTCTAGGTTGAAGATGAATGAGAAATGAGGGAGAAGGGAGGGGTAGTAAGAGGAGGTGATGGGAAGAGGACACTTGGCAAGGCATGGAAGAGTAAGAAAGTTGGCCCCTCCTACAACTTAATCCAAGGCTTTCACCCTACTCCCATTAATTTAAAATAAACCTTATCCCATTAATTCATCCTACTCATTTAACCTCCCCACATATTTATCTATTTATTAAATTTCCATTTTGTATCATTTCCCTTAGTTTCTTTATTTAATGTCCAATAAATTCTTATAAGCTCCTTAATTTACTTTTCACCCAATTTATCCTAACTCAAGAATTTAAAGATAAAATTGAACACATAAAGTCAACATAATATTAAAAGCATATAATTAAATATTAAAAATTGAGTGCCTAGGGTTGGGGTCGTCACACTCACTCCTTAAAGAAAATTCGACCCGAATTTTAAAAAGACTTATCTTAATGATAAATTAAAGAAGATAACCTTCCCCACAATCAAATTACACTTCCAAATAGTTTTCTCAAAGTATTATTATTATACCCATTTTCCACAACCCTAATACTCTCAAAGTTTAATTTCGGACTTACGATTTTAGTAACTCTCAACCATTCCCTCACATAAACCAAACCCGTTAAATCATCATTAGTTGAAGAACTCCGCACACATGAGGAATTTTAAGGACAACTTTCCCATACAATACTTCATACAATACCACTTAATACAGACCGAAAACCACTAATATACGCAATCTCATCAAGGTTAAATAACTTCTCAAGTTGAAACGAAATCCATCACACAACACGCAATTTATTCTCAAGAATTTGGATAGTCTTCTTTGTCTGTCCATCCGTCCGAGGAAGAAACGCACCACCGAAACTTGACTTGGAACTCAAAACCTTGCACCTCGCTTTCCAAAACACAATGAATCCTCGATCCCGATCCGGTAAAATGTTGATTGGTTTTCCACGAAATCATTCAATCTCCCGCATTCACAATGTTTTAATTTCCCCTCGAATACTTCGTTAATATAAGTTGAAAGTAAACCGACTTGATCTATTCATCCACTATCACTCCAACACACCCAACCTTATCGACGTTGAAAGTAGTACAGCTTACAAAATTCCATCGCACCGTCTTCCCATTCGAATCTTCTAACTCTTCTTCAAGTCTTGATACTTCTTCAAACTTTTCGATGAGTCGCAATTCTAGGTTTACGGTCTTCCTCTAAAACCGGTATTCTAATCTCTTACGAATGATACACACTCCGAGTTGAGGGTTAAATTTTCATCCCACTAGATACAAAATCCTTGGTCTCCCGGTCTTGAAACTAGCCGATAATCCTCTTAACTTCGAATCATGGTTGAACTTCCTCTAAGGTCTCCACACTATAAGTATAACTTGAATTTTCGCAAAATATCTCACCATGCAACTCAAAGGATATAATTGTTGACACATAAGCCTTTCGGCTAATCGCAATCGCAATCACAATAACTTTTCCGGTAACAAGATATAACCTCATTTAAGTCTTTCTAATAATTTCCACCCTCGACTCGCTTATTGTTAAATTCCTTTCGAACCAACAAATACTTTAAACTTTCATGATCGTTAACACATCTCAAATTTGGTTGCAACTAGTTAAAAATTCCGCTAGTAAAACGCAATATAATCTCGATTACTTACAAGTTGAAAATAAGAAGATTCCCGCTCCGCCCGATTCACTTCCTCTAAACATAAGTTATCACTTTCCCATTTCGCATCATATCACAAATTAGCCTTCCATTGATACACAATTAAAAGCGTCAAGTTCTCGCATTCATTACTCAATAAGGATCATATCTACAAATCGACCTATTCTTCCTCTCTACTATACGATTCACCCTTATTGCATTCTACATCCAGGATACCTCTTCCAAGTTAACTCTATCAACAATAATACAATTCTCAAGAATCTAATGACACTCCTTGGTAGCACCCCTTTCAATCCTAAAACTATGGACTCATTACGGCAATATTCCAAAGCCAACTTACAATTATTAAACTTCACACATAAATTTTCCTATTGGAAAATAGATAACACAATTCACAATTAATTTTCATGATATTCTCAACGTCAAGTAAACAAGGATGTCACCACTAATAATTTCCACTAGCTATCAAGATAAGGATAGAACTCTACTCCTTATAACCACAACAAAATCGAGACCATTCTATAGGGTGCTTTTGATATAGGTATTTAACCCGACACTACATCAATACGTGATTCCACTTCCCAACCGAAAGTCATATAATACTTTGCCGAAAGCATACTTACTATTTTCCTAATTAGCACATAACATTTTTCGAAGACTTCTTACCTAAGTCTACCACATTTCAATTAAGCTTCACACTTCTTAACCAAAAATTTTCAATCTTTAAGGCATATCTAACAAGGATACCACATAAAGGCTTATTTGCATCTAATACCATATAGACCAATTAAGCATAGTAAAAAAAAAAGACTCGCTTCATACGACGGTCTATCACCGCCCGACCACTACTTACCATTCTAGGCCAGGTATATATCAAAATCACACATTGGTAATCATACCAAATCAACTAGCAATACATGCTCAGTTATAACCACGTCACACTAGTGGTAAACCAAATAATATTCGAGGTATTCTCTCATAAGAGTAGAAATCTCTAACACATAAAACACATCTTAAGCAATGTATGCCACATGAAACAAAATGCAATGTCACACGTGCATGAGATGAACCGGGATCTATAAAGTATGACCCCTACTTCGAGACAGTATATTACCTCTAAAGGTAGCCGAGGATCTATCCCTCCAAAACTCAAAACAAGTATTCGACTTTAAACGTTACCTTTTTGGATTTCCTTCATTGTTCCTTTTTATTCCTCCTTTAGGCCCCCTATGTCCGGTACCCAAAGCTAACCTTCGATGAAATATAGGACAATTCTTCTTGTAGTGTCCCATTTCTCCACAATTCAAACATTTCCCTTGCTTACTCCAACACTTGTCTTCATAATGACCCATCTTCTTGCAATATCCACATATAATCCTTACCCGACCAAGTCGGATGATTTGTCTCGAGTCGCCACTTTTTCTCCTCTTGCTAACTCCGGTGCCGATCCTTTCGATGCCCTCTATTATATCCAACCTTGGCCTTGAAACTTCGCTTACTTCCACTTCCACCCTCGCATTTACCCTGCTCGTCAATATCATTCTCTATTCGGTAGGCTTTATTCACCGCTGTCTCGAAAATCTGGAAGTCGTGCGTCAATAATCAAGCTTCTGAACTCTAGTCTTAATCCCTTCACAAATCGATATATCCGTCTCTCTTCTTCCGGTACCAAATGTGGACAATAGCGAGCTAGCTCCGTAAACCTTCTTGAATACCGCGCCACGGTCATTGCTCCTTGCTCTAATTTCAAAAACTCAACTTCCTTCTTATCTCTTGTAACTATTGGAATGAAATGATCTCGAAATTTACGCGTAAAGTTCTCCTGTGTCCATGCGGTGTAAGGTTTCGATCCCACCGTCCTTCACTACTTGCCACCAATGCTCTGCGGAGTCCCTCTAACTTGAAGATCTGCGCATCTCACTTTTTCTCGCATCCGTGCTCTCCATCGCCGCGAAAATCTTATTCATACTTTCAAGCCATCTCTCACCCTTCACCGGATCCGGATCTCCACTAAAACTTGGAGGTGTCATCTTAACGAACTTTTCCAAACCATGCCCATGTATACGCCTCCTTGATCTTCTTTGTGCTTGCCCTTGTGTTGTCATATTTTGCAAAAATCCTCGAAACATGTTCATCGTCTCAACATTCGGATTTCCATCACCCCGCCTTACCAACATTGCCCTTAACCCGATGCCGATCATCCTCATTTTCAGCCATTGAATAAACTCCCGCAACAAACACTCGACGTAATTTATCACACACTCTCACTCGCCTAGACTCTACCCGAGAACTCTAACCGAGCTCGATACCAACCGCGAGGACCCCGACCCGGAACCTACACGTGTTCCGAGTTGGAGCGCCTCTCAAACTAACCCGAAAACACTAAACTTTTAAAACTTTACTTTGACTTTCAAACATAAACATTAGTAATATAACATTTCAAACTAACTCCACTCTACTCCACATCGGAGGAGGAGATAACTAACTTTGAAAAGTAACAACCTGTTTTAATTACAAAGACTTTAGTTATAACGTACAAACTAAGTTTTATACTCATAAACTCCATAAAGGAATTATACCAAAATACATTCTTTACACCAACCTATACGTACCACGACAAATCCCAAAATACCACGTACCAACTCCTTTCCGTCCTCACTTGGCCGGTCCGCGCTCTCTCGTGATCTAAAAACAAGAAAGGGAGAGGGGTGAGAATAAATCTCAATGAGCTATTATGATATGCAAAGAAGATGCCAAACAAAGTGCAACACATAGCATGGTAGCACATAACACACTAGGAAAGCGGTAAACACATTCTGCTACCTTGGTTTACCTTTCCCGTCTCGAACAATAAGTCGTATAACCGTGGGTATCAATACTCCACTACATCTGTGAATGCATATTCACCGTATCCCATACCATGTAACCGAGACGCTATGCTTATAACTCATCTCCGTGAACCGCTTAGGCATATTCACATCTTATAAAACCCGTTTTCCAGGGAAAATATAAGACATCGCATTCCTATGAACCGACCGCACATATCCATAGAAGCCGAACCCCGCCCGCGCCGCAGAGGGGAGAGGTCACTGTGTATGATGAATCTTCAATCAACTTAGAGAACAAATCAATAACTGATTGAAATCCATTATACCCCCATTCACATAAAATATCAACACGTTCAAGCACATAATAGATACTTGAAATATGATCCACAAACGGGATAGCAATATAACCACATGGTAAAATATACTCATGCCAATCAATGCCATAATGCAACATTTAAGTAATACACTATGCATAGTATCATCAACAAATATGAATGATAACAAATAAATTCACAAATGGAATAACCATACAACTACATAGTAAACATATCCACACATTGGGATAACATAACAACTTGTCAAATATTCCACACTTGGGGAGCCACATAACACTTGCCAAATAATCCACAAAGGGGATAAACAATATAGTCACATGGTAAAAATAGAATATCTGGAAATGATCATTACATATTTAGTTTATAAAACCAATTCCATTTGAGAGATCACCTAAAATACTCAATTTGGACTCGTGAACCATCCAATTTCGAGTCCGTATGAATTAACTATGATTTATTCAATTTCCACTCAACTTCTAACGTACAATACTACCTGCTGTAACCAAATCAGATTTTTGGGACATAAGGATAACTTCTTTAGCTATGAAACCATCACATTCAGAAAGTACTCAGAAAAACACCCAATTTAGACCCAAGAACCATCCAATTCCGATTTAATATGATTAAGTTATGACCATCACAAAGATTGCTAAACGAATTCTGGTTCGAATTGAAGTTAGGATTTCTGGGGTCTTGGGCGACCGCCCAAACCTCTTGGGCGACCGCCCAAGAGGGTTTTCAAGGAAATGTGAGTTTCTACGCCAGCATGGGCGGCCGCTCAGCCCCTTGGGCGACCGCCCAAGCCTCCCGCCAGCCCAAACTTAGGTTTTTAACCCCTTTAACCCTAGTTCTTCCTTCCCTCTACCATTGATTATTCAAGAACACCCAAGAACACCTTCATTTCACCAAATCCCAAACAAACATGTAAACTTCAAAACCAAGTAACCCTAGATTATTTATCACTACTATTTCTACCCATTTCAACCCTTTTAACTCATCTTCATTGAACCCTAACTTCAACAATTTCAAATTCTATCCATTCCTTAAAAATCTAAATCAACTCCCATGAACCACTATCTTTTAAGCCATTAATCCATTTTCTAACTCCAAGAAGATTTCCAAAGCATATAATAACAATCACAACACTAAGAACAACAATAGATAGATTATGAGCACATAAATGAAAGGAGGTCATAACAACTCACCTTTGGGATTGAAATGGAAGGTTGATCTATTTAGCTAGATGAGTTCCTCTAGGCGATCCAACTTCAAAGGTGCTCTTGGACTTGAATTTGGTGAAGAAATTCTTGGCTTCAAGGTTTGGAACTTGGGGCTTCCATGGAGGTTCTCTCTAATTCTCTAGGTTGAAGATGAATGAGAAATGAGGGAGAAGGGAGGGGTAGTAAGAGGAGGTGATGGGAAGAGGACACTTGGCAAGGCATGGAAGAGTAAGAAAGTTGGCCCCTCCTACAACTTAATCCAAGGCTTTCACCCTACTCCCATTAATTTAAAATAAACCTTATCCCATTAATTCATCCTACTCATTTAACCTCCCCACATATTTATCTATTTATTAAATTTCCATTTTGTATCATTTCCCTTAGTTTCTTTATTTAATGTCCAATAAATTCTTATAAGCTCCTTAATTTACTTTTCACCCAATTTATCCTAACTCAAGAATTTAAAGATAAAATTGAACACATAAAGTCAACATAATATTAAAAGCATATAATTAAATATTAAAAATTGAGTGCCTAGGGTTGGGGTCGTCACAATACTTCCTTGATATCTCAAATTGAACCCAAGAAGATTGATGAAGCACTCCAAGATTCCAGTTGGGTCGTTGCTATGCAAGAAGAACTCAACCAGTTTGATAGATGCAAGGTCTGGACTTTAGTGCCTAGACCTCAGGATCAAGGAGTGATAGGAACCAAGTGAGTATTTAGGAATAAGATGGATGAGAATGAAAGCATCACTAGGAATAAAGCAAGATTGGTTGCACAAGGATATAGGCAAGAAGAAGGAATCGATTATGATGAACCTTTGCTCCAGTTGCAAGATTGGAAGCTATCAGAATCTTCTTAGACTACGCCTCTTTCAAGCGTTTCAAGTTATATCAAATGGACTTGAAGAGTGCTTTCCTCAACGGCGAACTGCAAGAGACCGTGTATGTTGCTCAACCGCCTGGATTTGAAGACTCCAAATTTCCCAATCATGTCTACAAACTCCAGAAAGCTTTGTATGAACTTAAGCAAGCTCCAAGGGCATGGTATGAGACTTTTTCTAAATTTTTACTAGAAAAAGGATTTAAACGTGGTAAAATCGATACAACTCTTTTTATTGCCAAATATAATGAGCATACCTTACTTGTTCAAATATATGTCGATGATATTATTTTTGGTTCTACTAACGAGTTACTTTGTAAGCGTTTCGAGAAGCTAATGAAAAGCAAGTTTAAGATGAGCATGATGGGAGAATTAACATTCTTCCTCGGGCTTCAAATCAAGCAATGCGAAGAAGGTATTTTCCTCAGCCAAGCCAAATATACCAAGGAGCTAATAAAGAAGTTTGGATTAGAAAATGCTAAAGCATATGATACTCCAATGGCCACCGGCAATAAGCTAGATAAAGATCTCAAATGTAAGAAAGTTGATCAAACTTTATATCGAGGTATGATCGGCTCATTACTTTATTTAACTGCTAGTAGGCCAGATATCATGTTTAGTGTCTGTGTATGTGCACGCTATCAAGCAGATCCTAGAGAAGCACATCTTATTGCATTCAAGCGTATAATCCGCTATTTATCTGGAACCACTAACCTTGGACTTTGGTATTCCAAAGATTCGAACTTCGATCTTGTAGGTTATTCAGATGCAGATTATGCAGCTTGTACTATTGACAGGAAAAGCACTAGTGGTACTTGTCATTTCCTCGGGAATAGACTAGTTGCTTGGGCCAGCAAGAAGCAAGCTTCAGTCTCAGTGTCAACCACAGAAGCTGAGTATATTGTTGCTGGTAGTTGTTGCTGTCAAATCCTTTGGATGAAGCAGCAGTTGGTAGACTATGAAATCCATGAAGGGAATTGCCCCATCATGTGTGATAACACTTCAACAATTTCAGTCTCCAACAACCCTGTCATGCATTCCAATACCAAGCATATTGATATCAAGTATCATTTCCTCAAAGACCATGTGGAGAAGAGGAATATCCATTTAGAGTACGTGGGAACAGACAACCAAATTGCTGATATCCTCACAAAGGCTCTTGACTCCAAGAGATTTTCTTTCCTCAAAGGAGAAATGGGTATGCTTGAACTTAAATAAATTCCATACTTTTTATTGGCTAACTTGTTTGTTGAGTATAGGATTGAAACTCTTAAGGATTGAGACCGCTTATGTTGAACCGCCTATCCTAAAACCGCAAGCTGTCAAAATCGCCTGCATCCAACCACCAGTTCCCAATCGCTTGATGCAGTCAGACCGCTTGGATCAAAACCGCGTTTCAACAAAGAGTAAATTCTGTCCATTTATGTCTCATTCTTATTCCTTAAAAAAAAAAAAAAAACTGCTCAAATTCTTTTATTTATTTTTTAGTCCTTATTTTGACATAAGGGTATTTTTGCAAATGTTTTCCCTCGTTTATTTCAAAATTAAGAGCATTTAATGCTAAGGGGACATGAGCATTAATTTCCTTCATGTCAGCCGTCATAAAGAGATGTGCAGGAGGTGAAAGGGTGCAACAGTTGGTTTAATTTCAATCATTCCTTCTGAACCAACTGCCTGCCCCCTTCACCCTATATATACCTTGTTTGGTGAAATCTTTCCTTTTCTTATGCCAAACTCTCTGCACTCTGTACTTTCTACCAACTCACTTTCTCTCTCTAAAACCTTTACAAAACCTCCATTTTCAAAGTTGTTCATCAATGGCAACAACTTCAAAAAGACAAATGGCCTCAACTGTTGCTAGGGCAAAGAAACCTATTCTGGAAATGGTAACAACTTCTAAACCCTAACTCTTAATTTCTGTCAAAATCAGCCATGGATGAACATAAACTGTTCGTATTCTTCAAGTTCTGATTTTTGATGATTGTGATCTTGTTTCTTGACCATTTTTGTTGAAATAAGTTGGGTTTTGCTCGCATTATTGTTTAGATTTCATTTACTTAACTTATTTCATGATCCATCCAAGTTTAGGACACTGATTTTGATTTATTCAGTTTCGTGTGTTTGAAAACCCATTTCTGTGTTCTTGACTTTTGTTGATGATTCTGGGTAAAGGATGAATTTTTAATGATATATTGTTAATCCCCTTCCCAATGTGATCATTTTGATATGTTATTTGCCTATTTTGATTAAGTTTTTGCAAATCTTTGTTCTTGGTGTTCATGTATGTTCTTCGTGTTCTTCATGAAACTCATGAATTTTTTCTTGAATATTCATATGTTTTGGTTGCCTTGATTTTGAAAAATGTTTTCCAATACTTAGAAAATTTTTCAAAATTTTCAACAATTTTGGATTTCCTTGGTTTGAAACCGCCTGTATGCTAACCGCTCAATCTTTAGTTTCAAACCGCTCCTCCCTTTTCAAGCTAAAACCGCATGTTCTAAACCGCTTTTTTAAATCTTTTGAAACTGCATGCTGTTTTAGTTCCATTCCTAATCTTTTTGAGATTTTACTAAGTATATAGGCTGGAAACCAAGAAATTCCTCTCTAAGCACCGCTTGCAGAGTGGGATAAGTTTGGATTACAATGCCACGTACTTAAGTAATTTTATTCTCAAGTCCTCATTATTTGTTTAAGTATTCATAGTTTCACTTGGGGTTTGAAATTCTCAAACCGCACCATTGCTCAACCGCTTGGTGCTCAAACCACTTGTGAACTATGAATACAAAAATGGATCTAACACTTCATGTTTTACTTTGTAGGATCCATCTACCTTCCTACCTGGATGGGAAGTAAATGAGGCTGAGCTAAAGACAGATGCTCTAGGAAGGGAGTTGCCGAGGAAGCTCAGAGTTTCTGGCATCCTACCGCTTTTCACCAAGAAGCAGAATTTCATAGTGCCATCTTTCGTGGATCAGTTCTTTGCAACCGCTAAGAAGGATTCAAGAGTTCTTGATGAAGGCCAAAGAGTTTCTTGCCTAACCGCTGTTGTTGAAGGCCTAAAGCTCTCCATAGACTACATTGACATCAAAAGGCTTTTCAAGTTTGCAGTTGGTGGAGCTTCCTTAGAGGTTGATCAAGTTATTCAGGACAATGCTGCCTTCCAAACTGCCAAAGTAGACACCTTGGTTAAGAAGTATAAGAAGATCCCCAGGAAAAATTTTGGTGAGCTGATGAGCCACATTGGTCATCTTGTTGGGAGAACAGTTTGTGGGAAGACTGGAAACCATAACAACTTTACATCCCAACAATGGATGTACCTGTTCGCTATCTTTATGGAGATCAAGCTACACCGGCCAAGAATCCTTTACTTAGAGATTAAGGATAGCATTGAGACCTATCAGTCCAAGGTCAAAGGTGAAGATCAGAGGTGGAGACCATTCTGCAGGATCATAACCGCTCTTTTGATGGACTTTGAGCATCTAGATGAAATGGTCACCAAGAATCCAGAACTTATGGTGGACTGCTCAGATGATTCCCTTGGATTACTTGCATGCTATTCCTTCATGTATGCCAATGGAGATGCATTATACAAATCTCTGTATGATGCAGATACCTACCCAAGGAAGGAACCCTATGAGTTGAGAGACCCCACAACCGCTCCTAAGTCTAAAGGAGCCAAGCGGTCCAGGAAGCCCCAAGCCAGAGCAGAACCGCCACCTAAGAAGACCAAGACCGCTCCAGCAACTAAACCGCCTACAGCTGATGATGGAGCTGGTCCCAGTAAGAAGAAGCAGAAGAAGCCATCTGAAACCATGAACTTGGTGGATGAAGAGGATGAAGAAGAGGAAGACCCAAGTATTCCCAACTTGGTGGCTAGGGCCAAGAAGGATAGAGATGAGATGGCTGGATTGACTGTGGAAGAACAGATGAAGGTTCTTCAGGACATAATTGATAGATTGGCTAAGGAACAAGCTGAGAAGTATCAAGCCAAAGGCAAGACTGTTGACCCAACCGCCTCCCAACAGGAACCGCCTCCAGAAAACCAACCGCCTCCAACCCCTCAAACCTCTTCTGTCCAATCTCCAACCCAATCCTCAGTCCAATCCCCGTCCAAATCTCCTTCAAAATCCAAATCCATAACTCCTTCCCCTATCAAAACCGCACCAATTCAGGGGGAAAAACCTAGGAGAAGGAAGATGGTAGCCAAAAAGAAATCCCTCAGAAAAGGCCAACCTGTCCAACCCTCACCCTCTCCTTCACCTCCCAGAAATTCCCCTCCTCAATCACCTCAAAATTCCCCTTCACCTTCCCCCAGAAAATCACTATCACCCCTATCTTCTCAATCCCAATATAACTCACCCCAACATTCCCATTCCATAAATTCACAACACTTAAACCAAACCCCTACTCGATCTGCTTATCAGCAATGGCAGTCCAAGCCATCTGCTGGACATGCCACTTCCAAATCTGTTAGGGATGATCCAACCTCAACCAATTCCCCTAACAAAAACCGCTCCCATTTCCCTACACCTAACCGCTCTAAATCTAACACCTCTTCAAAATCCCCAACTCCACACAACTCACCCCTTAGACAAAACTCACCTCCTCCAAATATCCATCCTCAAACTCAAACCGCGCCTGAAACCAACCAAACTCAACCGCCTCCCATATTTCCAACCGCCTCACCCTCAACCGCCCCTCCTTCTGAGTACTCCCAAATTCTCCAAACCCTCAATCTGATTCAAGGCCAACTGGTCATAAACCAAGGCCATGTCATCTCTTTAACCGCCTCCAATGAATCCCTCCTTGCATCCAACCGCGCTTTACAAGCCAAGGTGGATTCTCACTCCCTTGAGTTGGCAAACCTTAAAGCTTCTTTGCTTGATGCCATTAAGGGGGAGAGATCTACAACAATTCCATCCTCCTCCTCAACCGCCACTCCTGACCAAACCGCTTCCCTAATCAAAATCGCTTCTGAATCCTTTCAGAAATCTCTTGAAGTTGGTATGGTCAAAGCCTTAGAAGAAAAAGCTTCAGTTGAGGAGATGAAGAATTCTTTGGATGTTCTTGGAGAAAAATTATGTGCCTCCCTTGATAAAGATTTGGGTAATCTGAGCACCAAATTCCTTGTCTTTCTTCAATCCAGATCGCAATTATCTCAGGTTGTCCAGACCGTTTTGGATTCTCTGTGTGAAGAAGTCTTGGAACAAATTGATCTATTCAAGGTGGATTCCAAGGTGAATCTGATACCGTGTCGATACAAAGAAGGCCAAGCCGAACGAGATCCAAGATGAGTTCAATGACCGCTGACAACCTCGTGGAAGGATTCAACTCTGCACTAGGCTCAACAGTTAATGAACTCAAAACCTCCCTGAAGGTATCTGTGGATCTTGAGCCTATGGAACAAGCAATTCAAGCTCAAACCGCTTTAGTTCAAGAGGAACTCCACACCATTTTCAACTCTATCTATTCCTCTGTCAATGTGAAGCTTGACATTATCAAGGAAAACCTTGTGGAAAATACCAAAGCGGTTGGTGCCACCAATTCCACCTCTGCTCATTCTGTCAATGCCTTAAAGTAGCTTGAAGCTACTCTCACCAGAACCGCAGAGGAAGTTAGAAGATTGAGGAAAGCGTTTGCCCCTGACCAATCAAGAGTTGGGCCAAGTGGAGCTGATCATGAAGTTAACAAGCCGCCCCAGCAGTAAATCGCTTTTCCTTTTTGAACCGCTTGTGTAAGTTGGACCGCACTCTCCTTGTATTTTCTTTGTCCAACTTACTTTGTTTTTGTTTTTTTTTTTTTGTAACCTTGTAATTTTCCTTCATTCCTGTACTTGTAATCATCTTAGGAATTAATGGAAATTGCATCATAGTTCCAAAATCTTGCTCATATCAAACTGCTTGTTTGTAGAACAATGAAACCGCTTATGGTCTTAAACCTCATTCAAATATTTTTCAACTTAAAAATCACTCTTTTGAATTGATGTTTAACATTCAGTTTAAACTGCACTTGAACTTAAACTCACATTTTTTAAGTGCACTGAATGCATTTCTATACTCCTCAAATTGTAAGTTTTTCAATCTTTCAAAAGTATAGAAATCTTTAGCTTAAGCTAGTGTGTGCATTGACTTGGAACATGACTTACCATGATAATTCTTATGGACATGTTTTTACCAAGTACAATGTTTGCTTTTGCTGTAGCAGGTAATGGCATCAATCAAATAGGGGGAGATTGTTGGGTATGCATATTTTAACCCTGCTATTTTGTATTAGATTTGATTGATACCATAACCTCCCATCTATTTTAAGGACTTTAGGACCCTATGTAATGAAGCTTAGACTTCAATTTTTTAGCTAAGTCCATTTTATAGAATAGGTTAAATTTAGGCTTGAAGACTGGCACAAGAATCATTAGACCTAAGGATTGCAGGTCAAAAGTTTCAAAACCGCCTCATAAGAACCGCTTGGCAAAAACCGCTTGTAGCTTAACTGCCTTGTGATCCCCTTTTTGGAACCGCTTGAACACCTATGTGCAAATCGCACATATGGAAATCCTTCTTCTGGTGGAACCGCTTTCATATCAAACCGCTTGACCCCAGAACCGCCCCCAATGATTGGCTACTTGAAGTGAACTCCTTTGACCGTTGGAATCCACGTCAGCAATATCAAAAGTCAATCACTAAATCTTGTCACGTGACTACTTTTCAGACAAGATCTGCAAGGATCTTAAAAAGGTGACAGATGTCCTAACCACCTTGATTGCAGCTGAGGTCTGATCAGCTTTACCTGCATCAACAGTTTCAAAGGACAAAAGTGGTTGATGTGGACCAATGGGAAAGCATCAAGGACTGTACTTACAACAGCTGTATCCAACGGCTATATTTGAAATGCTTGGGTATAAATACCCCTAATCTTCACCATCTGAAGTTAGCTTGAATCTTGAGAAATTGCTGTGAGTTCATAAGAAGTTGAAGCTCTGCCCAGAAATTCTAAGTCCTTTGAATCTTCATCTTCAACCTTCAAGAAATATTCCTCAGCCCAGAAATCAAGCCTTAACACATTCAAGAATCATTGAGCTCTACATCTCTCAGATTTAAAGAGCCTTGATCTTGAACACACACACACCTCACTTGTTTAAACACATAGTTTATTCATTTGAGATACACTGGTTATAGTCTAGGATTTGTTCTTCATAGAAAAGATTTTATTGTACTTTGTAATCTCTCAATACTCAATATAAAATCTCTCTTAGAAATCCAAGACTAACCATCTTGGTAGTGGACATAGATCGTTTATCGATTGAACCACTCCAAATAGCTTGTTCGTACTTTACTGCATTTATATTTTCTGTGCTTTTTAATTTTTTATATCTGTCTCTGTTTGATCTTTATATAGTTATCCTTTATTGTGAAATTGTGTTTGGAGTTAACATTGTCAAACCACACTTTCAGTTTTTCAACTGCTCAGAAAATTGCACTAAAACCGCCTTGCAAAACCGCCCTCCTCAAAACCCCTTTTAACTTTAATATTCCGCTGTGCATTTTACAACTCTACTTGCAGTCTCTTATACACTGCAAGAGGTTTTGTAAGCGTAGAGGTTTAATTTTAAATTGAGGGCGAAAAAATTGAAACAGCTATTCACCTCCCTCTAGCTGTATTTTCACCCTTATTGCCACCTTTGGGACCAATAGGATTAGTATTTTAAAATAATTTTTTAACAAAATTATATTTAAATTCAAAGCCAGGGCCAATGGGCCAAGGCCGGCCATGTCTTGCAAAGGAGAGCATAATAGTTTTAAATTGGTAACAAAATATTTATTTTGGATAGGAGGGTATATCAAGATGCTATTTATTTGTCAAAATAAATATTTCAAAATAATAATTTTAAATTTGTCAAAATATTTCATAAATTTATATATATATCAAAAAAATATTGCCACTTATTTTTATTATTTGTCAAAAATAAATAATATTTTTATACAAAATAAAAAATATAATATTAAGATATTATTTATTTGTTAAAAAAAAATAGAAATTGGACATGGGCCTTGACTGGCCGTGGCCTTGCCTTGGCTGGCTGTGGCCTTGGCCGGCCATGGCCTTGGCCATGTGGCCTTGGGAGTTATCCCACATCGAAATGAAGGGAAAGAAATCAAAGGCTTGTGGCTCGGCCTTGGCCTTGGCCTTGCTTTGGCTCGGCCTTGGCCGGCCATGGCCTTGACCGTGTGGCCTTGCCGCCCCTTGGGATGTTATCCCACATTGAAAGAAAACCTAAAAAATCTAAGGCCTTGACTATATAAGTGGCTGATGCTGAGCCATTTTCACCATACTTGGCCGTGACTTTGTGCATGGCCGGCCAATGCATTGGCCTTGGCATTTGCCTTGGCTGTGACTAAGCAATTTTTCAAAGAAAATTTAACAGAATTTGTTAAAAATTCTGTTAGAAGGACTAATTTGAAAAAAAAACTTTAAATATAACCGTTTTAATCGGATAAATCGTGTTAACCGTTTATAACCGTTAACCGGATAACCGTTACCGTTAGTGCACGGTTAACGATTAAGTTACGGTTAAGTGTTAATGATTTTTTTAACCGCCGGTTATAACCGTTAACCGGCGGTTGTAACCGTTTGAACACGTCGTCACAACACTTTCTCCACTAACTTTTTTTCTTAATTTGTAGACCCCTTCAAAATTGATGAAGATTTAAATGAAACGGAGGGAGTATATTTATTTGGGTGGGTCCGACCAGTGAGAGATAGGGTGTCAAATGGCACTAGTATCATTTAATCAAACAATTAGGATCGTAAAAAAATTGCAGTTCAATTGGGACATCGACAAATATATTTATCTGAAAGTTATTATTTTAAGAAAGAGAAAATGCCAGAACATGAAAGTGATTTTCCTATAGATTCATCATTCATGGGTCCAACATTACTTTCTAAAACGGGACAAATTATTTTTCCTTCTCTCTCTAAGGATCCTATGAAATAAAAAAATACCCCGCTATATTAGACTACAATCGGAGTAAAAAAATATGATATACTTCTATCAATCAGAGCCAAAAAGATCTCAAATGAAACTCTCAAAAAATAATTTTGAAAGTTGTCTTAAACCAAGTTTTAGCCCTGAGACATACTATCCGTTCCGTAACAACTTATCCACTTAATATTAACAATGGAAATTACATAAAAATGTTATAAAAGTAAATATTGTGAGTGAGTAAAAAAGATAAAATAATAAGTGAATAACTGTTGTGATTATAACAAGTAAGTCATAGTGATTATTATAATAATAAATTGAAAAAGAAAGTATGACTTACCGATGAAACACTCAATTGACAAAGCGGGTAAGTTGTTATAAGCAAAGGGAGTAACTGATTGGAGGGTCTTAGGTAGAGATGCCCAATCGGCTCCGAACCGGCGGTTCAAACCGAAATTGGACCGGCCCAAATCGGAGGGAAACCGAACCGATCGTATCGTGAACCGTCTGAACCGGTGAACCTGCGATTTTTCGGTCCGGTTACGCTTCGTATATTCAAAAACCGGTGAACCGCCGGTTCAGGAACCGGAACCGTGAACCGGAACCGCCGGTTCACGAACCGGAACCGTGATCCTAACGGCTAGTTGATCTGGGCCGTTGATTTGGCTGATCCGACGGTCCCTGTTTAATGACCGTTATCTAACGATCATTTTGACTTTTTAGTGACCAAAATGTAAAAAAAAAAAATTTTCTTAACCGTTTTGGTCCCTAAAACGGCTTTTTTTTTTTTGTCCCTAAAACGGTTTTTTTTCTTTTTCTCTCCAACCTATAAATACCCTCCCCCTCCCTTCATTTTTTTCACACCATTCTCTACTCATTCTCTCAATCTCTCTCTCAATCTCTCAAATCTCTCTCTCAATTAATCTCTATATTATCTCAAACTTGCAAAGTCTCAAACTCAAAGTTTCCATAATTTCATTTTTTTCACATAATTTCATCTTTTCACCAAAAAAAGTGTCTTCATCTCGTGGCGGCCGTGGCGATAAGGGAAAGAATGTATCAACTACGCATCCAATTCCCTCCCCCCCCCCCCCCGATGATTCCATTTGGGATAATCTTAATGTACAAGCACTACCACATGAAACGCTTGATTTGAGCGATGACGAAGTTGATGCAACATTTTCAATGGGTGGTCATGGTCATACCGAAGGGAGTAACACTCAAACCACTCAAACCCAAAGTGAAGCGCGAGGGGGAGGGGGTGGTCAAATTCAAATTCGAGGTCGAGGTCGAGGAGGTCGAACCACGGGAAGGTCGGACATCATGACCGTGCACTTTTCAAAAGTGCCAATTGAAGGTACCAACCAATACACTGTTTCTTGCAACCATTGCACTCAAAAATTTGCCTTTACTCATGGAGGTGGTTATGGGACATTTAAAAGACACTTGACGTCAAGGCACCCCGACTAAGTTGGAGATGCCCAAGATCAAACACAACTACAAGAATTTACGGAATCCTCACAAGGTACGTCTTCGCAATTATTTAAATTTGATAATGCAACGTATAGAAAAGAAATGGCAAAATATACTGCTGCTAAAGGATTACCCTTTAATTTTACTAATGATAGATTATGGTCTAATATGGCACAACTTTGTTTAAATCTCGCGGCTAAAGAAATTAATAAAAATACAAATACTCGTGATACTAAAGCCCAATATCTACAAGGAAAATTAACTTTAATTAATACGTTTAAAAATTTATCCAAAAAATTGTCAATATGTGTCGATATATGGAGTGACCATTGGCAAACACATAGCTATATAGGAATTACATGTCATTGGGTTGATAGTAGTTGGAAATTACAAAAACGATTAATTGCATATAAATCTTTTGATACTGTTCATAACGCTCAAAATATTTGTAACAAAATTGCTAAAGTTTTACAAGAATATGGATTAGTTCACAAATTTTTTTCAATTGAATTTGATAATGCTGCTAATAATACTGCTAGTCTACCATCACTCATTGATATTTGTCAACCATTCATTGGGGGTAAATTCTTTCATGTTAGGTGCATATGTCATATTTTAAATTTGTGTGTGCAAGATGGTTTATCAACTTTAAAGGAACATGTAGCCCCAATTAAGAAAGTTCTTGCTTATATAATGAGAAATCATAGTGTAACAAAATTGTGGATTAGATTTTGTAAAATAAATAATATCCCACCTAAAAGATTTTTCCTAGATGTTTCAAACCGATGAAATTCCACTTATAAAATGTTATCCGACTCTTATGATTTTCGTGAACTATTGTGTCAGTTTATTCAACAAATAGAGTATTCAACTATAATATTGCCTCATCAATGGGATGTTTGTAATAATTTAAAGAAAATTTTGAAAGTTTTTAAAGGTGCTACCGTACAATTATCCGGTTTTTACTATCCCACTTCACCGTTAGTTATAGAACACGCCGCTAAAATTAGTTATATATTTATGCATTTTAAAGATTGTCCAATTTTAGGTGAATGTATTAGCAAGATGAGAACAAAATGGCTTAAATATTTTTTGAACATTCTCCCATTGTTGTTAGTAGCTAAACTATTAGATCCTAGGATAAGAGAAGATGGTTTAGAACAAATACTTGATTATTATTATAAGAATCTATTTTCCACCGACTTTGAATTGTTTTTAGATAGAACTATCCCAAAGGCAAAAGAAATTGTAACTGAGACTAAAAATATTGTATATGCACTTTATAGAGAATATTATGATCTTTTTGGTAATATTGTTTATCCTAGTAGTGAAAATGTAGATGGTAGTTCTCACGAAGATAGCGATCCCTTTAACTTTATAGATAATTTAATTAGTTCTAGAACTCAAAAACGTCAACGAGGTGGCTCCACTTATGTTGAACTTAAAAATTATTTAACTACTTCTTTTGAGCCTTTAGAAGAATTTGATATTGCAAAGTGGTGGGCACGAAGGGCAAACAACTATCATATTCTATCATTGATAGCAAAGGAGATCCTAGCCGCTCCCGCCTCAACCGTCGCCGTAGAAGAAGTATTTAGTGTAGGAGGAAATGTCTTGTCCGATCGAAGGTCAAGGTTGTCTCCATATAATTTAGAATATCAAATGATGCTCGGCGATTGGCATAGGGCCGAACGACTTCAAGATAAAAGAAGTAGTTCCGAGGAGGAGGAGGCCTTTGATGAAGATACATCGGGGAGCGAAGCCGAATGAACTACGCCGCTCTTTAGACTTTAGATTAGGTTAATTGTAATTTTATAGATTAGATTTTAGATTAGGTTTATTTTTATTTAATTGTAATAGTTAGGTTGAGGTAAAGGCTCCTAAATGTCCCCCTTATTCATAAAAGGGTAAGGTTGGTTGTCCTCCTCATTTGTAATTTTATTTTAATTAATAAAATTTAAGGGTACCGTCTCTTTTTCTTTTATATACTTTCGTTTATTTTAAAAAAAGTTAAGTTTTATTTCTTTCAAAATTCATAACTTTTTTTTATATAATTTTTTGCAAAAAATGTATGTAGTAAACAAAAGTCTAAAATAGTCTTATTTATCAAAAAAAAATAAAAATTAACTACTCATATTTTATAAAACTTAACAGAAACTGTTAAAAATTTAACTTTTTTTTTTTTTTTTGAAAAATCTGTACACTTGAGCGACCGCCCATATCATTCGGCCCTGCGGCCGCCCAAACCAATAAATTTTTTTTTAAAACTGTACACTTGGGCGACCGCCCAAATCATTCGGTCCTCTTGGGCGGCCGCCCAAAAAAACAATTTTTTTTTTTTGAAATTGCCGGTTCAAAATCGGAACCGTACGGCCGATCTGAATCGGGAATCGGAACCGTAAATAAATCGGACCAATTTCGGTTCAAGGGGTGGCGGAACCCTGAACCGCCGGTTCGAAACCGGAACCGGCGGTTTGAACCGGATGGGCAACTCTAGTCTTAGGGGAATAAACGTTCCTACATGTGGACTCGACGAGAATAAACAAAAATGTCTATCTTCTTTGAAGACTGCGTTTAGTTTGGGAGACTTTCAGGGAATTATCCATAAATAAATTGGCAGGCACCAGCTAATAGCTATCATAAAAAAGAAGAGAGACAGAGGTGGGTCAAGATTAAGAAAAATTAAATGGAAGAAAGGAATAAACATAGGAATATGTGGAAGTGGATTTTCTAATATTCATTCCCTACATACACATTGCACGACGCATTTAATTTAAACTAAGGGGAGGGAACATATGCTAGTGGGGCATTATCATGCTTCTTTTCTTAAATCTCTCGTCTTTTAGCATAAACATTCTTCACTGTAGTCAAGTTATTTTTTAATAAGAACAAAACTAATGTATTATTCCAATTAGGGTTGGAAATGGTTCGGATTAGCTTAATTTGGACAAATTTAAAGGTCAAATCGCTAGCATCGATTTGGAAAAATTTCAAACCAAGTTAAATCATAAAAAAATATCAGATCGAGTTAAACCAAACCACTATGATTCAATTGATTTGCGATTTGATTTTGCGATTCAGACCACGGTCCAAACTGCGATTTAGACCACGGTCCAACCCGCATTTAAACCATTTTTTTGTTAATCATTTTATGACTAATGAATATAAATAAGTACTTAAAATAAATACATGCAAAACTTAATTAAGAATAAGTACTTAGAATATAAATAAGTTCACAAGCAATATTTCAACTAAAACTATGCAAGAAAAACTAGAGCTATAAAGGAAAACTCTACTATTTAATTCTTGCGGTTCCATAGCTCGGTTTCACTGTTTGGTTTCACGGTTTCAAACCACGGTTCGGCTCGATTCGATTTAGGAGTGTCAAACCCCAAGCTGAGCTGAACCACATGGTTTGTTAATTTCTCAAATCGAGCTAAACCATTTATGTCTAAAAACCGAACCAAACCACACGGTTTGACGCGACTCGACTCCAAACCGCAGTTTGAACCAAACCATTTCCACCCCTAATTCCAATAGGAAACGGCGAGAATCTTATATCTGCAATACACAGTTTTCTCATTCTATTCGATTGTGTCACACTCGAAAATGTATAAATAGAGATTTGCACGAGAATTAAATAGTGTATAATAGAGTATGTGTTGTGATTGAGTATGAAAAATGAGATATGAGAGAGAAAGTGGAATAAAAAATAGTAAATAGTTATTGTGAGTATGAAAAGTGGATCTATGAATAAATAAGTACTCCCTCCGTCCAAGTTAATACTTCACAGTTACTGTTCACGCGTGGATTAAGGAAAAAAATAATGATATAATGTTGTGAGTGTAAAAGTAAAATAGGAGAGAGAATGAGTGGAGGGAATAGTAAATTATAATGGTGTTGTGAGTATTAAAATAATGTAGGAGACAAAGTGTGAAGTATGTAATTGGACGCTCAAAATAGAAAGTGTGAAGTATGTAACTGGACGGAGGGAGTATTTAAAAATCTTCATTTTGGAAATGTGTCTTTTTAAATGTGATAGTCAAAATGCAAATTTTGTGTCTTTTCATAAACCTCATCCTTGTTAACAAGAGCCATTTATTTAAAAGAAATTAAATCTGAACCTTTAAATAATTTAAGTTACTTGGAGTCCAATGACGAGCGTTACGATTTAGGAATTTAATTTATTTGGGCTTTGAATTCGGAAACTATCAGAGAAGTGGGCTCAGATAGCTGCAAAAATGATACTAGACCTAGAAGTCTTCCCCCCAAGAAGTTCAATATTGGGCTGGACTTATCTTAATATTCAATTACCCATAAAATATTGTATGGATTCATAATCCTTCTTTTTTTTAAGAAATTTCATTAAAAATCTGGTGGCACAGAGTTTGACCTTCTTTAGCGAGTTTAAATCTCCCTCCAGTCTCCCCCGTTGTAATTTGAAATATTGTAATTTGGCAAAAAAAAAAAAAAAAAACATTACATAAATATACATTTATAAAATTTTTCATAAAATTCAATCATTTTTTTGAGACGGAGAAAATATTATTAAAAAATGTTGCATACAACAAAAATAACATTAACTCATTTACAATAAATATTTGGTAGTAGAATACCATCCTAAGTGTAGATGAGGCATAAATCCAACAAGTAAACAAAATTCAGTTATCATAAGGTATAGGGAAGATTTTTTATAGTCGGTGACATAGGAAAAAAAATTTTAAAATTCTGAAGTTTGAGGTGGGATGGAGCCCACCTCAAATAAGCCTAGATCCGTCCCTAATTCCCATCATTATCATTTAATTGAAAATGTTTTAATATGGTTTCAAAATAAATAATTAATTATTTTATTAATAATTTTTATAAAAAAAATTTAATAAATCATTTTAATTTTGGGAATTTAATAAAATCTGGGTCAAAATTGGTGAATTTTATTTGCAAGGCATGAAAAATACAAGGCACTAGGAAATGACGAAAATACCCTTGTATATAAATACTAACCCCTGTCTGGGCAGAGCGTCTTGTGCGGGTGATTTTGGCGATTCAAGGTGCGTTTAGTGCGTGTTCTCTTCTCCGGCCAATTTCCGGCACCGATGGCCAAGCCACCGGATTTAAATGATCCAGCAACCTTCCCAAACACAATCCCTACCAATAATTCAAACATTAATCCAGAAATCATCAACTCGCAGAAGAATTTGAGTTCGACGCAAATGGCGAAATATAATTTTGCCGCCGTCAATTTCACGTCGGAGATGATCAAACCAACAGATAAAAACACTCAGGTTTTGCTCGCGAACATAATCCCTACCTCTAATCCAAGTGGAGCTCAACAATTTACAAATTTGGGGAATCAATTTGAGCAAAATCGGTATTCGGCGCAATCTTACGCTCATCTTTGTTCAAGGATCAGTAAATTTCGTGTATATTCATACGAAATCTAAAGGAAAATTTCTCCTTTAGATTTCGTGTGATTATACATGAAATGTTGAATGACATTTCGTGTAAAATCATACGAAATATTTCTTAACATTTCGCGTATATTCATACGAAATCTAAAGGAAAATTTTTCCTGTAGATTTCGTGTGAATATACACGAAATGTTGAGAACCATTTCGTATCATTTTACACGAAATATTTGTTAATATTTCGTGTAAATCTACACGAAATAACTCAATACATTTCGTGTATTTTTATACGAAACATATCTGACAACGTCGTGTATAATCACACAAAACGTTCGCGTACGAGAGGAACAATTTTGTCCATTTTCCGTGCCTTACAAATAAGGTGCCTTGCAAATAACCACGCCCGTCAAAATTGTAGAACAAGAAAAAAAGGGAAAGAAATTCCGAAATGGACTAAAGCAGCCAAAATAGCGTTACCGCGATATTTCCGAATAATTTTCAACACGGTAGACAGACGCGCTTAATTGGACATTTCAACTACCATATAAATTGCACACCCCGTTCTTTTCCCGTCCGTAATCGAGAAAAATACCAATCCCTAGCGAAATCAGTCACCGGAGACGTTAAATTATGACGACGAAGCAAGAAGAGCCGGTGATGGGTATCCCTTACGCTGCGCAATATCATCAAGCTCCGATGCAACAACAGCCGTATAATCAGCAGTATTACGTCGGACAGAATCCACATCAAGCCGGCGCAATCCCCCCAAACGTAATTGTCGGTGATCCCAAGGGGATACCCATTCAACAGACAATTTACAGGGACACACCTGCTCCCATCAACTGTGCCTTCTGTGGTAGCTCCGGTGTCTCCACCGTCCGGTACTTTAATCCATTCAACCTCTATTACCAGCTTATGAGTTAATTGCTTACTTTAGGGTTTTGCTTGCGCATTTACTGGATGCATTCAATTTAATTATCATATTATGTGACGTTCAATTTGTAATCTCTACATGTGTTCCATTTCTGTTATGGCATGTTTATGTTTCAAAGGTTTATTGATCTGTAGAGATAGGGTATAATTGATTTGATTTGATTTTGGTGTACTGGCTGCCATGTTTTGGGATTGACAGCAAAGACAACTTTTAGTCAGGATATTTGGGAGTATATTCGTAGAAAGGGTTTTAAATACTTATATCTGGTTTGGATAGAAAAGGATCATCTGGTATTGGCTTTGAATAAATTGGCAAACTCAAGGAAATTAGTTCACTGAGTGTAGCTCTGATTTTATTGAAGAAAATTTAGATATTAGAGATGTGCCGTGGAGCTCTTTTATGGGCTATATAATTCTCTTACATTGAAATTGTATTTTGTAACCTCAAGGAACATGAAGCTTACTGTGACAGATTGAAGCTGAACATTCATGATGAGTAGATTTTATAATTCTAAGATCGTCAGTTATTGTCATCACATATATATTACATTTGTTGTGTAAAATATCAGATCTTTCCTAGAGAAATAAACTCTGGTGAGTGTCCTGTTTGAATATAGCTTATGGTGCATTATGAATTGAGACCATTTGGTTGTTATTGTTACTTCTGATTCTCTACATGTACTGAGTTACATCAAATTCATTCCTATTAGGGGCGAATTTGAATGTCATTGACCGCCCATTGCTAATACGGCGGAACCACCTACCTTATGAATCTTGGATCTAAAACTTATTGAATCTTGGATCTAAAACTTTTATAGACCTTAGTTTTTAGATTATCCTGCCGTTTTGAGGTGTTTAGAGTGCTTTGAATCAGCATTGACGATGGCACGAACATCAGGGTTGTCATGGGACTCTGAACATTGAAGAATACCCGAGAGAACAGTCTTTCGGCAAAGTTTGGAAATCAATTAGGTTTGTTGCTTGTGAAGTTTAGAACGGAAGGAATTATTTTGCAGCCGATTGATGTGATGATTAATTAAACTTCAGAAAGCATGAGGAGAAAATGATATAACCTGGCTTGATAACATAGGTCTCTTAAGTTCTTGTGCCTCACATCCAAATGAAATGTGTTGACAAGGAAGCTAAGCATTATCCTGTTTCTTATGATTAAAAATAGAAGAATTTCCTGGACCAATGATATAATTATACTATTGAAACCAACTTTGTGATTCTTTATTGAATATTACTCCCTCCGTCCCAACTATCATTTTCAGTAAAAGCTAGATCCTGACAGTCTAATTCGTGCATAGACTTGTCTGATACTTGTATCATAAGTCATAACAAAAATGAGGCCGAAGCAAGTTGAGCTCAAATCTGATGTCCTTTCCTGAGTTTGTTTTTACCTTGAATCTTTTATAGATCCAATCACAGGTAGACTTAGGAGAATTAGTAACAGTGATATCATCTTAGTTACTTGATGGTTGCTGAACTGTTCTGAGAATTAATGACTTATGTTTAAGTTTTTAACTGACTCTTGCTCATACTTACAGAAAATCGTGTACAACTTTCCATATTTTTGTTTAAACAAATTGTAGTAATATACTATCCATTTAGACCTGAAATTAAGTGTTGAAAAACTTACTATGTTTCATGTGACTTGCTTTTATTTGTAAAACAGATCAAAACCAAGTTTAGCAGCTGTTGTTGGTTGCATGATGCCGATGATGCTTGGAATATGCTTTCTTTGTCCATCTATGGATTGCCTTTGGCACAAATATCACTATTGTCCTCACTGCAACGAGAAGGTAACAAAGCCTTTATTAGTATTTGATCTTTGTCCAGCTTCCTATATCAATTATGATGAATATTGTGATATCCTAATGATCCCCTTCTTTTCTTTAGGTTGCTGATTTCGAAAAGTCTGACCCTTGTATTGTGATGGATCCTCCAAACTGGACACAAGAGAGCTTTGCATTACCTGCTTGACATGATAACTGACAAGTAATCTCAGTTTGTATTGTATATGCCATATTGTTTACATGTGTTCTCTTTTGTGATATTAAATAGAACTATGTGTGTTCACTTACTTTTCATCATCCTAAAAATTTGTGAAATAATACTCGTAACAATGTGGCCAGATTGAAGCTATATATCCTCCCTTTATCTAGTTTCCTACTTATTGTGCATATTGGCACCGTTTAGAAAGGCACGATTATTCTGGTGTTTCTACACCCACACACACACAGCGTACACACATTATAATGACACTTTTTGGTTTTGGCACAAAAAAAAGGTGTCATTATAATGTGTGTGTATGTGTTTGAGATGGTTTTATTATTGTGACTAATCCCGTATCTATACTGTCTGTTTGAGGAACCTCTAGAACCAGGAGACACGTACCTTTAGGTGCACCAGATAGACCTTTTTGTAGTGAAGAAGAGCAGGTCCAGCATGAAAGATAAGAGACCGTCAGACTAGCCAAGGTGACTGCCTACGAAGCAAACAAAGGATTACAAAACCTATATAGAACTGCCTTTTTACAAGCTTACATCATGGAGTCATACGAGCTGTAGTTTGATATCATTTGAGTGGCTGCAGGCAAGTCATCCTTGGCTACCAAATGGACTCTTTATCATCATGTAAGACCTCCCATCTGAATTTCTCAAAAACGATTTAGATCTCCAATATGTGCTCCTAGGTTACTGCCTTTATAATAGCAAATGAGTTTGGTGCTTTGATCAAGCTGTTATAAGATTCTCATGAAAGGAATTTATTCTTTTGGGTAAGGCTCTAAATTGAATCAAGAAGTTGGGTTCAGTCAGTTGAAATCGACACCAGAATGTCGTTCCACTAACTTCTGCCCTCTTTGATTAGTCATTATCGTTGGTCTACAAGTAAACCCTCTTATCTTGTAGTCTGGTTTTTTTGGTCGGTTGTATTTATGTGTTATATGTCTTTCAACATTTTCGTGACAAATTTTAGGCCACAATATGGAAAATGAGACCCTTGGGAACTGGGAGGGGTCGTATCTTTTGGTTTGTGGATGTTCATAATACTAAGAAAGGGTTTTCTATCTTTAAAGGAATAATTTCAAGTTGGAGATTGGGCACATTGTACACAATCTTGAAGTAGTAGGGTTCATATTCATGCTTTTGTGGATGCATTATTCCAACATCTGTTGATACCTCTTGAAGGACTCCAGCTTTTGCAGCTTCATCCTTTTGTGGAACTTGTTAATAAAGATATCAGCAACATGATCTATCTCATCCTCAAGCTTGAAATCCTCTCCCTCCTTCTCCATTGAATTTTTCACCATATCAATCACCGAGGCATTGGGATCATCTCCCAACTCAAGTTTCAGTTTCAGTTCCTCCTCCTCATCAAACAAACAGTGTCTGAGATCTGGATATTTACCATCATCCCCATTGTCATCGTCGTTGCAGTAGGAGTTGTTGTAGTAGTTATCGCCGTCTGTGTTCAGATGATCCACATCGCCCGCCCAGTCTTCAGCGATCGCTCGCTTCTTCACCGTTCCAAATTATCTATTAATCTTTTTTTTCTTTTCTAAGCGAAAACGACGTCATTTTGTAAAAAAAAAAAAAAATTGTGGTGCAGGTGCACCATCATCAGGCACACAGTAAAATTCAGATCCGCCCCTGTCTACATACATAGACAAGAAGATATTATAAAGGGCCCATGATGATAAAAATCACTTTAGTTTTGGTCAAACTGGTTTTCAAAAGCAAAATTAAAGTAGAGGGTATTTGCTATATTTGTTGGTAGGTCACTACAATTCATAATTCCTAACCTAAAGTATCCTTTTTGACTATGATATGATTGGATTATGTATTTGATGCTGTAGGACACTTGAAATTATTATGATGTAAAGCTTTCTCATTTAATTATCAAAAAAGAATTTGTGTTAGTGACAAATTTATTTTATTTATTTATTGATTATGCAAAAAGGGGCATGGAATATAAAAACTCTATGCATGAGATTTGTGTGATAAAGTCTGAGTTTTTATATCAAAATCAATATATCGAATTTGGTAATTTAAGAAGAGTAGCCCAAAATTTTTATATGTTAAAAACAAAACTTATTTATTTTCGATGAATGATAGTTGCTTCACGTCACCCCAAAAAAACCCAAAAAGTCCAACCCCAAAGATTAGCTACGCGTGAGGGGGCGGGTTGAAGTAATTATCCCATATCAAAAATAAACAAGCCATATGTTTAACTACTTTTAATTGCAAATTTATAGGTCAATGGTTAATAAATTCAGTTTTAACATTTTAGGAGGGAAAATTTCTAAGGAACGTGATTATATGGTCCATGAATCCATGTTGACTTCCTTTATTCTCCCATTTGAATGAACTAGTCTTTTCAATGGCTCCACAACCTTTTTCACTTTTTTTTTTTTTTAAACCTTTTCATATTCGGACAGAAATAGTAATAATTACTACCTCCGTCCTGTTCAAAAAGCCACAAAATGGACCTCGCACGCAAATTAAAGAAAGTGATGTAGGAAAGAGAAAAAGTTTAAATATTGTGAGTATGAAAAATTAAATAGGAGAGAGAATGAGTGGGAGGAATAGTTAGGAGAGAGAATGTTGTGAGTGTAAAAGTAAAGTAGGAGAGAGAATGAGTGGGTGGAATAGTAATAAAAACTTTCCTTTTTGGGAAAGTGTCTTTTTAAATGGGACGCTCAAAATGAAAATTTGTGGCTTTTCGGACGGGAAGGAGGTAGTATATGTATATTATATTACTCCCTCGTCCAAATAACTGTCATTTTTTTGACAATCTAAAATAAATTAAATAATTATCGTTTTCAATATTTAAATTTCTTTTTATCTTCTTGAAACTTGTTTTATTTTATTAATTGGGTTGTTGTGAAAAGTAATTTAAAAGACAAAAACATTAAATAAGGGAAAATCTTGATAATTTTATCACTAAACTGGGATAATAATTTCCTTTATTAAAACCTGTAAAATTCAAAAGCAACAGTTATTATAGACTACAGAGTAACAAACATTGGCAATAGGAAAAAGGCAAGAGAATAGAGTGCTAATTATGGTGCTTGCTAAACTTGGTCAAGTTACTTCTTTTGAGAAGAACATGAAATATTGATTACTAAAAACATATCTACTTAGTAATCTAGCCATAAAATACAAGATAATGACTACTCCTCCGTTTCGTCCGTAGGGGCACAAATTTCTTTTTTCGGCGTACTATTTCATTTGAAGGAGCACAACTCAAAAATGAATTTTTTTTTAATACTTCTTTATTTGTGGGATCCACTTGTTCACAATAAAAATTTACTAACTATTCCCTACCCCATTTTCTCTTTTCTATATCACTTTTTATATTCACAATATTTATTTCACTATACACTTTTTCTCTTTTCAACATCACTTTTCTTAATTCTTGTGACAATAACTTTGACTCTTCGAACGGACGAAACGGAGGGAGTACATAAGATAAATAAAATAAACGTTTACTTAAAATTGAAGAAAGTACAATATGGTGGAATTTAAAAATGTTGTTGTCATATGACTATACTATTGAAATTAAATAATTGGCCACTTTATACCCTCGTGGCTTAAGTTCAATTCAATAATCATTATGGCCTCTCGCATTGTAGTTGTACCACTTCCCATCATGCAAACCACAAACTTTAACCTACATAATAAATCATACAAAGATATTTTTATTTTTTTGAAGCAATATATTATACAGTATTATATTTATCTCAAAATAAATAACTATTTTTTATAAAATATTAAAATTCGATGATTATTGATTAAGGTAAATTTTGATTTTTTATTCATTTTGGGATAAAGATAGTAACACTATTCGATAGACTTTAATCTCTAAATAAATGTCCAAAGTTAAGAAATTTTTATTCTAAATAAATGTCCTTTTTTAAAAAATTTAAATGGTTTTTTTACCATTTTTTTATAGAGCAAGTTTTGGGAGAAACTAGTTTCTCCATAAGTTATAAAAAGTTCACTTTTTTTCTACTTGCAATGCAAGTAGTTAGTGAATATTTAGGAACAGTTTATAAAACAGGACTTTCTATAACTTAAGGAGAAACTAGTTTTCCCCAAAATCTTGTGTTTTTTATATTCATTTTATTATTATAATTAAATGTTTAGTAAATGAATAATAAGAATATTTATACATCTTTGCTATTAAAATGTATAACAATCACATTTTAAAAATTATTCTTAAAAATAAAATTTAATTATTGATTTATTTATAGATGAAAAGAGTAGTATATAGTTGGCCTAGAGTCCCCTAGGCTATACTATACACATCTATAGTATAAATGGAAACCCCCTTTTAAACAGTTCTATGAACAGTTTCAAGGAGGGAAATTTCCATTTTGCCCTCACTTTTTTGTCTCTTTTCCATTTCGTCCTTAAAAATTTTTATTTTTTTTTTAAATTTTAAAAAAAAAAAATTAACAAAAAACGTGGTCTTGGACACGGGTTTAGGCTAGTAGGAAAATATGGCCGACCACTACATATTTTCATGTTATTCCGACTTCCAAAGGCATATTGTTCTGTAGATTTGTATGTATTGTAGCTTTCACATTATTCCCTAAATATAGATATGTGTAAATAAAAAAAAAAACTGTTAAATATACAAATAAGTGTCTCTATTTAATTTCCTTACACTTTGCTTGTGATTTTATAATATAAAATAGTAATAAATATTTTAAAAATATTTATTAAAATATTCTGTAATAAATGAATAGGCCTTTAGTGATAGAAATGAATAATTAGTTGTTAAAATATTTAAATTGTGAAATGGGGTTTTAAATTAATTAAATAGTAAAATGAGAGTTATGGGAGTAGTTGTGTACACATAATTTGTGGTGTATTTGCCTAATAAAATAGTTTAGGGGTCCTATTTGTAAAAGATACACAAATCAGGGATCACTTCTATTAAAAGATATTCTGAAGAGGACTCACACACTTGTCACATGAGTCACATAGAAAACGGTCATTCGGGTACGAAAGAAAAAAAGAAATAATGTCTTAGTCTACTCCCTTCCAACATCCACTTACTCCCTCCCCTCCGTCCCACTTCAAAGCATACTTTTTTTTTTTTGGGATTTTTCACTTTAAAGAGTCCATTTTATAAATGAAAATATGTGAACAGTATTTCAGACATTTATATCTTTATAATGTTTATATTTACAAAAAAAAATTATTCATTATACCCTTATAATGTTAACATATTTACAAAAAAATTATTCATTAACTTACTATTCTTCCACTCATTCTATCTCCTATTAAATATTTTTAACTTTTTCATTCTCTCTTCTTTAATCTTCTACCCACTTTCAATTCTTTATTCATTTTTTAAAAAAAATTCTTAAAAATTATGAAATATTACCATGACCTCTTTGAAGTGGGGCGGAGGGAGTATTATTTAATACTACTTCATATTGGAAATAAATGTCTAAATTTTGAAAAAGTTATTAGAACTTCCCATAAAAATTTATTAAAATTTTAATTTACAGTTATATTCATATAATAATATGATAAAATCATTAAAATTTGGTACAAGTTTGTATTAAATCTACCATTTGCCTAAAAAAAAAACATTGTTAAAGAAAAAGAGATGGGGGAGAACTGGAGAAGGAAAGGAAAGGAAACTTGCAGGAATGGTTAAATATGCTATTTATTTTCCCACAAGGAGGGCAGTCCCTTTGCTTTTATGGTCTCTATAAATCCCCCTTCCCCCAACAAAAGCTCTTTGATTCCTTGCCCATCTCTCTCTCTCTCTCTCTCTCTCTCTCTCTCTCTCTCCTCCCTTTTAAACAACTGCTTGACTCTATTTCAGTCATAAAACACTTTCAACTTGACCTCTGAAAGCTTACCCACCCAAAAATGGCGATCTGGATTCTGTTTCCTCTCCTTGTTTCTCTTCTTCATTCATCAGCCCCCACAACAGCAAACATGGAAGGTAAGTTTTCAATACATATCCTAATAAAAATCTAACTCTTGTTTAATTAATTAACAAACAAACAAACAGGGGATGCTCTGTATGCACTGAGAAGAGCTGTGAATGACCCACAAAATGTATTGCAAAGTTGGGATCCGACTCTGGTGGATCCTTGTACTTGGTTTCATGTCACTTGCGATTCTGACAATCGGGTCACCCGACTGTATGTTCTCTCTCTCTCTCTCTCCCTAAAACTAATTTGGAGTATTAATTAAAAATTGGTGAATATAAATGGGTATTGTAAATGTGCAGTGATCTTGGAAATGCGAAGCTGTCGGGAAAACTTGTCCCGGACTTGGGAAAACTTGACCGTCTTCAGTATCTGTATGTAAACATTTCTTCCCTTTCCCTATTTTTATTTTATTAACACACACTTACTCATACACAAACACTGGACATATATATGTGTACTTCGACTGTATAACAGTTAAATTAAACATTTGACGCATATATTAAATAGAAAAATAAACTATGACACACATATAAGTCTGTAATATTAATGTGAGTAATAAATTAGGTCAATATTGATGTGGTTCAACTGCCACAATCATACTAAATGTGATGAGAAAAGGACTGTTTGGTTAGCCCATGAAAAATGTATTTGATTGAATGGATTGGATACCCACCACCCACTCCCCTTATCCCCCACTTTTTTAATTTTTAATTTTTACTCCCTCACTAAAAGTCTCATTTCATAATTTCTTAAATGATAAATTTTAAACAGTGATTTGAATATTTATATTTTTATAATGTAAATTTACAAAAAAAACTATTTATTATGCCCTTAAAATGTTAGCATATTTACAAATAAACTAATCAAAAAGTGATTTTATCATAAATGTTTTAACTTTTACATTCTCTTTCCTCTAATCTTATACCCTTGCAATTCTTCATTCATTTCTTAAAATTTTTCTTAAGAAGCGTGAAATATTAAAATATTAAGAACCCTAAGCCCTTGAAGTGGGACGAGGAAGTAATTTTTAATATTCTCATAATATAATCGATGTCAAATCTTAATTCTTTTTTTTACTCATAAGATTTGGCATATTTTGGCAGAGAAATGTACATGAACAACTTGGAGGGATCAATACCAGTTGAGCTTGGTAGCCTAAAGAGTCTTATAAGCTTGGACTTGTACCATAACAACCTCACCGGCTCCATTCCTTCCTCGTTATCCAAGCTCTCCAATCTCACATTTCTGTAAGCCTTTTCACTCTTTTTTCTTCTCATAAGACCCACACACAGGGGCGGATTCAGGATTTTGAAACGTGAGCTTGTTGTTTAAAAAAAATTGTTTATTAGAAAGTATTGTGATAATAGAAAATTGAATTGGCAGGAGACTGAGCAGTAACAGGCTAACAGGAAAAGTACCAAGAGAACTTACCAAGCTTCCAAACCTCAAGATTTTGTCAGTTCTTCTCATAAGACCCACTCATTCTCTCTCCTATTTTACTTTTATATTTACAACATTTATATCATTATTTTTTTTCTTAATCCCTGCGCAAACAGTAACTGTGAATTACTTATAGGGACGGAGGGAGTATTTAGTTACTTTGATCTAAATTTTTTTTTTTTTTTTTGATAATTTGCAGAGATTTGGCCAATAATGATCTGTGTGGTACATTTCCAACTTCAGGCTCTTTCTCTAAGTTGACAGAAGAAAGGTAAAAATCAATGAATTCTTTGAATTTTTTTTTTTTATTTTATCTCTCAATTCCAAGCTATAAAACTAAAACTCCGATTTTGAATTTTCTTAAAGAAGTCTGATGTTACACCTTAAAATCAATTGGTGTTGGGGGGGAGTGACCCAAGATTTTTATATGTTATAAGCAAGGTTTGTCAATTCCCAATGTTGAATAATATCTACAACAAATTTCAAATTTTGAAAATTGTTTTTTTAAGGACTTGAAATTGGGTGGCTGATATGAAAATCAAAAGGGCAATAGTAATTTATTTTATTCAGTAACAACATGAAAATTTGGTGGTTCTTAATATTAATATTAATATTTTGTGGTTGAATGCAGCTTTGTGAATAACCCAAGATTAGAAGGTCCAGAGCTAATGGGCTTTGTCAGATATGATGTGGGTGGCTGCAACTAAAAGTCCCCACCCCAATGTTTAAAGCTTTTAGGTTTCTATTATAAATTGGGTCTTGGCCTTCAAATGTAAGCCCAATTTGTATTACTATTAGATTATTGTACAAGCAAAAGTAATCTTCATTTGAAGGTTTCTACTTCAGCAGCAACATTGATCTCGTTTCACTTTTTACTAGGTGATAACCCGTGATTCGCACGGATACCATTCTGCTATTTTGTTGTTGATAGTTTTACTTTATATATTTTCGATTATAGTTTTAGGCAAATGATTCACTATTAATAGCATATACACCCGTGCTTGGCACGAATACAATTTACTTTAGAAAGACAATTGTTTTATTTAGTTTACTAATACCACTTTTATTAAAAGTAATAAAAATAATGAGAAGAATATAGATAGTCTTTATGTGATGCTCTATATTTCAAACTCTTTCAAAATTTCTCCTAGTGGCGTAAACATAAATTTCTTTTCTTACATTTTTTTTGAAAGATTATTATGTGTACTCATATTTAGTTATTAATACCACTTTTAGTACAAGTAGAACAAAAAATGAATGAGAGAAAAAAAAAATATGTAAAAAAAAAAAAAAAAAAGAACAAAAAATGAATGAGAGAAATATAGAAAGTCTTGTGATATCCTAATAAAGCCTCCTAATAAATATAGATGTTTTAATTGTTATAGCATTAAATAGGTTCAAGAGAGGCATATTGATGTGGCACCACGTGACACTAAATTTCAAATTTTTTTCAAAACTTGTCCACGTGTAATAATCATAAGTTTCTTCCTTTACAATATATTTTAGAGAGACATTTATTTGTACTTATATTTGATTACTAATACCACTTATAATCTATATATAATATTAAAGCAGAAGAATTTTCAAACTCCTCATCGCGCCATGTGTCAAATGCTGATTCGCCAATATTTTGCAATTCAGTCCTTAATATTCTTTTATTTAAGCCATTTTATTGCATTTTGGTCCATAAAATTATACCATTTTTCGTCAATTCACATTTTTGGTCCATAAAAATAATTCATTTGTGTTTTAGTCCTTTTAATTTATTTGTGTTTTAGTCCTTTTATTCATCAATAATAATAAACCAAAATTCATCCATAAAAATCATTCATGGAAGAAAAAATCATGCCTCCACTATCAAAATTAATTTTATGTTCAAGAAATGCCTAAAATCCATTTCATTCCCCAGCCACCACCGTCACCCTCTTTCCTCTCCCCTCTCCAACCTCACTCCCTCCCTCCCCTACTTTCGTTTTCGCGCCCACCGCCCAAAATCTGCAGCTGTCTCTCCTCTTCTATGCCCACCCATGTCCGTCGCTCACCAGATTCAAGATCGCCGGAACCTCCATTATTTCCGGCGAATATCAATCTCGCCGTAACCTCCATTATTTCTGTGAAACTGTGTTGTTCAAGCTTTTGCGATTTCAATTTTGGATTTAAGTTTATCCATTTATTTAAAATTTGGAATTTAAAATTTTGAATATGGGTTTTGAATTGGATTTTTAATGTGGGTTTTGAAATTGAATTGAGATTTGTTTTGATTAGATTGGGATGGAATTTGAAATGGGATTTCTTCATTTGCTTATTGTTGGTGATGAAAATTGTGGTAGCGGCAGTGGTGGTGATGGGGTGGCGGTGGTGCTGGTTATGTAAGACAGAGATGGAAAATGTGTTGGGTGGGGGATGAATCTAGGAATATACATGAAAGGCATATAATACATGAAGATGGGTTGGATTTTTTTTCTTTCCTTTAATTTTTTTATAAAATATTAAACTCATCATGTGATAATACATTTTATTTAAAAGAATTTGTTTTACCCATTTTAAAATAATTAAGATTATGAAAATTATTTAATATAAAATAATATATTATGATAATGGTTAAGTCTTAGTTTAATTTTGTTATTTTATTTTCCTTCAACAACTGTTGTAACTTAATTAACTCAACTTGGTCTTTGGCCAATTTACTTGGTGTTAACTACATAAATTTATTTATTTATATTTTTAGTTATTCAGAATCCACAAAAGTCATGGCAAGAAAATTATATCCACACACACACACACACACACACACACACACAGAGGATTTTACTGTTAAGAACTAACCCGAGGAGTGAACAAAAAAGTGGACTGATAAGCCACAGGGTTATATGGAGGGGCATGAACCATTGACCCTGAAATGGGCGCATCAACTCTTGCGCGACAATCTTTCTGTCGAACTCAAAACACATAAAAGTCCATCAAGATGGCGGTGTATCACAACCATTGTAGGGTCATTTCATACTTGAGAAAAGAGAATGAAAATTCAGAAGCGGCTCTATAGAGCAAAGGAACATTGACAAGAAGGCAGGGTTTCAAAGCTTCCTACAAACACATAATCTAACAGGTTAAATAAAAGACGAATTCAGACTAATTCCAATAATAGCTTAATTAGTACTCCCTCCGTCCCGCTAATATCCGCACACTTTCCTTTTTGGGCGTCCCGCTAATATCCGCACACTCCCAAAAAGAAAACTTTATATTAATAAAATATTCACCCAACCCCACTCATTCTCTCTCCTACATTATTTTAATACTCACAACACCATTATAATTTATTATACCCTTCACTCATTCTCTCTCCTACTTTACTTTTACACTCACAACATTTTATTAAAATATCATATTCCTTAATTCCCGCGCAAACAGTGTTAGTGCGGATATTAGCGGGACGGAGGGAGTAAGCTTTAATATTATTTCTCCAAAAAATGAAGAGCACATAACATGCTTGCCTTAAACAATTAAGAGTATATGGAACAGAGAGAGTATACCTCTAGCCATATTGTTTTCGTTTGATTTCACATCTGAAATTTCTTATATAAATGCACATTCAGATTTTTTTGAGGCATCTCTTTTGACATAATAATAACAAAAAGATATACAAAAGCATGTTTTTTATTACTACACCTGATATAAATGCACTTTCAGATTTTTTTGAGTCATCATTTTTTTCAATAATCCTGGTAAGACATAAGACATATTAATGGCCGAATTTATGGAAAAATATGAGTCATGCCTTGCCTTGGGTTGTGGCCAATGTTGGCTAGCCTTGGCCTTGGCTGGCCGTGGCTTAGGCTGGTCTTGGACTTGGCCGGGCTTTGCTTGCCTTGGCCTACGCTGGCCTTGCCCCATTTTATCTCGGCTCATTATGTATATAGTTAAAAAAAAAAAAAAAAGAAGGAAGTAACGCAAACACAGCCAACGTCAAGGACAAAATCAATCGACGCAAATTACTTTGAAATTGTGGAGAATGGGTAATTGATTTAAGAGAGGTTATAGCAACGATAACAAATTAAAATTATTCTATTAAATTCGATTCGGAAACGCCGGAATACCTCTTAATCCGGCTCAATCACCGCCGACGCCTAGCCAAACAAACCCGCCTCGAAGCTCTGTTCCAACTTCCAATCCCAATCGGTAACGGCAATCGACCGATCCTGGGCCCCACTTGGAAAGGCTTTGGTTCCGCCGTTCGCCCGTTGTTCCCGTTCCTATCCGGTTGCCGGCGACTTCGCTTGATTGAAATAGTTGAATGGTTCTTCCCTCCCTCGGCTAATATGAGAATCTGAGATATACAGAAATAAAGTAAAGGTAAAGATTAAAAGTTAAAGTTTTAATTTTATTCTTTTAGTTAAAGGTTTATTTTTATGCTTTTACTTAAAGATTTAATTTTATTCTTTTGATTTTAGATGAAATATATTGACTTCATATTTGATTTAGTTATTAATCTCATTATTTTGTTGTTGTTTTTACATAGTCAAAATAGGTGTTCTCAATCAAGAATATTTTTGTATCAATTGTTTATTGCTATGTAAACCCTTAATTTAAGGTAATACATAAGAATTAGGAAAAAATTAACTGTTTAATATTAAAGTATTGTGAGTAGAGATAACGGAGAGAAAGTGTGATAGAGAATAGTAAGTCGATAGTTGTTGTAATTAAGACACCCAAAATGAAAATTTTGTAGATTAAGATGGAGCGGAAAAAGTATATCATCAACAAAACAACTATTTTTCCACCTAAGCTCATAACATTCATTTATTTATTAAAATGAATTAATTATATATAGATTACATTCATTAAAGTGATTTATTTCAATGTGAAGGACACTTTCAAAATTACAATTTGATAATTTATTTTATACTCCATATACATCTTAAATATACTCTCTCCGTCCCATATGAGTTGAGACTTATTTCCTTTTTCGTTCGTCTCACATGAATTGAGACTGCCCAAATGGTAAAGAATCTTTATTATTCCTCTCACTCATCTCTCTCATACTTTACTTTTACACTCACAACACCAATCAACTTACTATTCCTATAATTTACAAGGATAAAAATAAAATAAAATATTACATAAATAGGGGCAAAAAAGAAAGTCACAAAATTTTACTCACAAAATGAGGTGTCGATATTTCATTTGATACATCGATAATGGACCCGGTACACTAATAAAAAAACACCAATAAAATTATTACACCTATAATTTTCAAATGATATTTTAAAAAAATTACTTTTATATATTTTACATACAAGATATTATTTAATTTACCTTTACCAGTTGATTAAAATAATTATTTTATATAACCAAGAAATTAAAATTTCATTCACTTCTATTAGTATCAATAAGAATAATTATTTGAAAAGATCAAGAATATTAAAATGTAATTTAATTTTATAAGTATGATTAAAAATATTTATTTGAAAATATCAAGAAGAGTAAAATTTGAACTAAATTTTATTAGCATGATTAAAAATAATTAGTTGAAAAGACCAAACCAAAAATCATAAAAATAAGTAAATAAATAGTTGCACAGTTACAATTAAAGACTAAAAGTTAGTGAGAATAATAAGGTTAAAAACTCTAAAGTCATTAATAACTTTGAATACGTGAGATAAATTTGTGTTGGTGTGTGTTATTGGAACATCAACTTCAGTCCCATGATGGTATGGTTATGTTATTGGATTTTTTTTTTTTATTCATATGATAATTAGATGTATGTGTGTTTTTTTTTTTTTGAGTGAAGAAATATGTGTTGTTATAAGCAAATCTCTTAAATATTTTTTTTCTCTCTTAGGTGACAAATATTTATTAGTTCTTAGTGTTAATGTAAAATGTACATATAAAAATGTTTACATTAAATGACTGGAGTATATCTCTTAGTTAGCTGACCAATTTTGTTAAACGGAACACTATCATGTTTCAAGTTTAACAAATAATATTATTGTAATTTTAATATGATATTGTTAATGTATAATTATTAATCTTATTCTTTTTAAATACTTATTCATTTATAATTTATAATTATATAATTATATAATTAGCTTTACTATGACCGTCGAATTTCGACGGGTTATGAACTAGTGCAAGTAGAAGTAAAAGAAAAAGAATGAGAGTAATATAGAACGTTTTGTAGTTTTCTAATAAATTCTTCAAATAAATAATATTTATGAATGTTTTAATTGTTATAGCATTAAATAGGGGTCAAAATACATTACCCCCTCAACTATTCATCAAATCCCATTTTACACCCTTACGCAAAATTCATCTCACTATGATACCCAATGATAAAATTATCCCACTTTGTCCCCTAGATTCTAACAAATGTTGGAAATTTAATAAAATTGGTCATGTGCATATTACATGTGGGATAAATACATCATTTATATTTTTTAACTACACTAAGAAAATAATTTTAAAAAAAAAAACTCCACTTAGAAAATTAAATAATAAAAATTTAATAAGGTAAAAAGGAATATTATTATTAATTTCTTGTATATGGAAGAGTGAGCAAATACAGGGAAGAATAAAATAATAAATAAAGTATTTTTTTAATTGACATACGTCAAAAGAGTGGTAAAAATAAATTAAATGAAAGTTAAAATGTTAAAATGAGAATGATCAAAATATCCATCATGTGACCTGCACATGACTAATTTCATTAAATTTCTAACGTTCATTTGAATTCAAGGAGCAAAGTGGAACAATTTTAACTTTTAACATTGAATATCAAAGTGAGACAAATTTTGTATGTGGGTGCAAAGTGAAATTTGGTGTATATTTGAGGACGTAAATGTATTTTGTCCTTAAATAGGTATTGATTTGGTGCCACGTGGCACTCTAGATTTCAAGTTTTTTCAAAACTTGTCCACGTGGCGTAATCATAGGCTTCCGCCTTGACTTTTATATATATATAGATTTTTTTTTTTATGAAAATGAAATTTCCACAATGACCGAAAATGCTTCATATTTCCTCTGGCCAAAATCTTAAAAAAAATGCGTTTTTTCTTAAGCTTAGAAAAAACGTGTTTTGTTTTCCCGCTAGTGTCAGTGTTAGTGTAACAAAGTGTGTGTGCATGTATATTAAGTATTAGTATAAAGAGTGCTAGTGTAGAGTAAAAAAATGCCATTATTAGTATAAAAAAATGTCAGTGTGAAAAGTATCAGTGCATATATTATTAAGTGCCAGTGTAAAAATGATTTTTTCTTAAGCTTAACAAAACACCTTTTTTTACAAGACCAATTCATTTCCTACCTCAAAGTAGTATGCAAAAATATTCATTTTTGTTGCCTGGACTCTAAATAATCAGCAAAATTTCAAAATAATCATTTTTGTTACATACTCTCTTCGTACTTGGTTAAGCTTCACCATTTTGATGAAGCACGCAAATTAAAAAAACAATATATATATTTAAAAATAATGAGAGTGAGAGAAGGGTTGTGAGAGGGAAGAAGTGAGTGGATATGACAAGTGAGACCCATAATTTAAATGTGTGAGAGAAAAAAGTTAGTGAGTATAATAGAATATTAAAAAACCTTTTCTATTTTAGAAAATGTGAAGCTTGTAACGAAATGCCCTTTTGAGTAATTGGTGAAGCTTAAGCTGGAACGGAGGGAGTATACCATCTACAGTATAGATGGTAGTTGTCCTTCTCACCACGTGAACAATACTATGAATAGTGTCAACTGTCAAATTTTCCATTTTGTCCTCACTATGTTGTTCCTTTCCCATTTTGCCCTTTAAATTTTATTTTTTTTAATTAAAAAAAATTAAAAAAAATGTGGCCTCAGACACGAGCTTAATTTAAAAAAAAAAAAAACGCGTCCTCAAATTTGGGCTTTTACTCGTTATTTAAAAAGAGACCTATTTTTCTTAGGCGTTACAAAAGATTGAAAAAAGAAAAGGAGAAAGAAAAAAAGGACAAATTAATCCAACCACCTTTGAGTGAGAGAGATAATACGTGCAAGGGAGACGTCACGAAATGATCGTTTTGATGAGGGATTGCCAGAGTGAAAATAACGCCAAAATTTTGCTTCAAACACTTCTTTTAGGGTTTTTGTCACTCCCTCAGTCAGGAATTTGAAATAGGAGGCACTGTAAGGAGAATTTGAAGAGAGGAAAATGGTGGATTCACTGAGAATTCAGCGAGAATTGGTGCATTTCAACAAGGACCAGAGCATTTCAAAGATGAGCTTAGTGCCGGCCGGCGATAATCTCTCTCATCTCACAGCCACCATCCCCGGCCCTATCTCCACCCCTTATGAAGGCGGTACCTTCGAAATCGACATCGTTTTACATGGTCTCTCTCTCTCTCTCTCTCCCTCTCTCTCTCTATCTATCTACATGTATGCATGCTTGTTTTCTCTGTGATCGATCGCCATTGTAGATGTCTGTTTGTGTGTGTGTGTGTGTGTGTGTGTGTGATAGCTGGCCATATGAGAACATTTGATTTTGATCATCTGCTTTGTGGAGCTCATTTGACCTATTTCTGACTGTGATTTCTATTTAGTCACTTTTGATGAATTTCACAGTCAATTTTTGCTAATCGGATGATTGTCCTGTAGGAATCAAATATTTCTAGCCTGATCGATTTAAATGTCTGATAGCCGCAATAGATCACTGATAATAGAGTTTGCAAACTGAAAGCTTCTGAATTCTGATGGAGCTTCGATTTGACGTGACTATTTTTTAGAATTGTGTAGAGAATGGTGACTTAATGAGAACCATGGAATGATCAGTTTCACGTTGAGGTTGCTAGATTTTCCAGGCTTTTATGAGTGGAAATTGTGGACGGATTTCTTTTATGAATGATGATAATAAATTGTGTGTGTTTTGAGAACTACACAATCGGAGGGATTTATAACTACATAAATTGGAAAAGATCTTAAGATTATTAATTAGTGACGGCCTCATGGATCTTGTCAGTGTGCGCCGTAGATACTGTGATGGAGGCGGAAGCGGGTTTGTCTGAGATGGTCAACAATTTCTGCTTAGAGTTAATAATGACTGAACGAAGTATATACACTAAGAATGAGAATGTTCGTAGTCAGTGTACGTCATATTTTAACATTGATGAGAAAGATAATAAATATGCAAAAAACGACAAACTCAATGTGATCAATTGCATTATACTTTACTAAAATGACAAAATTAATTTATCGTATTCGAAAGATTGATTGTTAACTACATGTTGACTATTGGCTACAGGAGGATATTTACTAGAAATTGTGTACGTAACCAAGAACAGTTTCTATTTGTATCAAGATTGCAGCTCATTTGAGTAAAAAGCTTGCATAGGCCCCAGATACCTGCTTAGATTGTATATCACAGAAAATTTTAGCATTTGAAAATCTCTTAAATGCTTGGGCACAATCCACCGAGCTGAATATTTCTTAAAAAGAACTTGTAAGAAGTACATTGCCGTGGAACTTGATAATAGGACCCTACTTATATTTGTTTAGGTATATGTTGAAGCTAAATATCCATTAAGTAGATTTCTGCATCTAAATTAGAACAGAAATAAACTTTTGTAAATTCAAAGCTTTTACAGCAACTCATGCTTCTCTATGATGCTTCACGGTGAAGAATTGCATTGTATCACTTGCTGTCGGAGAATTTATTTTAGTAAGATACAAACTCGTACCACTTGCAAACGGTTCTTTGCAGTAATGATAATATTTTAACAATCGATTGAATTTTAATTAGCCGGTATGTTCCCAAAGGCAATACTTGGCTTTGAATTTACTTCAAGCTGGTACTTTATCAAACTTTGATCATTTAATGTTTGGCCTAAAGAGTGTAAACTCTTTGACCTTGATGATATCAATTTTTGACCTTCTGTTTTGCAGATGGATACCCGTTTGCGCCTCCTAAGATGAGATTTATGACAAAAGTCTGGTAAGAAAAATCAAAATGTCTTTGTTGTTATCATCTTAGCTTTCACTAAATAAAAAGAAACAATGAGCCAAAAATTTTAACTCTTTGATCGCATGTCAAAAGGCATCCTAATATTAGCAGTGCGAACGGTGCTATTTGTCTGGATATCTTGAAGGACAAATGGAGTCCAGCCCTAAATCTCAAAACTGCTCTCATTTCTTTGCAAGCGTTGCTCTCAACTCCAGAGCCTCGTGATCCCCAAGATGCTGTTGTTGCTCAGCAGGTTATCATTTCTTCCCTTATTTTTTTTTCTTTTCAACTTTTTGTTTTTGGTATTGTATGCTTCTAAAATTGTTCTTTTTTGCGAGTACAGTACTTCAATGAATATCCTACCTTTCTCAGCACGGCACGTAATTGGACAGAGACTTATGCAAAGGTATCAAAAGTTGGGATGGAAGGAAAGGTAATTAAAGCGTTCGTAATCACTTTTCTTGAATCAACTTGTCTTATTAAGAAACAATGCTACAGTTGGTCAACCTCCTTTGAGTTTGAAAATGGACATTTTTACTACTTTTGGATTTTCAAAAAATGAATGTGTTAACATTAAAAAATAATTTCATCAAGATTGACCATATTTTATCTTGGAAAAATCTGCATTGTGTTATATTTCCAACCCACATTTAAGCCAAATTCAAAGACTGAAATCTACTACCACTGTCATAAATTGAATGACCATTTTTGTCCCAAAATAAATGACCTTTTGAAACTTTTTCATCAAAAAAACTGTCCCTAAATGATTTTTTTTTTCATAGTTCATCATATTTTTGCAAAACTAAAATTTTGAAAGTGAATAGCAAGAATGTTTATGATTTTTTGCTATTAAAAATCAATATCTTCAAAATGACCCTTAAATTCAAAATGGTCATTCATTTTGGGACGGAGGGAGTAAGTTTCTTCTATTCAAATACTAATATTGACCCATAAACCAAAATCCTAGCTTCTTCACTGATAAGTAAATTCCAAAAAAAAATAAAAAAATTAAAATGGTGAAGATTCTCAAAATGGCTATTGAGGTAGTAGGGTTCTTGGTTGCAGGTGCAGAAACTGTTAGAAATGGGCTTCCCTGAAGATCAGGTTAGGACTGCCCTCGAAGCTGCTGAGGGTGATGAAAACTTGGCTCTCGAAAACCTGTGCTCAAGTTAAGTGTGTTCTTAACAGTCAAAAGTCTCTTCTCCCCGTATTCTCCTTCTCTTATGTTTATGAGAAAACTTTTTTATGCTCTCAACTATATCTCTCCTTCGCTTGTGTTTATGAGAAAACTTTTTTATGTTCTCGAGTATATCGTTGTATGTGGATGTAACTTAATAGGCGAAAACCAGAAGTATTGACTCTTAAAACGTTTTCAAAGAATATTAAGAGTGACCTATTGGAATGGTAAGTTACAACCTGTTGTGCATTGATGATTGTACTGTACAATGTTTTGTGCATTTTGTTTTCTGGATGGCTATATTGCTATGGATGAAAGCGAGAGGGATTCATTTATGATTACGGCCTCTCATTGCTGGTAAAATAATTCTCCCTCCATCCCATTCAAGCCTGTAAAATAATACCCACTCCGTCCCATAATCATTATCACTTTTTTTTTCCTAAATAAGTAAAACACAATCTTTAAACAACTCAATTGTAATGCCTGTTATGCGATAAAATAGAGCTATACTCCCTCCGTCTCATAAAACCTTACCCACTTTGCCATTTAGGGCGTCCCACTCATAAGTCACGCTTTCCTAAAAATGAAACTTTTTAATACTTTTTTATTTATGGGATCCACTTGTCATACTCACAAGTCACAACAACTATCCACTTACTATTCTCTATCCCACTTTCTCTTTCCTACCCACTCACAACTCTTACTTTAATAACATTTTTCCTTATTTTTCGCGCGAAACACTAAGTGAGTAACATAATATGTATGGGATGGAGGGAGTATACTAGTATGTACGATTTATGTATAGGCACCCAAACAAATAAATAGAATAACTTTTCAAATTTTCATTAATAGTTGGTCCAATAAAAATGGTCATCTCAATTCAAATATTACTTACAAAAATTTACAAGATATATAACGGAAAAAAAAAAAAAGAGAGAGAGAGAGAACAAAATTTACGCAGCGAAGTCCATCAATGAGCCAAAGTTCTTCTCATGATGTCAGATGTCGATACTTATTCCAGAAACCTAAGCAGCGCTTTCCTCGTAGCAAAGAATGTCAAAAAAGAATGGTGGCTTTCCTCGTAGCAATGACCATCAAAAAAGAATGGTGGCACGGAAAAAAATAGTAAGAGAAGGAACAATCTTACATGTTCGAAGTCTCTACCTGACTATGAAAAACACACCCCCCACCCCCAGATATTTCACTGTGAAGGAATAAAATTGCTTCCAACAAGCATCAAATCAAGTCAAGCCTCACCTGAATTCAAATTTTACTCAGTATAGTGTAGAACTTAAAGAAGATATAAATTGACTATAGTCAATGAGCGTGGGTGTACCTATGATTTGACCAAGCTGGAATGCCACATCAGCAGCTGTCTTTGACCTGGTGGTCAACTGAGAGTTACAAAACGGAGTGACTTTGACCTGGTGGTCAACTGAGTGTCTCGGAGGGCATTGGAAGGACTGATGCTGATGTAGACTTATATCCCGGTTTATTTCTAGGCGTAAGATCTAGCGTGTCTTTGGACCCCACCAACGGAGCCGAATACCCAACTAAATGTGAAGGCTTTTTGATGGATAAATTGGCAGGAGGCCTTGGAAGCTGATGAAGTTCATTTATCTTCGGTGAAGATACAAAAGCTGCTGAAGCAGATGATGCTAATGGGTTCCGCAAAAGTGATCCAGAGAACAGCTGAGGATGTCCTGTTGGGTTAATGGGCCCACTCGCATATAATATAGGCTTCGGTGTCCAGGAATTACTGGTCAACGGACCTGAAAATGCTAGTCGTTTGACTTTCTTAATACTGGAAGAAGAACGTGGGTCCTGCTGTGGAGAGGAGCGTCCTTCAGTAGGGGGTAACGGACTTGTTTTATTCGACTGCGTATTTGAGGCAATTGGTCCTGAAAATCTCTCCCTTCCAAAAGTCTTTTCGTATCGGTTGAATTCCAAAGGGGATGAATGCCATAAATTAGATGTCCCAAGAACTTGAGCATCTGCTCCTGAAGAAACTGAACTCTTTGGTGTGGGCAGAACATACGTGTTGAGTTTTCGAACTGACGACTGTCGCATTTGTCTAAATCTTTCAGCCGGATCAAAACTGTTGTTAGCAGACAGTGGAGCTGATTTGGTTCCTGGGTTTAAATCTCTACCGAATGGAACGGAATTCCATAGAGGTTTTATGTCTATATTTTCCTGCTAAATAGAAAAATAAGAGCCATAAGTCTCTTATGCTTCTAAATGACAAAAGTGGAACAACCAAAGCATGTACATAAGTCTTATTTTACCTTCACTGCATTCACCGGGGCAACAACTTGAGGAAAAGTAAGGTCAGCGTGATCCAACTGCATAATAATTATATGCTTTAGATACCAATCACAGTACTGTGCAAATTATTGTAGTATCACACAAAGATTTAAATTTTCTACCATATATCGTGCATATCTAAGCATATTAAGTAGAGAGAAAGAGAGTTAAATAAAATCATTACTTCCCCCCGTCCCCAAAAGATTGTCCCATTTGAGAAGGAGAACTTTTTATCATTCATGCCTTACCTTTCTGAAATTTCACTATAGTTGTAGCCATTTTTTAAGAAATGGGATAATCATTCGGGACGGAGGGAGTATTAGTTATTATAACTCTCTTTTGGCAGTAACAACTTGCCACTAAACAGTGGTGATTTCACAGTTATCATAATTCTTAACAAGCAGAAATGAGGTTTTAAGTTTCGGGGTGATTAGCAGATATATATATTCTCACCTCCATTGAGCTTCCAGAAACCGAAAGATCTTTTCCCTGGTCATTTATCTGATACTCAAAACTCAGCTCACCATCATCACGAGTTTCATTGCTATCATCACTGTCTTCTTCATCATCACTAAGAAAAAGAGAGACTCTATCGTCATCTTCAAGTCCACTGAACTTGTAATCTATATGCTGCTGTTCGGTGACTAACTTAACAAGTGGTTCAACTGCTTCTAGGGATCTGAGAGCCTTCCTGAATAAAGACATCTGTTTTCAAATGTGTCAGAGATCGTACTCAATGAAAATTAATGTGTTACTACCTGTCCCAAAATGAATGTCCGATATTTTTTTCAAATTTACTCTTAATCTAGAGCAAATTCGATTTTTTTTTTTTTGGACATTCATTTTGGGTCGGAGGGAATAAGAGGTAAAATGTTGAAGATGGTGAAAACCTGAGCAGCATGGTGTCGAGCAGCCTGTGTGAGAAGGCTGCGAGACTGTCCACGTTTCAAAGACTTCATACGGAAAACAAATACTGTTGCCTCCTCATCATATTCATCTTGAGCATTCTGCAGCTGGTGAGACGAAACATAATCTCCTTTACTTCTTTTTGACCTTCCATTCTCTTTCTGTCTTTTTATCATATTTTCATATGCATCCCTAAAAGATAACGAATATGAAGTTAGACAACTTTCATTTCAGCAGCTAAAATAGTACGGGAGTGATAAGTAACCAGAATAATCTCGTACCTTTTCTCATCACATTGTTTTTTCATATCCTGCAGTAAGAAAAGACCAAATAATTAAAGAAATAAAATAGGAGGGAGATAGAGCAAGAAGAAGATAAGATGATGATGATGAGCCATCAACCATAAAGCAATAGAAAGCTTGGCTAGACACATAACCATGATATTGCAACCAAAATATGTGCATAAAAATCAGAGCTCACGGCAAGATACATGTTCATACATAGAAAACAACTGCACCAAAAGACAGATCACTAGTAATCATAAATGAAAACAAAACAAAAAAGAAGAAATTGTTTTACATCATAATAATGGAACAACTTATACACCTCTATATTGGGGAAAAAACAACAACAACAACAAAAAGATTGGCAAGGTCCAAGCAGTAGATAAAGGCAGTTGCATGTTAATCAAAATAATAGTCCAAATACAAACCTCAACTATATATAGTTCATTAAGAAGGGACTCCGATGGTGCTGTTATCGTCCGGGAAATATGAGCACGCTGAAAAAAGAATGCAACGTGTCATCAAAAGGCACATAAAAGGAGTAAAAGTTGGCAATTTGATTCACAAAAATGATTTAGGAATCTACATAGTTATCAACCAACTTCTGGATTTCTAACTGCACCTTCCCCAGCATAAGCAAGACTCTACCTACAAAACAACAATAGCATTTAAGCAGAAGGAAATATATTTATGGAATATGCAATATGAACACAATATTTAGATACAACATAATATTGTTAACTACCAAAACTTTATTATGCGCTGCAAAATCAAGATAAATTATGTTAGGTATATGGACAACATTAATGATGCTACAAACAAAAGGAAAGCTCAGACATCTACATATAATTAATTCAACCAATTTCCCAGGACTGAAAAAGGAAGGCAGGTGACGTGTCGGGATCCTCCATAAAAGATGGAACAACAGTAAATAGTTTTCAGTAGTATATGCATGATGTAGCTTGTGGAAGAAGATACAAGATGGAATCTTCACTCACCACCCTCTTCGTCGTCATTCAGCGCAGTCTTCTCAAGAAGACAATTACCCATTTCCCCAAGTGACAATGAGAATTCTGAAACAGACGGCCAAAACATAAATCAGGGAAGCAAATTATCAAAAACTCTGGTGCAGGTGAGATGGAATATAAACCATCATGTGCCCTTGATTCAAAGTTCCAACTTTTTTTTTTCAATTTGCATGTAAGCACAACACTTGGACAAGTGTCAGGTTTAACAAGTAGAGAAACTACGACTTACTCCGCACTATCTTGACAAACGGATAAACATTAAAGCGCACCCTTCTACGCTAGTCAATAGTACATGAATATAAGTAAACCCACAGTGCAGATGCTTATAGATTTCAATGAGCTTATTTTGCATTACGTGTAAGGCCCAACACCTGAAATTATGCCAATCATGGAACTCTACCCCAATCTCTAACCTCAGTGTTACATGTGCCACCACGTACTGATGAAAAGTTAAGAGAGACTCTACCAAAGATGCATAAATTTCTAGCTCATATAACACATCTATATAGCAAGATATAGTTCTAACTTAAAATTGCAAACAACTTTTTAAGTGTATTAAAGCTGAGAACTATCAAAGCGCATGAGACTACCATGTACAAAAATGTGGTTATTTAAACTACTACGTGTAAATGCATCAATAGACAGACATACCATAAGCACAATTCGCTGTCTTTGCAGCAGCCGAAAATAAACTGTTATAACAATCTCTCATGTTGTGCATGTCCTGCAGTAAACAAAAGCAGAACAAGCAAAAATTATAAGCAAATTTCACGCTGCACTCAGAATTATTCCAAAACGACCACTGACGAGGATCATCTAGCAACAGAAGATTATTTCAAGTTCATTAAATTAGGCAACAATATTAACGAATCATAGTTGAGATCCAGAAATACATGAAGTAATTACATCATCCAATAATCAATATTTGATATCATAATCATATTATACAACAATCAGAATATCAAATTAGACTAATCCGGTCAAATTTCCCTCAAAATTTCAGCTCCGACCGAACGCGATTTCCTCATATCTCCATTCAATTACAAGTGTTGAAATTATGAAATTACGATTTCATACGTTTGTCGTTTACTGTATTTTTTTGAAGATAATAAACGGAAAACAAAAAATGAGAAAAAAGAACCTGAGAAGCCTGAGAGATCTCGTCCAGTTTCGGAAGAAATCGTTCGCGGCAACGTCTGTCACGTTTATCGTGACGATTAAGGCCAAGTCCCCGGAGTTTCCTGAACGGAGATTTCATCGTGGTGTAAAGGATTACCTGGAGGGAAGGAAAGCGAACAGAGATGATGAAAATCAATGGAGTTTTGTTTGTTCAAATGCTTAGCAAATACGGAGGAGAGAGAATGATGAATGTTGCTGTTTTTGGTTTAGCTCTCCTCCCTCCATTTTATTGAGACTCGCTCGCGTCTTCTCTTTGTTTGTATTTGTCAAGTCAGTCAAAGTCGTTGGGAATTAAATAATTTGATTAATTTCTTAGAATTTCAACGTTTACACATTAGATATTAGATATTGATGACGCCAAGCTTTCCACGTGTTTCGCCGATATCTCACAGTGATATTTTGGTGTATTGATGTACCTAAATCACAACACAAAAGAGCACCGTTAAGGTCAAAGTTGGATGTTACTCCAACTCAGGTCCTCGGGTGTGAGAGTAAGAATACTGAGATAATAAGGTTTGAAATACCTTGGAGTGTGTGTGTGTTTAGGATTTAGAGTAATATGGCTTACTCAATGTATTTGGAACTTACCTTGCCCAAGGGGAGAAAGGCCTTCTATTTATAGGCAATGTAGTGGTGCTTGTTGAGGTAAGCAATGAGATCGCACGAGACTAAATTTCTGTAAGGGCACTTTGGTTTGACCGCCTACACGCGTCCGCAGCCTAATTGGCCCTGTCTGGGAGGGAACATTGACTGCAGAGGGGTAATGGCCGAAAGGGACATGAGCCGCAGTAGATGGCTCGCGCATTAAATGAAATAAGAGCGCCGATCGAGCCGCATTAAATGCGTGATGGGGGAGCCGGCATGTCGTGAGCCGAAGCTAACTTGCTCAAGTAAGGCTTGATATTAACCAGAAGGCATACGTGCCGCGGTCAACATCGTGGCCGCGGCCAAAGGTATTGACGCGGCACGGATGAGCGGAGCATGCCTCCTGCGGCGTGGGTCCCTCGCGACATACAATCTGCGGCACGGACCCAATCTGGCCACAGTCGTACGGGCACGAATATAGCGGTCAGGATCCTTCCGGTCTTTGATAGGATTAATGCAGGGAGGGACGCGGTCTTGACCTCAAGGGTCTATCTGTCCGCGGTCTTCCCCCAGCGGTCTAGAAACTGTCACGTTACTGGTTCCTTTGGATCAGACCGAGCGCGAGCCCGGTCTAGTAGATCCGGGCTCATCAGATATCAGATATTGAGGTTTGGAGAACCTTTTTCCTTTTAGTCCTTATTATATACTTCCTCCGTCCCACTTCAATTCAAGTGAGCCACTTTTCTTTTTGATTTCACTTCAAGTGAATCATTCCATAAATGGAAATATGTGAATAGTATTTTGGACATTTATATCATCATAATGTTTATATATTTACAAAAAAATCATTCATTATACTCTTATAATTTTAACATATTTACAAAAAAAATCATTCATTAACTTACTATTCCTCCCGGTCGTTCTCTCTCCTATTAAATATTTTTAACTTTTACATTCTCTCTCCTCTAATCTTTTACCCACTTTCAATTCTTTATTATTTTTCTTAAGAAGCGTGCATTTATAACATGGCTCACTTGAAGTGGGAAGGAGGGAGTATTTTTTTTTCGTTTTCCTCATTTACCTAGTTTTTTTTTTTTTATCGTCCTTTCATGAGTCATCCGTATGGCTGTTTAAATTATCAGTGAAATCAGACCGGACCGATAGAATCGGACCATACCAGTAAAAACCGTACTAAACTAAAAGTATAGGTCTGGTCCTGGTTCCAATTTTTTATGTAACCGATTATTTGATCTGATTCTGATTTCGAAAAAAATATACACGATTCGGAACCAAAACCGAAATCGGACTGATTATATATATATACTGATTGGTACAAAACTTTCAAAAAATAAATACCAATCTTTTATCTCGCAAAGAGACTCTGTTTCAATATATTTTAGGAGCATGCCAACACTGAACAGGTTTATTCCATTCCAGTCATCTACGGAATAAGTAAATATCAAACTCACAAGGCATTTGGTAAAAACATTTACTTGTTCCAACTATCAACTTCATTATTTCAGCTACCTTCTGTAAAATGCAATGAATATTAGGCAAATGTAATTTCTTTGACCCGAAAACTATTGTCAATTGTTGTCTATCTTAAAAGTATGTTGTTCCACCTTAAAACCAATTGATTTCAAGGGGAATGACCCAAGATCTTTATATGTCATAGGCAAGGTTTATCAATTTCCAATGTGAAATAATATCTCTAACAGTATACAAGTATTAATTCCTTTATGGTCCTTGCAAAGACAAAAGACATAACTGAACCAAACTAACACCATTTCTTTTCTTGGTCACATATGACAACATTAAATTAGTGAAAAGCATACATGTCCACACATATAAAGCTTTAAAACTTCAGAATGGTTTCAAAGTCCATACCTTTAAATGTAATTCATGTTAAAGAAAATAAATGGGAGCAAACTTGCCGCTTTTGTCCAGTTCTCTTCGTTATTTTACAATTGACCCTCCCAAATCCGATGAAACCGAAAACAAAAATATCACCGAGACTGTAAGCTCAATTAATTGAGCTGTTATCATTCAACAAACCGCTAAACATGTACAAAATTCAATATCAAAAACAAAATATATGTTCGGAAACTACATCCAACACGAGTTGTAGTTTTTAACTTTTAATATTTGATCTGAAGGTAGAGTTATGCAGCTGCAGCTAGTGGTACAGATCTGTAGCACGCTCTCTTAGCTGCACGAACAATATCTTCTACCTGCAGGAAAACCACCGGATAATAATTAGAACAGAAGATCGCACTGTAGTCCTAAATGGAAGGTCAGATTTGTAATATTGTACTCTTTCCGTCCCTAAATGAATGTCCTTTTTTTTTTTTTTTACAAAAAAAAAAATAAAAAATTGTCCCTGCATGAATGTCTATTTTTTGGTTGAGTTTCCCAAATCTTCCTTGCCAATCATTATTTTCTAGTTTACAATTCACATCACAATGTTATATCGTGAGCACATCAAGGGTATACTCCCTCCGTCCCATATTACCTTACCCATTTTGCTATTTTTGGCGTCTCACTTTAAAGTCCCACTTTCCTAAAAAGGAAACTTTTTAATACTTCTTTATTCATGAGACCCACTTGTCATACTCACAACAACTATCCACTTACTATTCTCTCCACTCATTCTCTCTCCTACCCACTCACAACTCCTACTTTAATAACATTATTCCTTATTTTCCGTTCTCAACAGTAAATGAGTAAGCTATTATGGGACGGAGGGAGTATATGTACATATGGTACTATAAATGCATAGATGTCAACTTCCTTAAATTTCCCTCAATAAAAATGGGAATTTGACCAGGAAGTTCCTTTTGGAACAAATCACTTGCCCTCAAGTTCCTCATTAAATCGAAATGACCTGGAAGTTCTTATGCATTAATATATAATATTGCATGCAATATTATTATATTAACTCATGTGAATATAATACTGCATCTATAATACAACGTGGTGAAGGAACTTCTCTGGCATTATGATACTTTTTTAGAACTTCCCGGTCACTCTCCCAATAATAAATTGACATTCATTTGGGAACACAGGAAGTACAACTTTTACCTGGAAGAAACAGTGTCAAAATTGATGAAATTATTGTTTTTGATGGAATAATGTTACCCCTCTGTCCCAAAAATAAGAGCCCTAATTCCCTTTTGATGTTCCAAAAAAGTGTCGTATAGATTTCCATTTCAGCCTTATAAAGTCCAAAGTTTTACCCTTCAGTGTATACTCCTCCATAGTGGGACTGGGCCAAAACTTTTATTAATAGAGTCAAATGTTTTACCTTGTGGGACTTTTACACTGGGACAGTGAGTATTTCTAACTTCTCTTACTTGAAGCCATCAGATGACCCCCTTTGCTTTCAATGTGGCAACACCAATGTGCTGTAATCTTCCCATTCTCCTAAAAGAAACCTTTTTCTATTTTTGAAGATTCCACTCGATGGTTTGAAACACATGTATTTTTTCCAGATTCACTCTTGTTCCCTTGAACTAAGGAATTAACAAAAAGTAACCTAGTTTAAATACGGGGGGGGGGGGGGTATATACTGAATTTACTTTTCCTGAAAATGCCACTTCCAAAGTGAACTCTAGGACAAAAAGAGATTGAAAACAAGGTTGAGATTCGTGGACAACTGGACACTACCACTCTTCATTCTCAACCTAAAAAATTGGGGATTGTTCAACTGGCTATTTTCAATATAACTCCTTGTTGTATGAAGATATCCAATTTCCAAGTTAGAAGATCAGAGACGAGATAACTGGGGAACAGAGGACAGTTAAAAGATGCTTACATTACTTGGAAGAAAGATAAACAAGCGGCAACCTTGTGAAAATGCAAGAAGATGAACTAAAAATCAAACCAAAAAGGGTTCAGGAAGGAATTTAACCTGGGGAACAGCCAATCTCTCAAGATTAGCAGCATAAGGCATGGGCACATCAGCCCCAGTTATTCGCTCCACAGGAGCATCTAGATAACCAAAGCTCTCCTCAACAACCGTTGCACTATACATAAACCAAAGATCAAAAGTTTTTGTTAATATAAATAATTGATCAAAATAAGCCACCGGATTTATGAACACCAATCTGCATACACATGCATTCATGTGATTTTCCATGTGAATTACAGTTGAACCTCCCGAAGTGAAAGAAAATATACCAGATCTCTGCACCAACACCATGCTGAGGGAACCCTTCTTCGACAGTGATAAGCCGGTTAGTTTTCCTGACTGAAGCATTGATCGTGGCTCTATCAAGCGGCCTAATGGAGCGCAGATTTATGACCTGACAAGATATGGTAGGAAATCAATGCCATCAGAGTTGGGAAATAGCAGTTTATTTAGCCAAACATAAAGAACACGAGTAACTTAAAAAAATGAGTTTCTCAGCTTACCTCAGCGCTAATTCCTTCCTGTTCAAGTAACTCAGCAGCCTGAAAATCAGAAGGCACAGTTACAGTGCAGGTGGAAGAAGATTTAACTTATACTCCCTCCGTCCCGGACCTTGGTGCCTAGTTTGACTTTTCACGTAAATTAAGGAGAGAGTATTATATTGAAAGTGTTGTGAGTGTGAAATAAAATAGGAGAGAGAATGAGTGGAGGGAATAGTAAATTATAATGGTGTTGTGAGTATTAAAATAATGTAGGAGAGAGAATGAGTGGAGAGAATAGTAAAGATTCCTTTCCATTTTAGGAAATGTGCACGTAGGTTTGGGACGCCCAAAATGGAAAGTGTGCACGTAGGTATGGGACGGAGGGAGTATATTTTAGTAAGAAAATAAATTTCATTATAATGAGAAATGTACAAACAGATGAACATGGAGTCCATCAAATTACATATAAAATGGAAAAACATCAACAAAACTGAATTACACAATCGCAGCAGTCCAATCCTGCTTCAAACCCAATCTAGACAACCTTTGAGCAACATCATTACCAACACCCAAAGAGAAGCGAAAGAAACCACTCTCTCCCATAAAAAGTGATTAGAGCTGATTTTTTTTTTTAATCCTGTTATTCATTTCCATCCATAAACACCCAAAAACAACTGATACCCCCACATTTCCATTATTGGACTGCATCCCTGCCTCTCCCAAAACCTTGTAAATGAATTTGCAAAAAGGAGGTCAACCAACTAGGGAACTCTCAAGTCTCCCAAGTCACATCAACTAAATGATTCCAAAGATAAGTTAACTTGTACGAAGTACATAATAAATGCAAAGAAGAATCTGACACCCGTAAGTAAGTAGTATCTGATTTCTATTAACTGCCATGCTGGGTGGGTTGACATTAGATGCCCGTTTATCACCATTGTGTCATATGTGATGTTCTTAGAACAATACTATCAAATCCTGGACTACGAACCAAATGCCATCCAACGCATTCCAAAGGTAAGACGAACTATGTAGACTGACCTTGAGAGCATAGCCCACCATTTTAGAGAAAGTTGTTATTGTGATATCCTTCCCTTCTCGTTCAATCTGTTGAAGAAAAATCAAAGATGAACACAGGCAGCCAGCAGCAAATACTAAAAGTACCAAACACTGCCAAATAAAAAGTTTCCAATGAACGCTTCCAAAAACTTGAAATAATTACCTTAGCTTTTCCTATAGGAAGGGAAAAACTTGAATCAAGAGCTTCGTCAGAAATAGGGAAAGACTCACCATACCTGAGACACAAGTATTACACAGAAGGTCTTATCAACTATTGAGGGCCATGAACAAGTATAATACAAAATACTTGGTATTTTAATGTACTCACAACAACTCATTTTCTAGGAATACAACAGGATCAGGGTCTCTGATGGCAGCTTTGAGAAGTCCACGAGCATCTTCAGAGGAATAAGGGGCCAGTACTTTCAACCCAGGGATTGAGCCGTACCATGCTGCATAACACTGCACGACATTGATAATAAATCAAAGGCCATGCTAGCTGCAGTCATTAAAGATGACTGGACAAAGAATTCAGCATGCTAACTAGCCCAATAATCATGCCAGTAGAACATATAGTGATGAACTTAGGGCCTCTCTTGTGCTCTTGTGTAAAGAAAAGCTGCTTAATAAGGTGCCAAAGGTTGTAAGCATGTGTTTGGAAGCTCCCATAGAGAAGGCTAACTTCTGAAGAGTTGGGGACAACTTCTCAATCTTTGAGGATTGCAAATTCTAACTTCCAAAAAAAAAAAAACTACAAAAAACAAAGAAAGAGTTCCGTTTGCGAAGTTATGCTAAGAGTCAAAATATCTGACTACCCTTGATAATCATAACCAACAAAACAATCTTAATTTTACCTCCATCTATTTAATTTATACAGTATGTTTCAGCCTTTACAGTTTTGTTTGATTAGAATGTACTTTATTTACATTTAATTGTGTAATTGATTACATGATATAGTATGTATGTGTATATATACAAACATATATACCCACATATACTATGAATGAAATTATTGCTAATTGATATACTTTTGTCTTTGTCATAACTATACACCAATATTTATGCAATATAATTTCATGATCATATTATACTATTTATAAGACATCCAGTTATACCTGGGAGTGTTGGGCCCCGACACCAGCTGCAGCACCATTTGGTCCTCTAAAAACAATGGGCACATTGATTTGGCCAGCAGACATATAGTTTGACTTTGCAGCTGAGTTAATAATGTGGTCAATTGCCTGAAAGAACATATAAAGATCTCATTCAGCTCACTCATTAAATTGCAGTAAGAATTTGAACATTGAGAGATTTTGTGTGATATCAGAACAGTGTTAAAGGAACGCGAAAATGAAACACCTGCAGTCATATGCCACTTCTTAATTACATGGGGTCCTCCAGGAGTATTCTAGTTTTGTGTGAATGAAGTGTGACTAGCATATTAACCCACACTAAGTAAGGATGTACAACCACTGTACCCTGCTCGATAACAAGGGTGCAGCCCTGCACGCATTAACTCTGAACAATAGCTACACACATGCACACAGAGTAAACAATAAGGAGACATGTCATCTAGCTGCTGAACCCACATTAATTCTAATACTTTTCGGTGGTCTCCTATATACACACTTCTCAACTTAAGATTTAGACACTTGGGGTCAGGCTGGTCGGCTAGATAGATTTTGTTTTGCCATTCAATTACATCCAAAGCAAGATCACAACACAAGCTACAGTCGACCATGTCCCTTATTATTCATTCTCCACATGATTTTTGTTACCCAGAACGAGCCTTCTTTCATAGTGGCACTATCAGCGGCTACAACTTTTGGTCTACGTTCAATGTGTCCAAAGCATCGAACGATTTTCTCTCATTTATCTCCTACTAGGCAGCTATTACTATCTCCTTTGAGTAGACAATTGTACATGAAAGGACCGTCTTCGAAAATTCTGGACGAGACGCTGAATTGCGGGTCTAGTCATAACTTTCAGACCCCCTAAATGATGTTCCATCTCCCAACATCCTCGCAACAGGTTCTCTTTTTCCATTTCACCTCTTTCCCTATATTCTTTCTATGACACCTTGGATTTCCCATCACATAGTCTAAAGACCATCAAAACTATAATAATTGTAAAAATATTTCTTGCCAAAAGGCATACAAGTGGGAGATTGTTAACCTGCATAGAGAAGTTGAAGGTCATAAACTCTATAACCGGACGGAGACCATGATAAGCAGATCCAACTCCGATTCCAGTAAAGCCAGCCTGAAAATAACAAGTATATAAATTTCAGTAGCATTTTGACAAACTCGAGCCACAAGAATCTGCAAGCTCACAAATCAATGAAAGCATAGATGTTTGATAAATCAAAACCTCTGTGATAGGAGTGTCAACAACCCTTGTAGGACCATACTTGTCCAATAATCCTTTGGTAATCTATACAGGTGAACAATTTTCCACTGTTAAGACTGTTACATTGCCAACAAAATTGTGTATTATTTTTATTAGACACGAGCTAGACAAAATGTATTTCATTAAGTTTCTCTAACCTTGTATGCACCTTGGTATTCTCCAACCTGCAATATGAGAAGGAAGCTGAGAATGCAAGGTGCGGAGGGGAAAGACGAAGAAACAGGAAACAATAGAAAACCTAAATTTTGACATGAAACTTTGCCAATCACAGATGCTAACCTCTTCACCCATGACAAATACTCTTGAATCTGCAGCCATCTCCTCATCAAGGGCAGAGTTCAAAGCATCTCTAACTGTCATCTGCAATAAATAAAAATAAGACAAAAGTTCAAAAGGTAGTTTCTCTAAAACTCAGAGAATTTAGAAGGAAAAAAAAACTATGGGCCATTAATTAGTGGCATTGTTTTAAGGTAGGTCACTCTATTGCTAATTGTCGATTTGCTAACAAGGGGAAAGAAGATAATGTCAAGCAGGATGCAACCTTGAATAAAGGCAAGGGAGCTATTGCAACGGTTGCAGTAGGCAATACCGAGGCTATAGCAGCACCAAAGAAGGTTTGGCTGAAAATTTTTGGGCAACAAGGAGATTTAATGATGACGAACAACGAGCTGAAAAATCAAGGGGGAGCTAATGGCAAGGAAGGATTAGGGCAGGCTTCAAAGCCTATCAATGTGGAAGAAGATAGTGCACAGATTCATGCCAAGGAAAAGGGATTAATTTTGAGTCCATCGAACGAGGTGGTTCAAGACTCCTCAATTGGTGCTACTGAGGAGGGTAATGATGAAGATGTTTCACCAGCTTCAGAGTCAACTGCTTTGCCTACTACTACTAATACTACTGTTGAGGTTAATGAGGATGCGAGCCATGACAAGGAGGTGACTAATGAGGTGATAGCACATGCCGAGGCGACAGAGGTCACTGAATTGGAAAACGGTTTAGAAACCCCTCAAGGTGTCCTTAGAATGGAAAATACAAATTCCCAAGTAATAGAGGAGGTCACGGAAGCACAAGAGAATATTGAGGGGAGAGGGGAGAGGTTCCGAGGGGCGTTTAGCTGAGGTTTGACGAAGATTCGCGGCTTCAAAGACAAATCCAACTCATATTCCCACCGGTCCAACTCAAGCTCCCACAACTCCTAACTTAAGACCTCCAGAAGCACATAAGTTGAATCCTACAGTTAATGTTGCTGGAGCAAAGACTTCGACATCTGCTTCACATAGTCCCCACCAAGAGAAGTTGATATGAATGTAATGGCAAGACCTCTTTTCCCCAACTCTCAAAGTTTTATTGATACCATAGTTGTGAAAGGCTAGCGCCTTCCTCGCCCGCCTCGCCATTTTGGCACCTCTAGGGGGTTGACCGCCTTTTGATTTTATGGCGGACTGTTGTGCGCCTTTTTGGCCTAACCGACACCTTTCTTGGTTATGGCGAGAGGTGTGGGGCGTCCGCCTTTGTCAAAAGGCATAATAGGCGTATGCGTAATGTTAAACTAAGTCTCTAGGTATGTAATTATACGTTTGAAATTATATGTTACCTTAATTTCATGTATTATTCTCTTTTCTATCATGGTTTAAAATTTATTTTACGATTTTAAACTACTTGTTTACTGATTTGAACATCAAATGTGTTTTTTGTCTTAAAATTCTCTTTTTTTGGGGTTTTAATTGCGTTAACTTGCTATTGCATGCAAAATTTTGACATTTATTTAATGAAAAATTCTTGTTAATAACATGTTTAAGCTTTGTTTATCAATTATCCTCCCTTATAATAAATGTGTTTCAGAAGCTAATGCTCTTTCTTCATCTGAATCAGAGACTTTTTGTGATGACTGTGGAGGTATGGTGGGTAGGGTAGCTGTCTTACCTCGGGCTCCCATGATTGATGGTACAAGAGAATGATATGAGCCTGAAGAAAATTATTATTATGACCTTGAAGATGGATGCACCTATGTTCGTCGAAAACATAAGTCTTTCAAAGTTGGATGCAAGAAGATGGGGGGTAAATGGGGATAATCTCTTCTTTTCTATATTTTGAGGTAAGGCAGTATGTCCCCCACCTTGCACTTCTATATTAGTGCTTTTCTATTAATAATATTTAGAGGATTTGCTCTTTTCATTAAAAAAATGGGCCATTAATTAGTGCAGTCCCTTTACACAGGGTTCTGGCACGGCTGAGAATAGGGTCAAGCACGCTTGCATTTTCCCAATAGGTAGTAGCTTTCAATACTCAAACCTGCATTCACTTCGTGCTAACCAATGACTAATAGATTTCAAAAGGGAAATGAGGATGTGCCTTGAGTTTTGGGTCAGTGCGTGGTAGCAAAATAATTTCTTGAAAATGATAACCATTTTCAGACTACTCGAAGTAAAATAGTGAAATCTATGTGAAGGAGAGAACATTAATGCACACAAACAATTATGCCACGGAAAAAATGACTTTCGAGCTAATGGCCAAGGTATAGATAAGAGAAAGTCAATACTTTAGGATGTTTCATGTGTCTTTTATTTACGCAAGCTATAAAACAAAAATAACACATCCAGAGTAAAAGTATTAAGGTCTTTCCTTGTAAAGGTCCCTGTCTTAGTATAGCTACCATGTATTCATCAACGCATTAGTAGACAAAAAGATACATTTAAACTTTAACAAGGCACAACTCATAACACCTGTTTGGATGCAGAGGAGTAATTTCTGAACCCTGATATTGCAGGCCTTAACCTCCGTAAAGAATGCTCCAAAATCTGGAAGTAAAGCAAAATCAAAAACAGAGAATTTAAATAAGATAATTGAGGCAGTGAACCAAACATTAAAAAAATTAACAAAAAAAAAAAAACATTGGGACATTACCGGAGCAGGAATGCCTCCAGCAACTCTCTGCCTTATAATTCCCCACATGTCTGCCTGTTCAGCTTAAAGTCTCACTATAGAAATCATACACAATATACCAAACACAAATTCAGTAACCTCAAAAAAAAAACATAACGTTAGCTACGGATTTCAGGAAATGATAAAAACAAACACACAGCACGAAAGCAAAAGCGGAAGCCATCTGTTTAACGCAATTGAACACCAATCTAACAAATCTAACGCGAATCGATTCACCAACTTAAAGAACAAGCTCGGATGGGCAACAAAATTAATTACACAGTCAGAAAAATAGCAATCAGGCATCAGTAGACGTTAGGATTAAAAATCAAAGCCGAACAAGTTGGATAAACCTAATTCGTGAAGATTCGTGATTCAAACAGATCGAAGAGGGATTCGAGGAGGCAAATCAAGCAGTATTCAAATTTTCGTACGAAAAAGCGAAAATGAATTCGAATTCGGATGAAGAAATTTACCGGGAGTGGAGATGCAAGCCGAAGTGGGTAGGTAGGTAGCAGCTGATAGACGATCGACAGTGAGAAAGTCAATAGAAACGAATGGAGTCGACAATGCTTAAATGTAGCGTACGTATCTCCTGTTCGCTCCTAAATGGAAATAAAATACAATAAAAAATACAAATTGTATTTGTTTTATTATTTTTTGGAAAAATTCATTTTTAACCACAAAGTCCAAATCATATTCCATCAAAACCCAACCCAAATAAAAAAAGACTGACTTCTTTGTTATTCCAAATTGAAATCCCTTTAAACCCCATTATACCATGGAACGGCCAAAACGCCGTTAACTTCCGTCAAATTGAATCTGAAGCATACTCTCATCGACTTCATCGCATCACAGTTGGCCATTATTCAATTCCACCGACGACGACAAAGTCACAGCAACAACTAAGCAACGGCGGCGGTGGAAGTTCAAATGGGGAGAAAAGGAAGCCGGTATTTGTGAAGGTGGGTGAATTAAAGCCAGGTACCTCCGGCCACAACCTCACCGTTAAGGTCGTTTCATCTACTACCGTCTTGGATAAGAAGTCTCGTAACCCTACATCCTTCAGTCGCACCGGCGCCGCTTCCGCTCACACTCGAATTTCCAAGTGCCTCATCGGCGACGACACCGGCACTCTCCTCTTCACAGCCCGCAACGACCAAGTTCCTATCTCCATCTCCGTCTTTTCATTACTCTCATTTTGAATCTGATCGGGTACCGTGATTAGTTGCATTTCCAGCTTGTGGTTAGGGTTTTTGAAATTGTGACCTTCATTGTGTTTTCTGTTATTTGATGTTGTTAATGGCTCATTATTTTACCCTTGCCTAGCATGCTTCGATTTTTCCTGCATTTTGTTTTGCTTTTTGGTTATTGTTTTGTCTGTCATGGTAATTTGGTCTCCCGTAATTGCTTGATGGTTCTGTTCTTGATTTTCTATGTGGATGGTGAAATTGGGGGGGGGGGTTTGTAGTGGGTTCTTGAAATATTATGTCTTTTTTATTTTCTTATCTTTTATAAGGTACATGCAGCGCTTAATTTAGGAGTTTTTGCTTAAACTACTTAATAATTTTTTTTTCTATTTTTTGCTTGTACATGCAATGCTCATTTTGGGGTTTTATTGAGTGGAAAGGTTATGTGTTTAATGGATTGTTTCACTTTTTTGGCTCTACAGTTCTATGTGATGTACCTTAGTGGTAAAGAGGGCTTCTTTTGTGTCAAAAATGTTTTTTTTTTCTGATCTGCAGCTAATTTTGCTGCTTGAAATAGCTTTTGCTAGAACTACTTAGAAAAGTGATTATATTTTTTACTTGTGGTTACATGCTATGTTAAATTGGGTGTTCTGTAAGTGGAAATGCCATCTGTTTCATGGATCGTTACATTTCTTTGGCTCTGCAGTTCTTTGTGATGTACCTTGCTGATAAAGAGTGCATCTTTTGTGTCAAAAATGTTTTTTTTTTTTGGTCTGCAGCTATTTTTTGCTGGTTGAAATCAATGATTTTAAATGATGATTATGAAATCACTGCAGGTAAGGAGTGTTGAAGAGGGATTTCAGGGTTCGTGGCACTCTGGAACGGTGGTCTGCTGCAGCAATCATGTTCATGTAGTTGAATACCATAATCTCTTAGGTGATAATTCTGAAAAGCTTGTTGAGAGTCTGGAACGGTGGTCTGCTGCAGCATTCATTGTCAAGCTCATCCTCATCTTGTTGTCAGGTCCTATACCAGTTGCTATAGGATCAATTAAAGGGCTTATAGCTTTGTATATGATATTGACAGGTCCTATACCAATTGATATAGGACCATTCAAATGTCTTATTGCTTTATATATAATAATCTAACTAGAACACCGGAACATGTCCTATACCAAGATTATATGTTGTTACTAGGTTCAATCAATTTAATTTCTATGAATCTATTGTTGGTACTGTTGTATAAGAACATCAAGTGATCTTATAGATATAAGATATGTTGTTGTTTATGATGTTGTAGATGACTTATATCAGGTCTTATACCTTTTACTATAAGACCTCTTATTAGTATTGTTGTTTATGTTGTTTTTGATGGTATAAGACCAGGTGTTATTATTCTTACAATTTGTGTATGACTAATAATAGGTCTTATACCTGTTACTATAAGACCTCTTATTAGTGTTTTAACATTTTATTGTTGGTCCTATACCAGTTGCTATAGGACCAATTAAAGGGCTTATATCTTTGTATATGATGTTGCCAGGTCCTATACCAGTTGCCATATGACCAATTAAAGGGCTTATAGCTTTGTATATGATATTGACAGGTCCTATACCAATTGCTATAGGACCATTCAAAGGTCTTATTGTTTTGTATATGATGTTGTCAGGTCCTATACCGATTCTTTATAGGACCCAATTAAAGGGCTTATAGCTTTGTATATGATGTTGCTGAGTCCTATATCGATTCTTTATAGGACCATTCAAAGTTCTTATTGCTTTGTATATGATGTTGGCAGGCCCTATATCAATTGCTATAGGACCAATTAAAGGGCTTATATCTTTGTATATGATGTTGTCAGGTCCTATACCAGTTGCTATAGGATCAATTAAAGGGCTTATAGCTTTGTATATGATATTGACAGGTCCTATACCAATTGATATAGGACCATTCAAATGTCTTATTGCTTTGTATATGATGTTGCCAGGTCCTATACCAGTTGCTATAGGACCAATTAAAGGGCTTATAGCTTTGTATATGATATTGATAGGTCATATACCAGTTGCTATAGGACCATTCAAAGGTCTTATAGCTTTGTATATGATATTGAAAGATCCTATAACAATTGATATAGAACCAATTAAAAGGCTTATAGCTTTGTAAATTTATCTGTTTTTCATTTTCATTGTTCATTCTTTACATCTTAAACATAGTGTTATAAAGAATACAACCACAAAATGACTAATACTTAACTAATACTAGCATTTCATGTGAATATCAATGTGGCAAATGGTATAAAGACCTAGCAACATCATATACAAAGCTATTTGCTAAGTGAAATAACATATATATAGGACCTACTGACTATACGACATTCACAATCACATTAACAACAACTATTTTAGGATATAAAACTCTAGTAACCAAAATTCTAAAAAGAATATCAATGTATAATATTCAGATCAATGGTGTAAAATGTCAAATAAAAAGTGTACAAAATGACATTAATAATTGTTTGACTAGAAAAACTCAAATATACGAAATTTGCAATGGCTCCTTGCATGATCTTTTATATGTTATTCTTCTTTTCCACATCGATGACATGTCATCTTTCTCTTTGTATTCCTGTATATATTGACAACCATGAAATGATCTGAATGAACTTCAAACACATCTTTGTCGCAACACAGACAATCTTTCATAGTTCAACATCACCATCATTAGACTCCACCCCATTGACAGTTAAAAAGAAAATATTCTGCAAAAAAAAAAAACAATAATTAAGGCATGGTATAAGACTACTTAGGTCTTTTACCTAATGGTATAAGATCAAATAGTTTCAAATTGAACAATTGTTACTAGATCAAGGCACATCCAAATCAAAAAGCAAAATAGAGCAGTCCTATAAAGAAAGGTTATAGGACCTGGAACAGGTCCTCTGTCACATTAATAATAAAAAATATAATGAAGAAATTTGCCTCAAAATCATATGCACACTACAACAGATCCTATAGGAAGGGGTATAGGACATATTACAAGTCATATACCACATCATCAAATATTATATGACCTGGTAACATGATATACACAGCCATAATACATTTGAATGATCCTATAGCAGTTGGTATAGGACCTGACAACATCATATACAAAGCTATAATGCCTTTTAAAGGTTCTATAGCAAATGGTATAGAACCTGGTAACATGATATACACAAAAGTTCGAAACAGAGCATAAACTGGTTTCATAATCTTCTAAAATCATTTCAATCTCGTGATAGCTTACAATAATGCAATCAGCAAAAGTCTAATACAGATTACCCAAGCAAACTTCAACTTGCTCTTTGACTCTCCCATAATATTTTCGAGGACGACTTCAAAGTTTTGCCTATTAATACAACACAAACATATTCAATATACATTGCCAACAACACAATTAACAAAATCAAAGGAAATGCTACAGCTAAAAAAGGGTAACAGACTAACACTGAATACAATATATACTCCTTTCATCCCATACCAAATGGTTTAACAGCTATAAGACCTTTGAATGGTCCTATAGCAAGTATTATTGGACCTGGTAACATGATATACACAGCCATAATACATTTGAATGGTCCTATAGCAGTTGGTATAGGACCTGGCACCATCATATATAAAGCTATAATGCCTTTTAAAAGTCCTATAACAAATGGTATAGGACCTGGTAAATGATATACACAGCCATAATACATTTGAATGGTCCTATAGCAGTTGGTAATTTTTTAGTAAAAATCAAAGCCAATCCAGAAAAAATTTAGTGTTTGTAGACTAAAATTTCAATAGGTATCACAATTCAAAATCCACACAGGGAAAGGTAATCTTTTAGCAAAATCAAAGTCATAAATCTACCCTCCACAAGTATATATGAGGATATAATCATTCTAAATCAAAATTTTAAAGAATACATTCAAACCCTAACATGATTTACTGATTTAATTGAATGAAATTGGATAGTCAATGTAAAAATTACCTGAGATTCGGAAATCGATCGAGAAGAATTAGGGAGAGAGCGAGACTTAGGGCGGAGATCTGTAAAAATTACCTGAGATTCGGAGCACCGTGAAGCCTTCTTTGGTGCGGACGGGCTCAGGAAGCGGCTTGCAAATGCTAGGCAAGCCAATTTGGTGAAGCTTCCCGCCGACCTGGAAGTTCCTATTTCCCGCCACGGGGATGACTGAATCCATTGAGCTTGAGAAAGCCAATGCCGCCGCAGAGAAATTCGCATCCAAAGAAAGAAAAAGAAAAACAAGATTACAGTGTGAGATTTCCCTTTAAGGTTGAGGGATGAAGATGATGTTGATTACGATTTGATTATGGAAATTACGGAGAGATTTTAGGAAATAACATCCGTCGCCCTCCGTTATCTATGGGTTTATTTGGGATTTTCATCTCAAATGGGTTAAAATGGGTTATTGGTTTGGAAGTTGGGTCTTTGAGTCCTTAGCTCTTATTTTTTTAGTTATACACTAATTATTTCATTTTAAAGCGGTTCCTTACTTTAATGGTGAACTCTCTCTTTTTATTGTTTTCAAAATAAATGTTGTATCTTGACATTTTTAGTTAATAAAATTGAAGATTAATTTTCATTTTCTTGAAAAATTAAAAATAAATAAAGTATCTATTATTATGTATAAATAATTATTTTTAAAATAATATAAATATAATCAAATTTTTATAATTTTTAGATCAAAATTCAATTTAATCAGTCAATAAAGTTAAAAATTTATTTCGAAACCAAGTTATTATTCAATTAATTATGTCCATTATTATTTTAATTAATATCTATTTTTTAATTTATTTTAAGCAACTAATCAATAACTATTTAAAATTAAAAGAAACTTCATCTTCTTTGAAACCAACTGCCATCTCCAATTTTATCTTCTTCTTTTCTTCCGGCGGCAACCATTTCTATTCAACAACACAATTTTTTGTAATTTCTATCTATTATTTATTGAATATGATAGATTTAAACAATAGAATGGATAAAGAGATTGATGATGATGAATTATGAAGAGTGAGCTTGAGACGCACCCAGTGTGGCACCACTAAAAACTTCAAAATAATATAATATGATTAAAGTTTTCATTAATGGTTCCACGCCGAGGACGCCTGAAACATCTCCTCACCTCCCAGCTCTCTCTCTTTGGCTGATAAATGAAGAAGGGTAGGGTTTTAATTTTTAAAGGATCATATACTCCCTCCATTTCAGCCAGGGCGGATCCAGAATCAAAATGGAAGGGGTTCACAAATTACATTAACCAAAAATTTCAAAAAATTAATTGTAAGCGTCTGTTTTTGGCCAAGGGGGGTGGGCAAACTGGTAAGTGGGGCGCACTTAGTACTATTTTTTTTATTTTTTAATTTTTTTGCAGGTCAACCTTGACTTTGGGGGGGGGTCCCTCCACCCCCTTTGCAAAGGGTGTGTCCGCCCCTGATCCCAGCTCATGTTTTTCACTTTTTTCAAATCACGCAAATCTATAGTATAAATCACAGTGGTCTTAAACAGTACTATGAACAATACCAAATGCCAAATTTTCCATTTTGCCCTCACAAAGTTGTCCCTTTTCCATTTTGCCCTTTAAAAAAAAACATGTGTCCTCGGACACGCGCTTTTACTAGTTAAGAAAATAGGATTTTACTAGTTAAGAAAATAGGAGGAAAGAAAAAATGTTGTGAGTGTAATAGTGAATTAGGAGAGGGAATTAGTAGAGGAAATAGTAAATTTGAAAAGTGTTATGAGTGTAATAGTGAATTAGGAGAGAAAATGAGTGGAGAAAATAGTAAAGATTTTTTGCCAAAAAAGAAAAGGTAAAGTTTTTAACGGAACACCCATTTTAACAAAAAGTGAAGCTTCGGCCGAGACGGAGGGAGTATAGCACTCAATGAGGCGGCTAAAGTGACATGTATGATGTATATGTGGACAATGGGAATTTGACTTGCTGGCTAGAGCTCATGGCTTCCAACCTGAAGGTCATGGGTTTGATTCCCCCAGAAGTTAGAGAGAAGACTTTCTCTCCCTAGGATTTATTTCCTAGGCGCTTCTGTACGTGCATGTGTAAAAAATAATTGGTGCTGAGAATGGAAATATGGATAGTACAATCGGTGGCTAATTCAGTATTACAATGGAAGGGATCAAAATTGTGATATAGTGATATTGTTCATTTTTTAGATAAAAATGACATAGCTCCAAAATCAAGGGGGTCCCATCGGTTCTATCTATGCGTGTTTGGCACCGGTACAATGTAGGTCAAGGAACTGCATCTATCACTAATCTTTAACTTAGTTCGCATAAATAGTTGAAATGAATCAGTATTTTGATGGATTATATAATTTTTTTAATTAATTTTGATCACACAACCCATAAAATTTGTTAAATTTGTTGCACATAGGAGATGTGAATTCCGCTACTATCGGTTCCCTTCCCTAGCGTACAATATATAGCTATTAACCCTAAATAGTGTGTGTGTATATTTCAGAGTTTATCTCCTAGTAGTTTAGTTTAGATAAAATTATCTTTATAATTATTGCGCTTATTGATAACGCCACAACTTTCGGAGTCTAACACAATATGGATATCTGGCTTGTATGAGATGGTTGTACTTATAAAACAATGAAGACAAAGAATACCGTTAGAGATCAAGCCGGAGTTTAATCCAGCGATTAGGCCCTCGGCTGCAAGAGTAAGCTCTCTGAGGGTTTATAACTGAGAATAAGACTTGAAATATCTTAGTGTGTTTTGTGCTAGGATTTAGACATTGTGGCTTATAAATATGGTGATTTTACACTTACCTTGTCCTTGGGGACAAGGGATAATATATATAGTAAAAGGGAGCCGTGGATGACGTTAGTCCTGTAATAGAGGTTTGTCTTTTGACCCATAAGTCATAACACGTGTACGCGCCTGGTTGACTCGTACAATAAAGTAAGATTTACTGCAAATAGATATATTTGATTGGACAAGGATAGGGGAAACATGCGACAGTTGGTGCGTCGCCTTACGCGCATGATAAACGTCTGAGCCACCGTTTAATGCGATGACGATAAGTCTGTCTTTGATGTCAGAGTAGGTACGACCCCTTGTCTAACTAGCCTTTACTTTAACCGGGAGTTTAATGAGAAAATCGGGAGTCTGGTATAATATCGCGGTCAACATGGTGAACGCGGTTTTACATAATCACAATCATGACCGACGCGGTCATCTTGCTGACGATCTTTGTGACCGCGGTCTTGATGCCCGCGATCTTTGAATATACCACGTAATACTTGACCTTTGTGCCGGATCGAGCTTATACCCGGTATAAAAAGTCCGGGCTCATCACATATCTCACTACTAGAAACAGGGTCATTACCGACGGACTTTTACCGACGGACTACCGACGGAAAATTTTCATTTACCGACGGAAATTTATTTTATTTTGCCGGGAATTTATTTTTTTAAAATTTCATTTTGTCCGTCGGTAATTGATTAAATTTCGTCGGTATTTCCGTCGGTATTACCGGCGGACATAGTCCGTCGGTATTACCGTCGAAATCCGTCCGTCTGTAAGAAATCCATATATATACAAATATCTTCCCCATTTTTTAATTACGCTTCATTTTTATTACGCCTCCTTCGTTCCTCAGTCGTTCGCGAACCCTAACGCCAACGCCAAGCCGTCGTCGTCGCCGCCGAGCCTCGCCGTCGCCGGTAAGTCCTCTTTCTCTCTCTCAATCGCTTTCTCTCTCTCACTCGATTTCTCTCTCTCACTTTCTCTCTCTCTCTCTCATCAGTAATTCGCCAAGAACACGCCGTCGCCGCCGTCTCTTTCCATCGCCGTTTGCCGTCGCCGGTACGTTCTCTCTCTCTCTCGCTTTCTCTCTCTCAATCGTTCTCTCTCTCACTCGATTTCTCTCTCTCATGAATGATTAATTTTAATGAGCTCAGAAATCCTAGTTTTTATTCAAGTAATTGTCTTTCAGTTTTGTATGTACATGTTGTTGCTGTTAATGCATTATCATGTGGAGTTGTGTTCCAAATGTTCATTAGGAGTTGAACTAAACTACAGAAAATGTGAATAATTTCATACTTGGGTTTATTTTGGTAGCTCTTTGTTTATTGTGTGTTTGTTTATATGAACTTGCTGTTTGTTTATAGATATTAGGGATAATGGAATGGGAAATTATTTGAATAAGAGGCTCAGGAGCTTTGGTTATCCCGTAACTATTACTATTTCTGATTTTATATGTGTATCGTATATGATTCAATATAATTATTTGATTGCGTAAAAAATGTGTGTTTATTTGTGAAATAATATGTTTGATTAGAGATAAATGTTTGTAAATGCATTGTGGAAATTTGAATGCAATTTTGATGTGTTTAGACTGCTTTACTAATTAATGTCTAAAGTTAAAATATAAATAAGATGAGAGTCTTTTTCACCCACAGCTATCAAAATTCGTCTTCTTTGATCAAGAAAGACAGAGCAAACAAGTTCATTACCGTTTGAGCAAAGGATTTTCTGTTTAATACGAGTTTTACGGTTTATTTGTCCTCTTTCTCTCTAAGGATCTCAAACATCACTTGAGATCCTTAGAGAGGAAGGACACGATGTGAAAAAATCTTATTAAGCAGAAAATCCTTTACTCAAACGGCAATGAACTTGTTTGCCTGTCTTTCTTGGTCTAAGATGAGATTGGGTTTTGATAGTTATGGATGAGAACGACTCTTATCTTGTTTATAAATGTTAATTTAATTCATCATTGTAAAATTTCAAATTTTACAATAAAGAATTAATATTTCAAATTATTCACAATATTAATAATTTAAAAAATATGATAGATGTGTGTGTTAATTCATTATTGTAAAATTATGCATTTTACGGTAATGAATGAAAATTAATGTTACGACGTGACGTTGTGACGGTTGAAACACAAAAGCTTAGAAACCCGTTTAAGAATCTTTAACTTATCATGTTGAGGTCAACATGTAGTCATCGATTCTTAAATTGTCGTGTGGACAGATCTTGAAATGCACGATTATATGTTTTGTAAATATCATCATTGTCTATTAAAATTGCTTGAATAGTCGATAGTTGAGATATTTCGGTTGCATTAATCCTATTGTTCTCCGAGTGTATACTAGACATATATGGTTGATTACACACCGTCGATTCTAATCGATAGTGTTTGATTGACCTAGTCTACGTCGTGCACTTGGAGACCGTGGGGTTATCTTTGCCAAAATTTCTTGATTTTCGATTATAAAGCAAGTAGACAAGGTGATATTTGCAATTCATACGTGTATTTCGGGATGGGATAAAGCCAACCCAATTCTAAACCTAATGGACATGAATTGTCCTTTCATCATAGGGAATGATATACTTTACAACAAAGAATTAAATATTAATATTTAAAATATTAATAATTAAAAAAATGTGATAGATGTGTGCGATAGAAGCCAACCCCAATTCTAAACCTAAAGAAACATGTCTTGTTGCTTTTAAGTTTGTAATCCAAATTTAGGGAATTGTAATGCGTTAATTACATCTAAGCTGTTAATACATTATGAAATGCAGGAGTTAATTATGTCAGAGAAGATCGTAGTTGGATGGATAATCGTAGTAATCCCGGTAGAAGGGGTGTCGAGACCTCAATTCTTAGAAGGTTTAGAACATTTCGTGGAGTTTGCTAGAGCGCGTCCCCGGTGCATGCGTGGTGATAAGATTAGGTGTCCTTGTAAAAAGTGTAAGAATAGAAAATATCGAGTGTTGGATGGGTAAAGAAACATGTTTTAGAGGCGGGGTTTGTTGATGGTTACAAGGTATGGGTAGCGCGCGGGGAGCGTTATGTGGTTGAAACAAGTGTTCGCAATCATCCTCTTGTATCAAGTGGTCCTTGATGGAACCTGAACATTTGATTGATGAAGAGGAGCCGTCTGTCGGTTTGGATGATATGGTTCGAAATGCGACCGGCCCGAGTTTGATTGGAACCCTAATCAGCAGAGGCACCAAATCCCGTTGCAAAGAAGTTTTGGATTTAGTGGACTCTGCAAATGAGAAAATTCATCTGGTGCAAAGGCTACGGTGTTAGAAGCAAGTGGTGAGCTTCTAACTATCAAGGCGATACAAATATGAGCCGAGCATACTTACGATCGTATAATGTCATGGGGACAACGGATGCTACCCGAAGAAAATAATATGGTTCACAATTTTTATGAGACGAAAAGTTGGTGGGGCGGATCGGTCTTGGGTATGTTAAAATTGATGCTTGCAAGAATCGGTGCATGCTTTTTTATAAAGGAAATGAGGGCCTCGATACATGTTCAATATGTGGACTTAGTAGGTATAAGCCACAACGCCGTGGTAGTGCCAAGCACAAGAAAAACGTGCCTCGGGCGCGATTACGTTATATGCCGCTAATTCCCGAGGTTGCAACGAATTTACGCATTGAAAGAAAGCTCGAAGCCATGCGTTGGCACAAAGAGTGTCCTCGTGAAGAGGGTGTGATGACTCATCCTTCGACGGTGAAGCATGGAAACATTTTGATGCCACTTACCCCGATTTTCTTTGCGGATCCTAGAAAGCATAATTTGGGGATATGTACGAGATGGGTTTTCTCCATTTGGACCGGGGGAAAAATCTTATTCATGTTGGCTGTTATAGTCACATTGTATAATCTTCCCCGTGGTTATGTATGTTGATCCTTATATGTATTTGAGTTTGTTCATTCCGGGCCTTCGAATCCAGGCAAAAACATTGATGTGTATCTTCGACCTCGATGGATGAACTCAAGCATTTGTGGAATGATGGTGTCCGGAGCATGGGATGCTTTCAAGTTGCAAAATTTTAACATGAGAGCTGCAGTGATGTGGACAATTAATGACTTTACGCTTATGGTATGATGTCGGGATGGAGCACACATGGGAGATTGGCTGTCCGTATTGTATGGAAAATACGAGATGCATTCACACTTCGGCATTACAAGAAGCAGTGTTGGTTTTGATTGCCACGAGCGGTTTCTTCCTAGTGACCATCCATTTCGTAAACAGAGGAATGCTTTCACCAAAAATAGAGTTGAGCATCGGGGCCCCCTCCTCGTGCAGTGGGGAGGATATTTTTGAGCAGTGTAGTGTACGATGTCGGGTGGGGAAAGATGTTTTCAAAGGATGAGACCGGCACGGATTTGGTAAAGACCATGCTTGGATTAAAAATAGTATATTTTGGGAGTTACCTTATTGGAAGACGAACTTGATAAGACATAACCTTGATGTCATGCATATTGAAAAAAATGTGTTTGACAATATTTTCAATACAGTGATGGATTTTAAGGCCTCAACGAAGGACACGGACAAGGGTCGGCTAGACCTTGAAGCGATTTGCAATCGTAAAGATCTCAACATTACTAAAGTTAATGGAAAAGATTTCAAACCATTTGCTCCCTTTGTTACGTCGGGAGAGGATAAGCAACGTGTTTTGCGGTGGTTGAAAGATTTGAAACTTCGATGGGTATGCATCTAATATTGGCAAGCTGTGTGAATGTGGAAGAAGGGACGGTATATGGGTTAAAAAGTCATGATTGTCACGTATTATTGGATAGGTTGCTACCCGTTGCATTTAGAGAAATTCTCCCTAATGAAATATGGGTTGCCCTAACGAGAATTGAGTGAATTCTTGAGCATTGACTTCGGCACTCTTCGTGTTGAGGATATGAAAAGACTTGAAGAGAGCATTGTGGTGACAATATGCGAAGCTTGAAAAGATATTTCCGCCATCTTTCTTTGATTGATGGAGCATTTGCAATTCACCTAGCTTATGAAGCTAGAGTTGGAGGACTTTCGTTCGAGTATAAGATGGATGTATCCATTTGAACGATTTTTGGGGAGTTTGAAAAAGAAAATGAGCAATATAGCAAAAGTTGAGGCATCTATGTCTGAATCAGTGATTGTCGACGAAATTGTGTCGTTTGTTTCAACATATTTTCACCCAGACATTGAGACAAGGTTCATGTGAGGACCCCGACCCGGAACCTACACGTGACCCAAGCTGGAGCGTCCTCAAACTAACCCAAATATCAAAAACTTTTAAAATCTTTATTTAAACTTTCAAAATAAATATAAGTATTATAACCATTTTCAAAATAAGTCTACACTTTTTCACAATGGAGAAATAGTTGACTAACTTAGAAATCTGGCTTTGTTTAGTTACAAAAAGGCATCGGTTATAACAATAAATGAAGATTTAATAATACAATTTCCGTAAATAATTTATACCAAAGTACACTTTCTATACCAATCTAATCAAACCCGAACAATCTCAAAATATAACCTCCAAACTCCTCACCGCCCTTACTTGGCCGGTCCACCTGTCTCGGAATCTAAAACAGTAAAGGGAGAGGGGTGAGAATAAATCTCGGCAAGCTATTATGAATGCGGCAATATGCCAAGTAAGATGCGGCACATAGCATGGTAGCACATAACACATTAAAGCGGTAGAACACCTTACGTTACCTCATTTTACCTTTTCCCGTCTGAACAATAAGTCGTACAACGTGGGAGTAAAACTCCACTCTTTGGTGAATTGCCCCCATGCACATTCACCGCTTATATGTCTCATACCCCAGAGATCCATATAAGAAAATAGGATACTTATATGACCACTTATTCAGAGTATCATATAATATCATCACATCTTTGTAAAAGCCGTTGGCTTCATACTGAGAGCATTCACCGTACACCAAATCGCAGCGGTATGTAAAGGCTCCTTATTGCTCCAATACGGTAGCTTGCATGACCCACTCTGTGGCCACGAGAGGGGACGGTCCAGTATAATGAACCTTCAATCACTTATAGAACAAATCAGTAATTGATTGAATTCCATTATACCCCCGAATATCAACACGTTCAAGCACATCATAGATACTTGAATAAATCCACAAAGGGGATAAACAACATAGCAACATGGTAAAATATACTCATGCTCAATCAACATCATAGTGTAACATTTCTTTAACACACTTTGCATAATTAAGCAATATAGCCACATGGTAAAATATACTCATGTTAAATAATCGAAGTGCAGCATTTATGTAATACACTAAGCATAATCCAATCCGTGAATATGTACTCAAGTAAGATAATGAGATATCATCAACCTATCTTACTTAGTCATTATACGACAATATATGATCTCACATAAGGATCCAAAGTTAACTCTACCAAGTTGGAGTCACCTTTAATAAACAGTCAAATGATTTCTAAGTCGAAGATAGAGTGCCTCCATATTTTCATTTAAACCCAATTAAGGTGCCATTAAGTGATACAATTGCTCTAAGTATAACTTAGGTTAAAAGGATTAATTCATATCCGAAAAGGTTAGGTTCCAAACTTTATATCGGTTAAGGATCATGCTAGGAGGTTACTAGTGAAAATTCAGCGAAACAGGAAACTAGGCCAATTACGCAACATGGGCGACCGCCCATAACCTCTTGGGCGACCGCCCAAGAGGGATTTCTAGGCATCCTAACTTCTGTCAAGATGGGCGGCCGCTCATCACCACTTGGGCGACCGCCCAAGACCCCAGTCCAGCAAGCTCTATTTCCAAACCTTTGTTTACTTAGGTTTAGAGCCGTCAAAATCAAGCCCGGCCCGTGGGCCCGGTCCAGCCCACCCGAATTTTTAAGGGCCTGGGCCTCAAATTAGGCGGCCCGAAAAAACCCGGGCCTCTTTGGCCCGGCCCGGTAGGCCCGCGGGTTTAGGCGGCCCGGAAATGAAAAGCCCGCATAAGCCCGGCCCGGCCCAAAAAACTAAAAACCAAAAAAAAACCTATCTATCTAATACTCCGTATCTATCACCATTCGCCGCAGACACACCTCACTCAGTCTCTCTTCTCGCCGATCTCTCTCGTCTTCATCCTCTCTTCCCTTCTCAGACCTTCCTGCGATATCCAGACTCCGATTCGCTCCCAACACCCCACCCGTCGGCGATTCGCACACACACAGAGTTCTCACTTTAGCAAATCGAAACCTAAATTTGAAATCTCTGAGATCCTTAACAGCGTCGTCGATGGAGGAACTGAAAATGGAAGAGATGTCTCTGCCTAGCCTAGCCTAGCCTCTTCGACCAGGCTCGCAAAATTAATCATTTGGCATCCGAATCAAGCGTCGACAAGGTTAATTCTAGTGATGATTTCTTCATTTACGAATGCAATCTTGTGTAGTTGAGTGATTTATTTTTGTATTTCTGAATTTTACTTTTGTTTTTTTAGGAACAGTTGAGAAAAGCTTGCGAAGTATTGAAACGGTGCGACCGTGCGAGGAAATGATAAGCCGATTAGGTTTGTTTTCAAGTAACGAGACTAAGGAGGATATTAGCACTACCAATCTCAAGTATCTTCTGGTAAATTTCCCCCTTTTTTCCTGTGTAATCACGAAGAAATATAGTGCTCAAGTAGTTTATTTTTCATGCCTGATTCTGCTTGTAATCCATGTTTCGTTATTTTGGGAATTTTATAAGGGAGGCTGCAATATTTAAATTAGGTTCTAGGTTCAGATTATAAATATGGGTTTGGTATTGTTTATGTGATTAAGGGAGGCTGCAACCTTTTTTCCACGACTTCTCTATCTTTGTTGATTCTTCTTCCTATTGTTTCTACCATTGGTACCCAATAAAGAACTTTGATGATACCCATCTCAAATGGCTGATGGTGCTTCTTTGCATTACATTAACGATCTGTATATATAGAATGTATGCATAGAGAAATTGGATAGGGTGAAGTTGCTGTGACTCTATTTTCATATCTCATTTAGGCCCGGCCCGGTCCGGCCCGATGTCCACATGGGCCGGGCTTGACTTTTACTAGGCCCGTCAATATTTAGGCCCGGCCCGGCCCGTCAATAAGTGAAGCCCGGTGGGCTTGGGCCGGGCTGGCCCGGCCCGGCCCGTTTGACAGCTCTACTTAGGTTCTTCTTTCCCTTTTTACATCTTCCTACTTTCATAATCACCCAAAAGAATTTTCAAATTTTACAAACTCATTCTAAATCCTTTAAACCAAAATAACATAATTCTAGATTATTTTCCACAAGATTTCCAACCCATTTTATCAACTCATTTCAAGTAAATTCTCTAAAATTAACTCAACCCATTTCTTTCATTCTAAATCAAC